>CAUYUJ010022570.1:192500-262500 GCA_963575745.1 Prorocentrum cordatum | reverse complement strand
CCCCGCGACTTTTCGATGAAAAATGGGGCCGCTTAGAAAAGGAGGGAAACCCTGGGATGCACCCCCAAGGGGCTATTCGGACGCACCCCTATTAGGGATGGACGCCCCCCCTCGTATACCCCAGGGTTGGGCCTCAAATTTCTGGTCCATTCGGCAACTCCACGAAGCTTGGGATAGGGGTCGACATGTCCCTTGTTATCCCCGACCGCGCTCGCAAGAAGAGGCATGATGCCCACGACAGAGATCAGGGCTCATTTCGACTCCTCCGATCCGAGTCGGCTTCGGATTCCGATTCGGATTCCGATTTCCGATTTCTCCGTGAGGCCAACTAATTTGCTTGCCGATTTTTCTGCCGATGCAACTTCTCCCGACTCGGCTGCCGATTTCCGCCGATCCGATTCATGTCGATGGCCGACCCGACTTATCGATTCGACTTCAGGCTCTCTTGGAGATGCACGAGGAGCGCGATGCGGTAAACAATTGATGGTCTGGATTTGATCGTGTTCGCACGCGTCCATTTTGCTCATCGTTACTTCCTGGATCATCTTCGCGAATCGGCGACTGCCCGCATGGACCATGACCAAGACGGGAGTCGACAAGATGCCGCGTGAGGGGTCTCCGAGAAACGACTTGGGGTCCTTGCCCAGCCCTAATTAGCTCGGAAAAGGCTTCTCGGGGGTCTCTTGAGGCGCACCGCCAGCTCACCCCCAAAGTGAGCTAAACGCATTCCCCCCAAAAAGGCGCCCGCCGAACACTTCCTAAAATACGCCGCCGAGCGGTGACCAAGATCGATGTCGACGTTTCTGCGTTCAGTATTGGTCATGGTCATCGTGTTCTTTCCCTCCACATGCTGAGCGCCAGCCAAGAGGGAAGACGAGGACGACGGCGAGGGAGCCGCGAACGCTAGAGCTCGCCTCTCCGTCGCACAGGTCGGCCGAGTCGCCTTGGTCAGTCAGGCCCAGCGTTCCAGAGCGTCCTGGATCGCTCTCAGAGCGTTCTGGGGGTGCTCTGGGACGGCCGCAGCGCCTGCTTCCGGACCCGCAAGCTCTCACAGATTCTCGGCTTATCCTCATCCGCATCGCAACCGATGCGGAGTGTATCCGTGACCACCGCCCCGGGGGATCGAGCTTCGGGGTTTTCGGCAGGCGGATGAGATGGATCTTTTATGTTCGGGCCCGGGGATGGCCGAACATGTCCAGATCCACCGCCTGCCGAGGTTCCCGAAGCTCGATCCCTCAGGGCGGTGGTTATGGATGAGCCCCCACCTAATCTTTTGATTGCCATCGATCGATCGAGGTTTGTTTTTTGCTCTTCCAGGATTGAGCTACCCTCGATCGATCGAGGTCCGATCGATCCCGACAATCCGAGTCGGAGGTTTATCCATAACAAACGCTTGGGGGATCGATCTTCGTGGACCTTCTCATGCGGTAGATATGGATCTACTGTCTACTCGAGCCCGTGGTGGCCAAAATATGTCCATATCCATCGCCCGCTGGGGCATCAGGACGTCGGTTCCCAGGCGATGCATATGGATAAATCACCGCCTCGCAGATAGGGCCCCCCCGAGAAGGTGCTGCACTTCGCCCCCCTGGGCGGCGCGGACGCCCACAGCGGGCCGAGGGTGCTGGCGGGCCTCGCGAACTCGTGCGGGCCCCAGGCCCGTGGGAGCCCCTCCGAGACGCTCCCGCCTCGCCGCCATCTCGCGTTTCGTGGTTCGAGGTCTTTGCTCGCAGGCGACTGTTCTCCCCTACACCCCCGACTTTTCAACGAAAAATCAAGCCGCGCAGAAAAGGAGGGAAACCATGGGATGCACCCCAAGGAGGCTATTCGGACGCACCCCTATCGAGGATGAACGCCCCCTCATCGTATGTCCTAGGGTTTGGCCCCAAATGTTTGGTCCATTCGAAAACCCCACGAAGCCTGGGATAGGGGTCGACATATCCCCTGTTATTCGAGGTCCCTGCGACCCCTGCCGAATTGCTCAAGTCGGCGGCCTCGGAGCGAACCCGTTGCTCAGAGGAGGAAAAGGTACCGATACCGATGGCCTCCCCTCGTGTGTTCCTTCTGTTGTGCCTCTCCAGGGAGGCCCTCGTCGCCATCGCCGGATTCGCTTCGAAGCTCTGGTCAGAACGCACCCTGGGAGAGGTTCGGTGAGTAGCGGCGGTATCCCAAGAGATCCGCCGATATGATTTGTTCAATCCGCGGCCCCAGAGGTCCCGACCCCTTCCCTGGGGGTGGTTCTTCGTCCTGGATCCATTTCTGATGGTCCCCGGGCCCGATAACGGCCCCGGAGGCCGAAATTCAGGAACATCCGCCGGATTGAAAATATCGTATCCTCGGATCTCTGCGTCGGTACCTTGTGGCTTCCCCCGTCGCCGTCAAGCTTGCGCTGGGCTGCAGTGGGCAGAGCCGGGCACAGTGTGCGGGATCGCGCGAAAGGCGGAGGGGAGGGCGTTGGCCTCTCCTGGATCGCTGAAGAGACGGGGGTTCATGCAAGCGGCGGTCGGTCAGAGCGCCGGATCTTGCGGGATCTTGCGCAGCCAGAGGCGCACTGACCCGCGCTTGGGCGCAGGATCCTGCAGGATCCTGCAGGGTCTTGCAGTCGCAGGCAATCTGTTCGGCGAAAAGTGAAAACGCTCAGAACAGGAGGGAAGCCCTGGGATACATCGCAAGGGGGCTATTCGGACGCACCCCTACCGAGGATGGTCGCCCCATCATCGTGTATCCCAGGGTTGGGCCCCAAATGTCTGGTCCATTCGAAAACCCCACAAAGCCTGGGATAGGAGTCGACATATCCCCTGTCATGCAGGATCTTGCAGACCCCGACTGGCCCGGGTCTAGATTTACCCGGGTCGGTAGGTCCCCGATGTTGGCGAACCTGATCCCGCGGGTCCTGTCGCTGCTTACTTGGGTTTCGGACACCCCCGCTGGGGTTCACTGGCCTGCAGACATCCTTCTACAACCCCCCTCGAAATCAGACGTAAATTTTTATTTTACCCCCTCGCCCCAACAAAAACAACGTTGATGGACGCGCGCAGCGCGGCCCGCAGGGTCAACAGAGGGCCATCTGCGTACGGCGCCTCGAGAAAATCGAGGTGGGGGAACAGGCTTGCGGTGAAGATGCCGAAAAAAGGACCCCTTTTGGGCTTAGGAAGGTGGATTTTCGGCCGTTCCTTCGAGTTGGATCGGCAACCTTTTTCGTGGCCGAGAATCACGGCGGCCAGAGAAACCCTGTTGTTTTTGAGCCAGCACCCCATGTCGCAGCACGGCGACTGTAGGTTGAGGATAGTTGCTGTAGAGCGTTCAGGAACGCTCTCAGACCGCTCCTGAGCGCTCGGACATGTCCGCGGCGCCCGACTCCTCCTCCATCATCCAGACCTGCCGGCTTTCAGAGATTCCTCCAATATCTGCCCACATCCAGATTTCTCATCATCCTGCCTTCGTCCTGCCTTTGGGCCTCCAAGAGCCCGATCTCGGGGCAAAGGGGCGTCAGGGAGCGCCCCGCGGGAGGGGCCGAGAGTCCCCGGAGGACACGCGTCTCGAAAGCCCCGGGCCGTCAAACGCGGGGGCCTCGGGCTAGGCGAGGGCTCCGGCCCCCAGCGCCGTCGACAAGAGCCGCGGCGCCGGATGATCAGTTCAGGTCTTGAGCCAGCAGGGAAGGAAGCACACGGACACCAGTAGTTGTCGATTCCCCGGAAAGTGTGGGAAAACATGGGAGGCGCGGGGGAAGACAAGCATCGAGAACGTGTGGAAAGATATTGGGAATCCTGGGATTTGTGTCTACTTATCTGTGTGTCCCTGGGCCTCTTCATTCAAGTAATTAGGGCCCAGTTGGGGCCCAGGAGGGGCTCTGGCGTCTGGGCCGCTCCCCAGGTCCAGGTCGGGGAGCCCACTCATGGCCAAGGCCGGCCGTGGCCAGAACAGCCCTTTTGCTTTCTAAGCTCGGCGCCCCAGACCGCATCACGGCGATTGGGCCTCTGGTGCTCCTTGGGGCCCCGACGGGAGGGACCCACACCGCGGGGAGGCTCGGGTGAGAAGCGGGGGCCTGGAGAGCTGCGGCGGCATGGCCCGGACGACGGAGGCACAGCCCCCCCCCCCCTTCCCTGTGTCCCTCCGCCCGTCTCCGCTCCGGCGCCCGTCCGCCCTCCCCGCCCCTCTCCCCCTCCCCCGCCGCCCGCCCCCCCTCGCCCCCGCCCTCCCCGCCCTCCCCCCGCCCTGCCGCCCGCCGCCCCCCCTCACTGCCGTCCCGCCCTCCCCGCCCTCCCCCGCACTCTTGTGCGTGGGTCTGGTTGACCCAAAAGGGGGTCCAGCTATTGTGGGTTGCGCTAGAGTTGGGGCATGCAATACATTCCTGGGCGCAGATGTATTGCTGCATTCCGCGTGCAAGTCATTAGTTGCAAAACTATTCTATGGCGCAATACATTTGCAATACCATTGCCCAAAATCCATTGCACCACCGCCTTTCAGCTGGACCCCCTTTTGGATCAACCAAAGTGGGGAGGGGGGGGGGAGGCGCGGGGGGGGGGCGGGGCATGGGCATGCGGAAGGGGCCCCCCGCGGGGAGGCGGACCAGCTCAGCTTCCCGAGCTGCGCGGCCTTCGACCCGGAGGGCGGCCTGCTGGTGGCCGACACCAACAACCACCGGGTGCAGCGCTTCGCCCCGGGCGAGACGATCGGCGTGACGGTGGCCGGGTCGGCGGAGTGCCGCCGGGGCGCGGGCCCCGCCGAGCTGGACATGCCCACGGGCATCTGCGTGGACCCGCGGGATGGTTCGCTGCTGGTGGCGGACCGGTGCAACGCGCGGCTGCTGCGCTTCCCGCGCGGCTCCCGCGCGGGGGACCGCGGCGAAGTCGTAGCCGGCCCTGGCGCGCTCTCGCGGCCCTGGGGCGTCTGCGCGGGCCCAGGCGGCGAGGTGCTCGGGAGGGCTGCTCCCCAGAGGAGGAGGAGGAGGAGGAGGAGGAGGAGGAGAGGAGGAGGAGGAGGAAGGAGGATCGTGTTTCTTTATTGCTTGGGGCATAAGTAATGGACATTATAGCCCCCGCCCCCCCCCCCCCCCCCCCCCCCAGTATAAAGTAACGCCCCTCCCCCCCCAGTGCGCTCTGGGCACTGCCGCCGTGCGCTTCGGGATTCGCATCGGCGTCCGCATAGGAATCCGCATAGGAGGAGGGAGGAGGAGGAGGAGAGGAGGAGGAGGAGGAGGAGAGGAGGAGGAGGAGGAGGAGGGGAGGGAGGAGAGGAGGAGGAGGAGGAGGAGGAAGAGGAGGAGGAGGAGGGAGAAGAGAAGAACGTCGCGTGGCGTTTAGCTGTCCGCATCAGATCCTCACCTGCATGCTCGTTCTACCTGTCCTGTGCACGCAAGCACTTTAGTGTACACCAGCGCTGCGTGCACGCAGATGTTGTAGTGTAGACAGGCGCTGTGGTGTGCACAGGCGCTGCGGTGCACGCAAGCATTGTGGTGTACACAGGCGCTGTGTAGCACATGGTTGCTGCGGTGTTACATATTCGCTGTGGTGTACACCGGCGCTGTGGTGCACGCAGGCATTGCGGCGTACATATGCGCTGCGTCGCACACGGCTGTTGCGATGTACGCAGGCGCTGTGGCGTACACGCGCGTTGTGGTGCTGTGGTGCACTCAAGCGTTGTGGTGTACACAGGCGCTGTGGGGCAGGTCGCCACATACATGCTGCTCGCGTCGTCGTCGGCGTCGTCGCTCGTCGCTCGTCGCTCATCGTCGTCGTGCGCGCGGGCGCTGCTGTGGTGCCTGAGCCACACGGCGGGGGAGAGGCGTTACATTATGCCCCCCCCCCATGGCCTCCCCTCCCCCCCTTTGTAATGCTTATTATCGCCGAAAATAAACGCGCTCGAGGGGGATCCCGAAGAGGAGGAGGAGGAGGAGGAGGAGGAGGAGGAGGAGGAGGAGATACCAACAACCGCTGCTCGTCCTGTAGAGCCCTCGTCGCTACGGCTGGGTTCTCCTCGAAGTTGTGACCAGAACGCCCCCCGCGAGACGTCGGCAGAGTGGCGGTATCGGTACCTGTTGGTCCCCTCAGCCCCGGGCCCCTGGGGGGAGGGGCGGGCGGCGGGGCACTTCCCCTGGCAGCCCCAAGTCGACCCCCGTCGCGGTGCGCCGACGATGCGAGGTTGGCCTTCGTCGCAGGGGGAATCCCTCAGCGCTCACGATCGAGGCTGACCAGTAGGTCGACCCTGCCGAATTCAGGGTACTTTTGTGCCCCGTGTTTCGCGGCCCATGCCTTCTGCCTTCCTATGGCAATGTGGCCCTCGGAAGGGTCTTGTGTCCTCTGGCGTGTCCTCTCCAATCAACCTCGACTGTATTCCCAGAGCGCGGAGTGCGGGAGGCGCGCCCGCACGGACTTGGCGGCGTGGTTGGCGGCCCTATATTGCCAAGAGGGAGTGCAGGAACGGGGCCGTGCGGCCACCTCAACAGCAACAGCGCATTGCCAGCAGGTGTCCCTGAAGAGCCTCTTCGTCTTCCGTTCACGCGGCAACACACCAGAACGACAGCATTGGCTCGAAGATGATCCTTCAGTCTTCCAGCTGAGATCTCGCACTTCTGGCGGGGAGCGCACAGTTTAGGAAAGAAGAGGGGAGTTGAGCATGCAGGGAGCCCGCCCTGGAAGACGGGCTGGGCTGTTCAAGGCGTGCCGCAGCCGAATGTTCTCTTGGCAGGAAGGCCCAGGCAGTTGGCAGACAGGCAGTTGGCAGACAGCCTCGACTGGCGCCTGCGTGCTCGGCTCCGCGAGGGAACGGTTCATTCATATTGGCGGCGCCTGGCAACCTCGCTACTACTCTAACCAGCTGCCCCTCGGCTGGCTGCTCGTCTCCCCCCCCCCCTGGTCGGGCGACGGCTTGCCATGCAGTGCGAACGCGGGGCCCGTAGTGGCCCACCTCAGAGCCCGTAAGAGCGGATATGTGATCGAGTGGATCGGCCCCATGGCAGCAAGCAGCACAACACGGCCAGGACCCCTCAATCTCCCAAATGTTTCCAATACATGATCCTCCTCGCACCCCTCAATTCCCCCCAAACACGTACGCCGCTCCCAGTCATGTAAAAGAGTAACAGGCCCCCTTTTGTTTGCGAGGCCACCCTCATCTCCCGAACGCTCGCATAGCACGAAACCCATGTGGGGCGTTCCTGAAAGGACCTCGCCTTCGAGGGATCGAGAAGTTGACATCTCTTCCTCGGCGGAAGGTTGGCGGGAGTAAAACGATGGCGGCTCCACTTGCGAAACTCAGCGGAAGACCAGCAGAAGCGCGTCCCCGAGAGAGGTCCGCATTTTCGGAGACAGGAATTTTGTTTCGAGCTTGACTTCAGGAGCAACGTTAGTGCGGACAGGCTCGGGGGAGAGCGCATCGACCCTCAATCTCCCATGCATCGACGGTAGGTGCCCGATAGCCCACCCCGCCCAAGAGCGTGCAGGTTCGCCATCGGGGGCCCGTAGCCGATCTGTGGGCGATGTATCGCCGATTCCAGTTCGGTGTGTCCCCCCTGAGCTGGTTCCCCCCGCATCGTTCCCCCTCTCTCTCTCTCTCTCTCTCTCTCTCTCTCTCCCGGAGGAGGAGGAGGAGGAGCCCCAAGGGCATGTGTTAGCCCAGTGCGTGTGTGTGTGTTTTTGTGTGTGGGTGTGTGGGTGTGTGGTGTGTGTATGTGTGTGTGTGTGTGTTGTGTGTTGTGTGTGTTGTGTTGAGTGTTGTGTGCTGTGTGCTGTTGCGTGCTGTGTGCTATGAGCTGTGTGCTGTGTGTTGTGGTTTGTGTGTTGCGTGTTGTGCGTTGTGCGTTGTGTGCAGTGTGTCATGTGTTGTGTGTTTTGTGTTGTGTGGTGTGTGTTGTGCATTGTTTGTTGTGTGTTGTGTATTGTTTGCTTTGTGTTGTGTGGTGTGTGGTATGTGGTGTACTGAGCTGTCTGTATCGTGCTGTGCGTTATGAGCTGTCTGTTTCGTGTTGTGGGTTGTCTATTGTGTGTTGTGTGTTGCGTGTTGTGTGGTGAGTTGTGTGTTGTGAAGTGGCTGTGTTGTTGCGCGCTGTGGTTTGTCTGTTGTCTGTTCTCTATTGTCCTATGTTGTCTGTTTCTTGTTGTTTGCTGTCTGTGTTGTGTGTTGTGTGTTGGTGTGTGTTGTGTTTTGTTGTCTGCGTTGTGTGCTGTGTGTTGTGTATTGTGTGTTGTGTGTTTTGTGTTGTGTGTTGTGCGGTGTGTGTATGTTTTGTGTGTGCAGTGTGAGTTGTGTTATGTGTTGTGTGTTGTGTGTGCTGTGCGTTGTGTTGTGTGTGGTGTGTGCTGTGTGTTGTGTGTTGTGTGCCATGTGCCTGTTGATGTCTATGGTAGGTTGTGTGTTGTATGCAATGTGCATGTGTGATGTGTTGTGTGTTGTGTGCTGTGTGCTGTGTGCTGTGCGTTGTCTGTTATTTGGTGTATGGCGTGTGGCCACGAAGGGCAACCTGACTGCTCTCAGCGAGTGAGTCATCACCACGTGGGCATTGAATCGCTGTGGCCCGCGGGCCAGAAGGCGGACGTAGCCTACGCATAGGCCAAAAGCGTCAGGGCCACTTGGGGCCCGAGCCCGGGACGCCAGAGGAGCAAGCCGGAGCGCATGACCAGGGACCCAAACTCCCGCAGTCCCAGAGGGAGGGCCGCCAGGCGCCCCACGCCCAGCTGCCGACGAGGCCAAGCAGCGAAGGCCCTCGAGGGCCACCAGCATGCGCGCCTGAGCCTGCGCCCGTGGATGTGGGGCGCACGCCCTGCAGCAAGAGACGACTGGACCTGCTCATACGTTGGGCGGGGCTGCACTCGGCCCATGGAGGCAGTGTGCCAGGACACTCTGCCGTGAGTTGCCTGGCTGCTCGGGTCGCGTAGGCCCCACAACGCCAGCACATCACAATACCGTTCCTTCACACCAGCTCGAAGGGGCAAACTCAAACGCAGCGAAAGCGCCCTCCCCGCCCACCACCACCACTTCGTGAGACGCGGCGGCGGTGGACGACAGACAGGGAGGAGGCGGAGGCGTAGTTCCCGCTCGCGCCGCTTGAGCCGCAGGTTTCACGGGCCGAGCGTCTGCCCGCTCAGCTACGGCGGGGGCCTCATCGCCGTGTGTGTGTGTATGTGTGTTTTTGCGCCGCCACCGCTGCCCTGCACATCTCGTCGAGCACCCTCAGGTCGACGGCCGGCGGTGACGCTGCGACCTCCTCGGACGCCGTATCAGTTGGAGAAGTCGCCTGCTGGCCCTGCGACATGCTGTCCGCTTGCCGAGCCGCCTGGTCGTCCGCGTGGTCCGCGTCGGCGGCTGCCGCCCCATCGGCAGGCTGGGCGCAGGCAGCGTGGGCGGCGAGGCTCGGGAGTTGAGTGGGTGCCGCAGGCCGCGCGGCCGCCCCGAGCCTGGCGGCCTTTGCGGGCTGCAGCTGCTCGTCATGCTCAGCGGCGGCGCGTCGCCCAGCGTGGCGCCTGGCAGTCGCAGCGCTGGCCGCCCATGCCAGCGCTGAGCCCAGCTCCTCACGTGGATTGCCGTGTTCTTGCACCTCGCTCGCATGAGGTGCCGCTGCTTCGGGTCCAGAAGGCTGCTGGTCATCACCACGGCGGGTTCTCCCCCCCGGCAGACCCGCGGCGCTCGTCGCGCGAGGACTGGCGCAGCTGCCACGCGGCGTCGGCACCTGCCAACGGGCAGACGCTCGTACCCTCTCCATCGCCAGGCGAGTATCGCCATCGTCTGCATGCGCATCCACCTCGGCGCTATCGTCGGCATGTGGTGTCTGCAGCGCGGTGGTCGCCGCTGCTGCAGCGGCAGCGATGCCCATCGCCGCGCCGCCGAGCCCGCTGGCCGTGCTGCAGGCTGGGTCCTCCGCGGGGTCGGGGGTCACCTCTTTCTCCTCCACGTCGTCGTGGGTCGCCTCTTGCTCCTGCGCCTGGCGAGCTCCCGCACTATCGTAGCCCCTGCCACTGCCGCTGCTGGCAGCCTCGCCGTGCCCAGCTGGTTGTGCCAGTGTGCTGCCGGCCCCGCTGCTGCTGGCGCTGGCGCCTGTCTCCCACGGTGGAGGCGGGAGCAGGGATCGCGGCAGCGTGCCTCCTCCAGGTTGAGCAGGGTGTTGCATCACCTCCAGGAAGCCAGCGATCGCCCGAGCAATGGGTGCTTCATGCATCTCGATGCCGCCGTGGATACCGTGCCTGGCTCGCTCCTGCAGCTCCGCCATCAGCCGACGCCTTCGCGGTGCCGCTTGGAGCCAGATCGTCTCGACCATCTCGCGGAGCAGCCATTCCGAGGATGCTGCGCCCCAGGCCCAAAGTACTTCGTGCAGCGGGATGAACGCGAACCGCCGACCGAGCATCACCGCCAGGTGCGGACAGCACCAGTCAGGCCAAGTCTGCGCATCGCTCTCCGCATCCGAGAGGTCCCCCAACCAGCCTGACGCCCAGTTGATCAGCCGTGCGATGTCGTCGATGTCGAAAGCCTCGACCGTTTTCAGCATGGCCGTGGTTGTGGGCGGTCCGACAACAGCTTTGTGAGCGCTGGGCTCCGCAGTGCCACCAGGCGCCGCTGGGGCTGGCTGACCATGCGGCGCGGCGACCTGCTGTCCAGAGGCAGGTGTAGCTTGTTGAAGCGCCACTCGCCTGGCACGCTCCACCGCCTCGGTCACTCCTGGATGGCGCGGCTTCTGTCAGGCCGTGAGTCCACTCCAAATGTGGTTGCCGGCTTCGCTGAAATCCTCAGGGTCATTATCATCTTCGGCGCAGCTGCTGCTGCTGCTGCTGCCGCTGTCCGCGACAAACAAGGCGTCCTCGGTCCCCATCTCGTCAGCTTCCGCCGCGTCATCGCCGCCACGTGCAGCCTGCAGGGAGTCTGGCCCGGAGTGGCCCGGCGTCGTGCCGCGCTGGCTCGCTGGATCTTTTCCCCCCCGGCGTGTGCGCGGCCCTCGTGGGCGAGCGGGGCCCGTCGCGCTGCTCGTCCTTGACGGCGCGGCTCACGAGCGTCACACGCCCACAGCAGGGCCGCGAGTGGGCTGGGATGGCGTAGCCAGCCGGGCCAATGAGGAAGGAGGGGGAGGAGGAGGAGGAGGAGGAGGAGGAGGAGGAGGAGGAGGAGGAGGAGGAGGAGGAGGAGGAGGAGGAGGAGGAGGAGAGGAGGAGGAGGAGGAGGCGGAGGGAAGGAAGGAGGAGGAGAGGGGGGGGGAGGAAAGGAAGGAGGAGGAGGAGGAGGAGGGGAGGAGGAGGAGGAGGAGGAGGAGGAGGAGGAGGAGGAGGAGGAGGAGGCGGAGGAGGAGGGGAGGAGGAGGAGAGGAGGAAGGAAGGAGGAGGAGGAGGAGGAGGAGGAAAGGGAGGAGGAGGATGAGGAGGAGGAGGATGAGGAATAACTCGCTGAGCTGCTGCAAGAGCTCGTCGGCGGGCGCCCTGCCGTGGAGTCCCGCGACCATCTGCGGCCGCGCCCGCCTTGCGGGCGCCGAACGAGCCCAGACCGCCTCGCAGATCTCCTGCGCGAGCCGCCGTGCCTCTTGCACAACACCCGCCCGCTGCCTCAGAGGAGGAAAATGTACCCATACCGCTAGCTTGGCCTCGTTTTCGCCGTTGTGGGCCTCCTGGGAGGCCCTCGTCGCCACCGATGGATTCGCTCCGAGATTCTTGTCAGAACACACACCGGGAGAGGTCCAGGGAGTAGCGGTATTGGTACCTTCTGGTTCCCCCACGAGGTGCACGCCGTTGAGCGCAGCTGTGACATCGTCGGTGCAGTCGTGCATCCACTGTGCGGCACGCTGGCCATCTCGTCCCGCAGGCCTGAGCACAACGTCGCCGCGTCCTGCCCAAGATACTGCGTGAGGCATTTCACTTGCAGCTCAGCCTCGTGGAACTGCGAATCGGTCTTGCACGAATTCGCCGACGGCTCTCGACGCCCGCAGCCACGCAGAGGGCCCGCAGCATGCACCATACCAACTTGGGATGCTGCTGTAAATGAAGCCACTGGGCAGTCTCTGCCGCGCATCGCCGCGGAGTGCACGGGTTACCCGAGAGATGTTGCGGTCGCCCCCGCCCTCCTGGCCCTCGTCCTCACCCATCATTCCCCTCGGGGTCCCTTCCCCTCCCATCGGCCCGCTCCCCCTCCCCTCCCCTCCGCCTCCCCCTCCTCCCCCATCGGCTTCTACCCTCCCCCCCCCCCCGTTGCCCCCCGTTGCCCCTCCTTCTACCCTCCCCCCCGTTGCCCCGTGTGCCTGGACCAGCCGCGCCATGATTTACTGGTGGCACCAGCCGATCCAGTCGTCCTCCGCGTCGCCCTCCTCGCGCTGCCCCAGGTCGCAGGCCCAGCGCTCGCTCCAGAGCGTCACCAGGCCAGGGATGCCTGCCTGCTCCTGCCGCGCGGTGCCGCATGCAGGGTCGTCGCTGCTGTCCTCAGGCGGCTCGGTGCAGATATTCGCGCCGTCGCTGAGCGTCGCGAAGTCATCGAGGCAGGGCCGCAGCTCATCCTCGTCCTGCACGACCTCCTCGTCAACGACCGCCAAGTCGCCGCCGATGGTCGCTTCGGCAGCTGTCCGGCACGGGCCCACCTGTCCCCCGCCTCTGCTTGCCGTGCTGGGTCCTGCCGACCTCGGCGACGAGGCACCCGCCACGGTCGGTAACCTCTGGGCCGAAGCTTGAGCAGTGCACGCCGTTGCGGGGCCGGCATCAAGGGAAGAGAACACACCCCGACCCTCATGATTGGCGCCTGCTAAACGGCCCTGTGCGTTTACTAAAAAGGCTTCCCTCTTCGATTTCTTCTTTGGATGCGTTTGCTAAACGGCTTCGCTTGTCGGGGTGTTTATGATGCGTGGGTGGCTTCCTGTTCTTGATCGCAGTCTGACCAAGATCGTGCTTCACCTGCATATCCGTGCTGCTCAGGCTGCCCGATGCTACCCATGCCAAACTACTGAACGAGAGTTCGCATTGTTGGGATCGCAGCATGCCTTCACTTTGCACAGTGTCGCGAGGTTGCAGCCCTTTTGGTCCAGCAGTGAGCAGCTCACCTTGCACCATCACACCACCCGCTGCACTGCTCAATGATGATCGTACCTCCACGAGGGTCATAGCACTACATCTGGACCTCGCGACGCCCACTCTCTGCCGCGGCACGCTTCCCTCACCGCCATTAGCTTCCTCTCCGGGTTGCGCGGCAGTGGGCCCACGTCGCATGTCAGAGCCCTCTTTCGCCACGGGGGCGATCGGCGATCGCACTGCCGCCTCTGTCACCTTGCCGATTTCACTGTGATCTCTTGGGGCACTTGTACGGGTGCCCCCAACGTCTGAACCACCCCAGGTAGCCGATCCTGCCGTGCGCGTCGCGCTCGTCCTCGTGCTGCTGTGCCTGGCGTCCGCTCCTCCAGCTCGGGCGATGGCTGGGGCATCGGCATCCCTCCGTGGAGGGCGAAGCATAGCGTCTTCGCAGGGGCGTCGGCAACCCCTCCGTCAAGGGCCCTGTGTTTCTTGGGTGCGGGTCATCAGCCAACCCTCCCTCGAGGGCCTCGCTCCGCTGAGCAGGGGCTTCGACCACTCCTCTTTCGAGGCTGGGCGCAGCATCAGAGGCAATGGCATCGGCCACCCCTTCGTCAAGGGCCTCGCTACACTCTTCAGCGTGGACTTCGGCCACCCCTCCGTCGAGGGCCATGCTTATCGATGCGTCGGCGTCGTCCCTGGTCGCGTTTGGGGAAACGGTCATGTCGGGGACCGGCTCGCCCACAGCCTCAAGGCCTCGTCTCTGGCGGGGTTTGGGGGAAATGGCCATGTCGGGGACCGGCTCGTCCGTGGCCCCAAAGCCTCGTCCCTGGCGGCGGTTGGGGGAAACGGCATGTCGGGGACCGTGTGTGTGTGTGTGAGTGTGTGTGTGTGTTTGTGTCTGTGCGTGTGTTTGTGTGTTTACCCCGTGATGCTCCACCGATAGCACGCAGCCTGCTTCGGCCACCTATGGAACCGCCCATGTCGTATTGGACGGCCTCGGTGGACAAGCACATGTTGGCGCTCACACGCATTCTGTGGCTCATCGATCCTGAATCCTGGAGGAGCCCCTCCCGCCAAGGTGTTCGTGTCCGACGAGCGCCGGGCCGTGGTGCTCCGCCTGGAGCTCGAGCCCCTCGGCCGCCAGGCGCCGGCAGGGCCCGATGCCTGGGGAACAGGGAACTGTCTCGCCCCAAGTCCTCATCATTCCTCTCTCTCTCTCTCTTTCTCCACCCATTTTCGAGATGAGTAACTCCTCGCTGACACACACCCAGACGTTGCGCCTGAGACTTTCGCACCATGTCTGATCCTGAATCTTGGAATTTGCAGCAGCTTTACGGATGGAGGACGGGTGGTTATTTAACAGTAGCTCTCGCCTCAGTGACTCGCACAGTCGTTCTGAACATGTGTAACCTTTGTCCAGGATGGAAGACAGGTCTGTTTTCAACGTGTCGCTCTCGACTTAGCCCAGCGCGCATTCGCTTTAAAATATCGCATCAGCTTTAAATTTGGAGGGCGGCTCCTTTTCAACATGTGGTTCTCGCTTCATCGCCGCGACGTAATACAGGTTGTATGCGCGTCTAGGGCTTGCATGGTTCGAGTTCAGGCATGGTCTTCTGGCACGATATTATATTTAACAGGACGCAGCAGTCATGTTGATCTGCGGTGTTGAAGTCCCGAGAATGAAGTTTTGCGCGGTTTAGGATTGTCACGACGCACCAGTCACGTTGATCTGCGGCGCTGAAGTTCCAGGTATTTTGTTTTGTCACCATTGAGGATTCTCCAAGGCTGTCTTCTAATGGGCCGACTGCCGCAATCAACATCAATTCTTGCAGGGCCTTACGAGCAGGGAACTCGGAGGGAAGGTAGGGAGGGTTTATTGCAACATCGCTGATGCGTCTTGAGTTCACACTGGTCCTCCTCCTCCTCCTCCCCAGACATTCTCGCCTCGTTTTCGGCCTGCGGTGGGCCCTCGCCGGGCCTCGGGACCTCCCAAAAACGACTCGGAAAGCAAAACCGGCCCTGGGCAAAGCGTCGGGACATCTGGGGACCGCGTACTGAAACAAAAACAAGACATCGCATGACTGGGTCTCTTCCTCCTCCGTCTCCTGCTCCTCCCCATCACGTTCCTCCTCCCTCCTCGCTCTTCACGCCTCTTTCGAGCTTTCGGGATGCGGACATTTCGGTCTCCAGAGGGCTGCCCTCGCCCACCGCAGAGGGTATGGCAACGGGGACGGGGCACAAGACGGAAGATGGGCCACGACGTTGCAGTCTGGGCGCCCCCCCCCTTCCTCGGAGAGGCAGCGGCCCCTATTCCTCCTCCTCCTCCTCCTCCTCCTCCTCCTCCTCCTCCTCCTCCTCCCAGGCGTGCAGAGGCCTCCGGAGACCACTCGGGGCCACGGAGACCTCCAGAGCTGGAGACGTCCTCCACCGCCATCCCCCCCCTCCCCTTCCTCCTCTCCTCCTCCTCCTCCTCCTCCTCCTCCTCCTCCTCCTCCTCCTCCTCCTCCTCCTCCTCCTGTGGCTGAACGTCGGCAGCTTGAGGTGAGGCCGCCTGAATCCTCCCCTGTTCCTCCTTCCTCCTCTGTCTCTCTCTCTGCCCCTCCTGGCCTCGACCTCCCACCTGCCCTCCCTCAGAGCGTCAGATTTCAGGAGCTTGTGGCGCGAGGGGTAATTCGTGACGTACGTGCTGCAGGTGCGGACCGCTTTGTCAGTGTGGAGCGGGCGGGGGCTGAGGGGGGGGATGAGGATCGTGTGCTGGCCGCCACGGAGGATCGTCGTGAGGGGCGGGCCGTGGCATCCATGGAGGTGCGCTCGGGGCCCCCTGTGAGATCCCGTGGTGGCCTGAATTCGCGTCGTCGAAACTCCAGATAGTATGGTTGGCGCCGCAGGCAACCTCCGCAGGGGCAATTCCCTGCTATGGAGGTGCGCCTTCGGGCCAGGGGGGGTGTTTTCCCCCCAGCGGGGGCCCCCCATAAATGTTTGGATTCTGACAGGGTATAGCCCTGCGCAAGGACTCGCTTGCCGACCGTTTTAAGGTCTCCAGTTTTGTTTTCCCATTCCGTTGAAGCAGTCCCCAGCGTTTCTTGGTCTTGGTCTTGGTCCTCCTCCTCCTCCTCTCCTCCTCCTCCTCCCCGTCCTCCTCCTCCTCCTCATCATCATCCTCCTCTTACGTTGGACCGATATTAGGAGCGAGCCTGTTGCGTTTGTGAAGTGCAGCATGGAAACAAACAAGTAACAACTCGGGTCAAAAGGGTACCTGGCGGGCGCCGCAGAAAATGAAGTAAAAGGAGACGAAGCTAAGAGTAGTGTGAAGAGTAGGCGCCCGCCAGGTCTTCGAGGTAGGCACTAGCCTTAGTCACAAAGCAGCCTAAGAAGTTAAGCGTAAGCCCCCTTGTAATCAAAGTTAGTGTCTCTTCGGTGCCAGAAAACGGTAAAGTGCAAGGAGCTACGCTGAGCAGCAAGTGAATGAAGTGACGTGCTTAAGCATGTCCGCCCAACCCACCCATCATGTGCATCGCCACCCACACCTCCCCCATCTGTGACGTCCTACGTGGGCAGACTGCTCACGTGTGGACAAGTACAAAAATGAGTGGGTATTGCTGTTTAACTGCTGCGCAGAAGTAACTCTGCAAAATGCTGCTACCTGGCTGTGTCCGAGGCTGCATGTGAGATACTTCGAAGCTTAATCAGACCCGAAACATGAGAACGTGTGTGAGTGGCAGGCACATGTTTTGTTGGCTGGCCTCGCTGTGGCATTTGCAGATGCCTTGCTTAAAAGTGTTGCAGTGACGCTTCGTAGTACCCCCGAGTGCAGCTGCCTGGCTGTGTCCGAGGCTGCTTGTACGACTTCGAAGCTTAACTGAGTCTGAAACAGAAGGGCGTGTGTGAGGCTGGCACATGTCTTGCTAGTTGGCCACGCTGTGGCAACTACGAACTGCCTTTCTCAAGCGTCTTGCAGTGAGTGTACTGAAAAAGTGGTTGTCGCCAAAGTGCTGCTGCGTGGCTGTGTCCGAGGCTGCTTGCGTGAACATCAAAGCTTATGTGAGTGGCTAGCACATATATTGCTGGCTGGCAGCGGGATGACAAGTGCACGGGCTGCCGGGGTTGAAAGTGCTTGCAAGTGACGGTTAATGGTACCTTTCACAGAAGTAACCACGCTCATACGTTATCTAAAATAATGTGCGATCCTAGGACCGCTACCCAGGTTTTAGCAGAGTAACCCCAGACCTGTACAGGGCGCCTCTGCCGCCCAGCCACCACCATAGCGGAGTATCATGATGGTGTATCGGGGGGTTCGTTGATGGGAGAAGCCTGTATCAGAAGCCGCGGTGACAAACGATGAAGATTTGTTGTAGAGGTTGCTTCCAAACGTGCGTGCGCATGGCAAGCGCGGAAGGATAGAGTAGTGAGGTGAGATGATGCTGGGGAGTTGCTAGTACACGGGTGCTGGGAGCATGCAGCCATCGATGTGTACTAAGAAAGTGACAGTCGCAAAACTGTTGCTGCCTGGCTGTGTCCGAGGCTGCATGTGCAATACATCGAAGCTTGACTGAGTCCTGCAATTGAACTAACTGAGCATGTGTGAATGGCTGGCGCATGTCTTGCTGGCTGGCCACGTAAGTCATAAGAAACATCGGTTCAATGCTGAGAGATGCTGAGCAATCTTATATGTGACAGAATGTGCGCTTCAAGGGCCGCTACCCAGGGTTTTGTAGGGCAACCCCAGACCTGCAGCGGTCGCATCTCCCCGACTGTCACCCAGCCACCATCGTAGCTGAAAGTGATGGTGTTGTGGCTGGGTGTGCTGATGGAAGCAGCCTGTAGCATAAGCCAGGGTAGCACAATAACCACGGTAACACATGAGGTGGTCTGATCTACAGGCTGCTTCCAGAGTGGAATGGCTTGCACGAAAGAATCGAGTGGTGAGGTGTAGAGAGAAAATGTAGCATGCGCGAACAAAAGGTGCAATCCTAGGGCTGCTACCCAGGGTGTTGTAGGATATCCCTGAACTTGCATGCTATGATATAAAATACACCATCGTGTCACAGAGCCGCGCGGGAAAGGGAGGACAGGTGTATTGCAGGTCAGCTGTCTGTATAGACGGTCTTGCTGCTTGCATGTCCGTGCTACCTAATCAGTAGGGTCCTTCTGTGGTAATTGGCCCACACGGAGTACTGGTTGTGGATGCTGCGGTAGTCTGCGGTACTCTCCAGGACGAGCAGCGGTTGTTGGTATCTCCTCCTCTTCCTCCTCCTCCTCCTTTTCGTCCTCCTCCTCCTCCTTCTCCTCCTCCTCCTCCTCCTCCCCCTCCTCCTCCTCCTCCTCCTCCTCCTCCTCCTCCTCCTCCTCCTCCTATTCCTGGACATCCTCCTCGTCCTCCTCCTCCTCCTCCTCCTCCTGCTCCTCCTTGTCTTTTCCTCCGCCCGCCTCGCTTTTCACGCCCCCTTCGAGCTTTTCCTCCACGCCTCCATCCCCCTCCGCCCTGCTCCGACCCCGAGAGGGGGTGCCCCGCCCCGAGGATGGCCCGATCGGTGGCGTCCGGGAGCCCCAGGGAGGCAGTGCGTTGGCGCCCTCGGCCTCGGCGGCACTCCAAGCTTGATGCAACTCGCGGGGGATCAGATTCAGCATTGGCGCTGGTATATCCGCGGTCGAAAAACCAGCCCAATCGGGCAGAGCCCCGCTGAATCCCAATCGGGCTCAAGGACCCCCCAGTCGGGCTGAACAGCCCCTGCCCGCTTCCACGAGGGCCTCTCAGGAGTTGCCGCCGAACCAGGACTCCCTTTCAAGGGAGGAAAAACCACCCGGACCCGAGAACTGGCGCTTTCTGAATGGCCTTCACTGAACAGCCCTGCCCTGTTCGATTCCTCCTGTGGGTGCGTTTACTACACGGCTTCGCGTGCTAGGGTGCTCAATATGGGGGTGCTCTATTCCTGTCCCTCGCCCAGGCGACGCCGCTCGCCCCCGCCGCCGCGGCCGCGCAGCCTGCGGCCGCGCAGCCTGCGGTCGCGCAGCCTGCGGCCGCGCAGCCCGCGGCCGCGGTGCCGCGGCCACCAGCCGCGGTCTTCGCGCCGCCGCCGCGCGCCGCTCCGTGCGCCATGGGGGGCCTGGACTGAGCGGGACGTCCCTCTCGCGGGGCGGCCTCTCGCGGGGCGGCCTCTTCGCGGTGGCCAGGCCTCCGCGGCTAAGCGGGGGCCTTGGCACTGCCCGCCGCGGGCCTCAGCCTGCCCTCCCCCCCTCCTCCTCCTCCTCTCTCCTCCCTCCTCCTCCTCCTCCTCCTCCTCCTCCTCCTCCTCCTCCTCCTCCCGTCGGAGGGGGCGGGGGGGGTCGGGTGGAGAGCAAGTGTCGATGGCACGCCGCCGTTGGGAGCCCGTCAGCGTGTTCCTCCGTCGTTTGTGTCCGAGGTCCTGGTGCTCGTCTTCAGCAGCAGCACGCGGGGTCGTGCCCCGACGGCGGCGAGTCCTCGATACGGTTTCGCTCCCTCCTCCTCTCGGCCTGACGGAGAGTTTTTCGGGAAGTTCTCACCGCTGTTGTGCCTGGGGATGCGTTGGGGGAGAGCTGACTCCCGAGGTCTCCTGTGGGCTCGCCTCCCCCCCTTCCCTCTTCCTCTTCAGTCCCTCTCCCCTGTCCAGCTGCCCGCTGCAAGTTCAGCCACTGCGGCAGCACTTCACTCTGTGTCTCATCTCGCGATTTTTTACGGGGCTTTCATGAGGCCTAGCAGGGTCGTCTTGGAGCTGTCTTGGGATCTTGTGAGCTCCCTTGGGGGACCCTTTTCGAAACTATTGGTACCGTCTTGGGCCGTCGTTGGCCTCTCTAGGCCGTCTCCGTCTTGGTGGTGTAGCGTGAGCTCTCTTGGGGCTGTCCTGGGTTTCATGCTTGTTGCTCTCATTTTGGACCCCCCCGAGGTAACCTTGGGTACACTTTGAGCCGCGCGGTCCGCCAAGAAAATCTCTTAAGCTGAAGTCGATTTTCATTGGTGTGGCCTGTTTGCCCGCCCCTGGGTGTTTTGCAGACCTATTTGCTCACATGTGGCGTCTCTTCGGGTATTGAGGGACGGTGGTGGCTACCCCTGAGGCAGTGTTGGGCTCTCGTCGGCGGCCATGGTGGCTTCCCAGGCCCGTCTTGGAAGTCCTGCAGAGCATTGGGAAGCCCCCAGAACGCGTCGGACCGCCGAGGGTGCCTCGGAAAGAGGCTTAGAAGATTTACGCCAACTCTGCCAGATAGCACGTGGTGTTCCCCATTTCTCAACGTGCGAAGTGTCGCGGTGGCTGATGAATAACTCCCCCTCGTCGAACCACCAGACATTCGGTAGGGTGGGCTGGCGTTTCGTCTGATAGCTTCTTGCTACCCGCCTGAAGCGTGAAAATCTTCAAGCTGCACGGATGGTGGGTGGGTCGTTTTACCAATATCGTTCTCGCTTGAGCGCCGCGCATATTCTTGCGGCACGAACGGAATGGGTACGGAAAGATTGGGTACGATGCCCAACAGCAGTTCCTGTTCATTTTGAACAGGACTCGCTGTCCGCGCCGCCGCGGCCTGTGTCCATTTGAAACAGAAGGCCGCTTGCCAAACTGCGGCCGCTTTTGGTTTGGGACAACATTTGTTGTTGGGCATTGTACCCATTCTTTACGTACCCATTTCGGGCGTCCAAATTCTTTTTCAAAAGTTTGCAATAGCTTCAAGGATGGAGGACAGGTGGTTTTCAGAATGTAGCCATCAATAGCTCCAATCGCTACAACATCAGAGTGAGGGGGCTGAACCGAACGGTCATTCACTGTCCCTGGGTGCGTGGCTGAAGTGGAATTCCGTGATGCGGATTCTTGTTGTTGTTTGTTGTTTGTTTGTTGTTGTCGTCGTCCCACCCGCGACCCGCCCCACGACCCACCCGCGACCCACCCCGCGACTCACCCGCGACCCACCCGCGACCCAGCCCGCTACCCACCCGCGACCCACCCCGCGACCCACCCGCGACCCACCCGCGGCCCACCCGCGACCCACCCCGCGACCCGCCCGCGACCCACCCCGAGACCCCCCTGGCGACCCACCCGCGACCCACCGGCGACCCACCTGCGACCCACCCGCGACCCACGCGACCCACCCGCGACCCACCCACCCGCGACCCACCGCGACCCACCCGCGACCCACCGCGACCCACCCCGCGACCCACCCAAAATTTTCGGCGCCCGCGGCGGGTTTCTTTTGCATTCGTTCCAGGGGGAGAACCTGCGACCCACCCGCGACCCAAACCGCGCCCGCGACCCACCCGCGACCCACCCGCGACCCACCCCGCGACCCACCCAAAATTTTCGGCGCTTGCGGCGGGCTTCTTTTGCATTCGGTACGGGTGGAGAACCTGCGACCCAACCCGCGACCCAAACCGCGTTCAGTGTACAAGTCAAAATTTTCGGCCCTTGCGGCGGGCTGTTTTTGAATTCCTTCCAGGTGGAGGTGGAGAGCCCGCGACCCACCCGCGACCCAAACTACGTTCACTGAACAAGCCAAAACATCGGCGCCTGCGGCGGGCTGTTTTTGCATCCGTTCCGGGTGGCCCACCAGCGATACCCCCCGCGCTGAATTTGTCAGAGCACGCAAATCGGCGCCTGCGGCGGGCTTGCTCGCATTGGTTTCGGACAGCGCCCTCGTGCCACTCCCTCGATCCGGCCCACGTTGACTCTACAACAGCACATCGGCGCCTGCGGCGGGGCTGTGTCTGAACACGTTCATTGACAATACAGTTGCCTGCTGCCGCGGAGGAGGGGAGGAGGAGCAGGGCGAGGAGCAGGAGGAGGAGGAAGACGACGACGACGACGACGACGACGACGACGAGTACGAGGACGAAGAGGAGGCCGACGACGAGGGCGAGGAGGAAAAGGAGGGGGGGACGGACGGGGACGACGAAAAAGGAGGGAGGAGGGGGAGGAGGAGGACGACGACGACGGAAAGGAGGAGGGGAGAGGATCGGGATTGGGGAGGAAGAGGAGGAGGAGGAGGAGGAGGAGGAGGAGGAGGAAAAGGAGGAGTAGGAGAAGGAGGAAGAGGAGGAGGAGGAGGAGGAGGTGGAGGAGGAGGAGGCGGACGACGACGACGACGATGAGGACGAGGACGCGGACGAGGAAGAGGAGGAGAGGAGGAGGAGGAGGAGGAGGAGGAGGAGGAGGAGGAGGAGGAGGAGGAGGAGGAGGGCGCCATCGACAGGGAAGGTGAGGGCCACGAGGTCCGCCGGTTCGACGCCCGCGTCGCCCGCGCTCGCCCCTTCACTCTTATCCTCAATTGCGGGGTGCTACGTATTCTAGACGCTTCGCGTAACCCCACCAGCGACACCCGTGGAGCAAGCCCAGAGCGGACACAGCTGCCCCGCCGGTGTATACCGACTACAGGGAGACCGCTCGGTCGGGAGCATCCAGCTCTGGAGCCCCATGGCACCCAAGGCCGCCCTGGGAAGGGTGGGACCGCCAGGAGAGTTCATGGAGAGGCGCCGAGTGGGGTACCAGGGAAAAAAGGACCGCCCCGAAAGGTGACGCGCAATACGCCGACAAGCGACAGCGAGGAAGGGAGCACGAACGCTGGTAACGCGGCGACAGGCCTGACAAGAGTTCCCTGCCCATAGCAGGGCTGGCACAGCCCAGAGCCCCCAAGGCGCACGGCCTAGAGCTTTCTTGGACAAGGGGCGCTCCCTTCATGAAAGGCAGGCTGCACCCGTACACCGCGGATACCCTCCCGAGGTGTGGCGTTTCCTCCTCCTTTGGCGTCACCACTTCTGTCGAACGTCCTGCGGCTATCGGCTGCCCTCTTTCTCTCCCTCCTGGTGCTTACAAGTCCTGCGGCTGTCGGCCGCTACCCCCCTTTTCCTCGTCGCCTCAGTTGCACACAAGTCCAGTGGCTATCGGCTGCTACCCCCCTTTTCCTCGTCGCCACAGCACAGTGCCTGAGAGGCACGGCTATCACGGGTCCCGCCTCGCGCACGCAGTGTCAGTTGGGGCTGGCCCCAGAGCCGAAGGATTCTCACTTGGCGGCCACGTTCCTGACGGCCCACCCAGTGATGGGGTTCGTTTCACCGCAGTGGCAGGCCGCGGCCTCGTTTCCCGTGCTACCTCCGGGGAGTGAGGTACACCCCCCACGCTGCGCTAGACACCCACGGCCCCCGTGGGCTCGTAGCCCGTGCGGTCGGCTGAAATAATCCCACCCACGGTTTTGGTCGCTTTGCCCGCCCGTGGAGGACCTGGTCGACTCGCTGAAGGCGTCTCCCCATCTGTCCTCGCCTGCAGTGGATGGCTCTGGCCACGGACTTGTGCCACCTCCTGGGTCCGAGGGGCACTACGCTGCGCCTAGATACCCGCGGCGTCCCGTGGGTTCCTGCCCCTGCGGTAGGCTGAAATAACCCCACCCAGGTTCTTTCCCGCGTTGAGTGCGGGACGTGGTGCAGAGGCAACTGGCTGCAGGCCCCTCCTCGAGCTTCCACCCAGGTACTTTGCCCGCGCTGAGTGCGGGCCGTGGTGCAGAGCCCGCTGGCTGTGGCCCCCTCTCGTGCTCCACCATTTGAAGTCAAGCTGTGTGCTAAGTGGCTTCCCCCCTTCGTCGCCGTTGGGAGTGATCATCACTGCGTTAGACCCCCGCAGCCTCGTGGGCTTGTAGCCCGTGCGGTCGGCTGAGATAATCCCACCCACGGTTTTGGCCGCGTTGCCGGCCCGCGGAGGACCGGGTCGACTGGCTCAAGGCGTCGCCCCATCTGTCCCTGCATGCAGTGGATGGCTCTGGCCACGGATTTGTGCCACCTCCTGGGTTCGAGGGGCACTACACTGCGCATTGGTACCCGCGGCATCCCGTGGGTTCCTGCTCCTGCGGCCGGCTGAAATAACCCCACCCAGGCCTTTGCCCGTGTGAGTGCGGGCCGTGGTGCAGAGGCAACTGGCTGAAGGCCTCTCCTCGTGCTTCACCGGTTGAAGTCTAGCTGTGTGCCAAGTGGCCTCCCCCCCGTCGTCGATGTTGGGAGTGATCGTCATGCTCGATGACTTATACGCACTGGGTGCCACGTGAATGAGTCCGCTGCGCTCTAGGCCTCCTGTGCTCCGTTCCGCCCCCTTTTTTCGGTGCTGCGCCCCTTGTGGCCGCTTGGGTACAGGCTCGGCGTCCGTTATAGCCTTGTTTGCGAGTGCGGTGCCTTCTGGTGCCCTTGGCCCGCTGGCATCTGCCCAGTGGTCCTTGCTCGCGTTTCGCCTCTGGCTGCGGGCCGCTTTGCTTCCGCCCGCGCCCTCTGCCGTTCTGCTCTCTTTCTTCCGGCCTCCGGTCAGGTTTCCCCACCTGCGGGTCTGGCTTGTGTTCGTTTGTTGTCCACCTGTGGCAGCTTCTCTTCCGCTGGCATCCGCCCAGTGGTTTTGCATGGTAATCGTCTGGCATTGCGTCCCTTTGCCTCATACCGCCCTCTGGACTTTTCCTTGCGGGCCGCAAATAAAAAAAAGGTAACCCCACCAGTTAGCCTCGCTTGCTGGCCCAGACGACGCCTTCCGCTCCCTGTCCGCCGCCTCGGAGCCGCCGACCAAAAAAAATACCCCCACCAGTCCATCCAGAAACGATGCCCAGGCGAGCTGCCCTGATCAAGGATGTAGAGGAGCACGCAGTGGAATAAGGTGTTGGTGAAGCCGTCGTACCCCGACAGGGGGGGTGAATGGGTGAGGAATCGGAGGAGGAGGAGGAGGAGGAGGAGGAGGAAGAGGAGGAGGAGGAGGAGGAGGAGGAGGAGGAGAGGGAGGGGGGGGAAGGAGGGAGGAGGGAGCAGGCGGATGAGGAATATGAGAAGTGACGAGGCCTTGTGCGTGCCTCCCGGAGTCTCTTCTGATGTCTCTTGAGAGCTTTTGGGGGTCCTCTTTGGGCGTCGAAGAGGACCTCTTGGCGGCCCCGGGAGCCTCTTGGAGCGTCTTGGGTGCCTCAGGGGAGCCGCTTGGGGCCTCTTGAGGAGTTCTTTTGAGTTTCTTCGGGGCCTCTTGGGTTGGGGGCCTCCTGGGCGCCTCCTGGGGCCCTCCTGGGGCACTCTTGGGAGCGGTAGGGGCCATCGTGGGGCCATCTTGGAAGATCTCGATCGAAAAAGGGGGGTAATGAGCGCCCCGCGCCCCCCCCAGGGAGGCCCAAATGGGCCTACAACTTACAGTACGGAACATCACGGTTTTTGCCTTCTAGCAGATGCTTTCTTGGATGCCCCAATCGGTCGCGACCCCCCCCTCCAGACCTAGGAGGAGGGAGGGGTACGGGGAGGAGTAAACCCCTCTCGAACGGGAGGATCGGGGTCGGAAGAGGAAGCGCTCTAAACCACCCACACGCCCTAAAGGGCTGGTGGGATGTCAACGTGGTCCCCAAACAATAAGGTATTATTTGCACTGTGGATGTGGTATCTCGGTTGTGCAGCTTATGCGGTGCAAACTGTGTGGTGCAGGTAACCAATGAAGATGCGGTGCGAGCTGCGTGGCGCAACTAACTTATGAAGAACTTGAAGTCGCCAATTCCAATGCTCTCGCAAACACTCCACCCATCCACCCACAACCGGTTCGTCACCACAAGATGTTGGACAATTTATTGGAACTGAACTTGGTAGGGCTACTCTACGCCCGCGTTTGCGCACGCACGCCCGCGCGCAGAGCGGCCAGCTGGCCCGGCGCGACTAATGCGGCCGCGATGTTCGGTTACCGATGGGAACTTCCCCACGCGTCTCAAAGGCCGTGCTGGCGTGCGAGCGCTTCAGTGCGGGTCGGTGAAGCGGTCGGGCACGATATCGTGATGATGTCGACAACGGCGGCAACGATGGTAAATAGTGATGGTGGTGGCGATGATGGCGATGACGGGGGCAAGGCCAATGCTGGTGACGATCATGTCGATGATGGTGGGGTGGTGATGAAGGTGGTTGTCTTGATGGCGGCAATTGCGGCGATTGTCGAGGACGATCATGGCAGTGATGCGATTGCGGCCGTGGGGGTAGTGAGGCCATGCGCGCGCACAGAAACTCATTACCTGGCAAGCGGTTTTTAGAAAAACACTTAATTGCGTGCTCTTGACGAGCTATATCGTTGACGCGCTTGGGAAGCCAACGATTTTGACAGACTTTCGACACGCGCGCGCGGCGTTGCGTGCACATGGCGGCCCATATGGGATGGTACGGATGATTTCAGCAAGTGCGCGCGGAGAGAGGGTTTGCCATATATTTTTGTTGGGAAACCCATGATCGCTTACGTGTTTATTTTGAAATACTGGCCACACCCATGTATCGTGCCTGGTCTCGACATGTGCGCGCTCGTGTGTTTGGACAGTGACAATGTAGGTTTGAAATCAAATGGGGCACGCGCATGGTTGCATTCGACAGGGACGACGGGGGGGGCGATACCGGCGTGTCTGGGATGGTATGCTTCAATTTGGACTATGAACGATGAGGGAACGCCAACTGTAAGTTGTATTCTCCCAGGGGGTTTGGCTCCGGAAGTGTGTAGAATCTATTCATTCTTCTCTGGAGAGCAACAGATCTGCGGCTCAAGTTGTGTGGTGTAAGTTGCATGGTTTAAGTTATGTTGTGCAAGCTATGTTGTGCAAGCAACGTAGTGCAAACTATGTGGCGAAAGGAAGGTACGCAGTGCATTCCACCTGTGGAACTTCGAACCCTCAGCTCCAGTGCTCGCGCAGGCATCCCGCCTTCCATCCTACAGCTCAACTCGCAAAAGCCATTCGGCCTCGCTTGCGGTTGCCGATTGGAACCTGTTGGCGCATCTCTGCGGCCCCACTGGCGCGATCCCGCTCACGCTCAGCTCGGTCAGCTGGTTTGGCACAGCTGATGCGGCCGCGAGGGCGCTTGCCATTGGGAACTTCCCAGCGCGTCTCCATGGCCGCGTTGGGGCGCGGGCACGTCAGTGTTGGTCGGTGACTCTGGCGGATTGGATACCATGATGACGTCGATAACGGCGACGACGTCATTGATGGTGACGATGACGGCGGCGGTGATGATCCTGACGCTTGTGATAGTAGTGATGACTGCGTTGATGATGACGATGATGATGATGACGATAACACTTGTGACGCTGACGACGATGATTGCGATTTCGCTGATGAAGATCAGCAAAGTGCGAGCCCCTAGAAACCACACATCCTGACATGACGTCGACGTGCGCGGGAACGTCCGCGTGTGGCCCGCATGGTATTATTTGAGAGAGTTTGTGGGCGTGCGGTGGTGGTTGAACGTTGCCGACATGCGTGCGAGCGGCCCAGATGGTCGGATTTGGCACCATGGTCAAAACAGTTTGGTCCTACATATTTCAACGAATGCGCGCGCAGGGGTACGACAATCGTTCGTTCAAAACGTGTCCATGGTGGATAGTTTTTCGGGTGGCCATATTTTGAAAAAAGGTCAAACCAACACATGATTGCTTGACTGGTTGTGACGTGCGCGTGCGGCGGCGCGCGTTGTGGACTTCGCACTTCGCAATGTGCTTATGCACGGGAGTATTGGAACAGATGTTTCGAGGTGAACGAGTGCGCGCGCATAGTTTGTTTGTCAGGGATACGGGGGTGGCGGTACTGGTTCGATTGCTTGCGATTCTTGTTGTATATGGAAAAAGCGATGGGGCAGAATTATGTTGTAGATGCAACGCCAAAGGGGGGGGGGAGAACGGTGAATTCGAGGCTCGAGGATTTGAAAAAAGGCGGCCGCGCAGCGCGCGAGGCGCCCCTGGGCGGCCACGCGCAGGCACCAGGCGACACTTCGCCTGACCCACCCAGCGCACGAGGCGCCCACGGGGTGCTCCCGGGCGGGCACCAAGCGAAACCCCGGCCGACGCACCCAACACATGGCGCCCACGGGCGGGCACCCCGCCAGGCCTCGGCGGGCCCAGCCAGCACGAGGCGTCCACCAACCCGACCATCATGCGAGCCTTCGGCCGAGTCGTAGCCAAGCGAAGCGAGAACACCTACGTGCGAGCATTGCTTAGGAATCCAAATTTGAGGGCGACTGATTTTCGAAACTCGAATTTCGCTGCGGCGCCGCGCAAGTTCGACGGCGAAATTTCGAGCAGCTACGAGGAGTGAGGCGAATTGTCTGCAGCATGTTGCTGTCGCCTGGCCGCCGCAGACAGTCTCGTTTTGAAAGCTTCAGACAACTACGATGATGAAGGGCGTTCCCTCCAATCTGATACTGGGTTCCCGCTTGAAGCGTCATCACATTTAACACCAAAAAAAGCGACATGGCACAAAAGTTACACTAACTGAGGGTGGCTCATGTTTCACATGGGGCTCCAGTTGCAGATTTCCGAAACTCGATGACCACAAGTGTACGCTTGTATCCGTTATCCTTACCGCGGGCGGATCCTTTTGCGAATTAGGGCTTTCGCTTGCCCCCTCCTCGGGCAGTAGGATTTTAGAGTGTGGACAGATTTCTCAAAGCGTCTGATAGGTCTTAGGATGCAGGGCAGCTCCGATTCAAAATGAAGCTGTCGCCAGAAGGGCGGGCCAATTAAGCGTTTGCCGTTCCAGGGAGCTTATCCGTAGTGGACACAGAAATGCCTACAGGGCGGGGCACTTCATTGCAGCATAGCTGCTGCATCTCAGGTTCATAGTGGCCCTCCTCCTCCGAGTCCACACCGTTTTCTGTATCCCCCTTCTTCTGCCATTCCTACTCTGCCTGTCCGTCTTCGCTCATTGCTGGGAATTTGCTCAACCTTCCTCGCCGCGGCTAGAGCTGGGGGATCTTTTTCAGATCTGTCAGGTGTGCGCGAACTGTAAACAAATACCGATGCCGCTAGGACGTTTGACGCCCCAGTGAGGGGCGTGTGCCTGAGGTCGAACCACGGTCACACGTGCCGGTACGCAGGCAGAGCGCCCGTGACATCGGCAACAGTACACGTGCAGACTCTTGGCGAGTGCGGCAGGACCTCGGGCAAAGCACGCAGGCCGCACCTTCCCCGAAGCCTGCTGTCGTGAACAGGACGCACGACGCCACACACCAATAGTGCCTGACCCCATCGACCCCATCTTCGCGCTGGCCGAAGATTCAGTCGATTTTCGCTATATTGGGTTGCTGTGGCCGTCTGTTTGGTGGGAGCGCGCTGAATTCGGCCAGCGGCCATTACTTCCCCCACCTCCTCATCCCCCGCTCCCCCGCTCTCGCGCGCGAGAGAGCCCGCGGGCGGAGGGACAGGGAAAGTGGCAGGTAGTTTCCGCAGGCCCTTTGGGCGGTCCTCCCGCCAGCTTCAGCCGCGGGTGGGCAGTCAGCTTCTACATCCGTTGACGAGGCTCTTTCTGTGTCGCCTCGGGTTATTGCGTTGGAGTAGAGTGGGCCAGAGAAACACAAAGTCGTAAACTTCGGACGCCTGCCGACAGCTCTTTCCACTAGCACCACCAGGGCCCCCTCCCTCCGTCGCCCACGCACACGCACAAACACACTCACACACGCACACGCACACGCACAAAAACACACAGACACACACACACACACAGACACGCACACATACACACAGACACACACACACACAAACAACACCCACCACCCACCCACCCACCCACCCACCCACCCACCCACCAACCCACCACCCACCCACCCACCCGCACACACGCACACACACACACACGCACGCACACACACACACACACACACACACACACACACACACACACACACACACACACACACACACACACACACACACACACACACACACACACACACACACACACACACACACACACACACACACACACACACACACACACACACACACACACACACACACACACACACACACACACACACGCACACACACACACACACATGGCGGCCACATATCGCGTCATCCTTCAGGAACGGATGCGGGAGGGGGGTCTGGCGCTGGCAGAAGTGCTCTGGCATGCCCGAGCACGCAAAACGCTTCCGTGGCCTGCACGCCCACCCGCACGTGCAAAAGCCGCCCGGTCGCTTCAATGAGCCCTCAGCGCTGGGCGAAGACTCACCCTGTGGACACCCTCCTCCTCGCTTCCCCTCCTCGCTCCCTCCTCCTCTCCTCCTCTCTCCTCCTCCTCCTCCTCCTCCTCTCCCTCTCCTCCTTTCTCCTCCTCCTCCTCCTCTCCTCCTCCTCCTCCTCCTCCTCCTCCTCCTCCTCACCCCCCCTTCCAACGCGGTCGCATGCATGAACACGCAAAGCGCTCCAGAGAGGGGCCCGTCTCCCACGGATCGAGGGGGGGTGGCCTCCCGGGATCGGCGGCAGCGGGCGGAGGGCCCTCGGAACGACAGTGGAGCGAGGGCTGGCTTGCCAGCGAAATCCTGGGCGTACCCAGAGTTTCGGCAGCTGTTCACGTGTCGGAGGTTGCTAAAGGTGCCCCTGGCCCAAGGTGCCCCCAGCTTTTCGCTCCACTTTTGGGGCGCGAGGGGCTCCACGATGGTGCGAAAAGCTGGGGGCACCTTCGGCCAGGGGCACCTTTAGCACTCCGCGATCAGGGGCGGGGGGATGCATCGACCCCCGATCGCCCCTCCATCGCCGATATCGGGTCAGATTGCGCCCCCCCCCCCCCCCAGGGAACGTGAGGTTTCGCTGCCGGGGGGCATATCACTGATCTGTCGGCGATGCATCGCCGATAGGTACGATCGAAATGAGTACGGAAAATAAGTGACATGGATAGCAGTTCCTGCCCATTTTGAACCGGACTGGCGATCAGCCTCGCCGAGGACGTTGTCTTTGTGAAAACGAAGGCCGCCTGCCCAACAGCGGCCGCTGTTCGTTTTGGACTACAATCGCTACTAGGCATCGTGCCCATTTCTCCGCACCGATTTCGGGCGCCCAGAGCCGATTCCAGCTCGATGTTCCCCCCCCGAACCCGTCCCCTCCTCACCGTAGCTGTGTCGATACGCCCGTTTTGAAACGCAACACGTATTGTGCTCAAAACGTCCGCGTCAATATCCGTAGCCACTTTGGCTCAAGCCGTTTTGGCTCCAGGCGTCGCGATTGGCATCGAAGGGACAAGAAGGGGGTCTGGGAGCGCGTGTCATGCCCGCGGCGGCCAATGGCATCCCCCCCGCCAGCGGCTGCGACAGCCTGCCGCTCTCCAGGCTGTTCCTGGTGGGCCAAAGGCTGGGCGACGGGGCCTTCGGCGTGGTGCACAGCTGCACCAGGCTGTGCGACGGAGAGGAGCTCGCGGTCAAGCTGATCAACGTCGGCATCAGCAAGCCCGCGGACGTGTGGAGGGAAGCCCAGATGCTCGAGAGCCTGGCCCATCCGAACATCGTGAGGTTCCACGGCCTCTTCCCCGAGGGCGCCCATATGTGCATCATAATGGAAAAGCTGTCTGGGGGCGACCTGGTCGATGGGCTCCAGACGTACCTTGACAAGTGGGGCGGCAACATCGAGGGCCAGAACATCGTCAGCGCGGTGAGGCAGATGGCGAGTTCAATCCAGTACCTGCACCACAGATTGGTGGTGCATCGGGACGTCAAAGGTGACAACTTCCTGATGGACCGCCCTGACATACTTGACCCGGAGTGCAGGATCGTACTCACAGACTTTGGATCAGCGTGCCGACTGGAAAGGCCTGGCGAGCGGCTCAGCACCGAGGTGGGCACAATGAAGTTTTCCGCGCCAGAGATCTTCGACAATAACTACAGCGCCAAGGTGGACGTCTGGGCGCTGGGCGTCGTGATGTATGGCCTCGCAACAGGTCGGTTCCCGTTCAAGAACAAGGCGGAAGTCCGCTTCAAACGTATGTCCATCCCGCGAGCGGTCCACCCTCCCTTCGCAGATCTGATCGACAGGATGTTGACAAAGGACGAGGCCGCCAGACTGGATAGCGATCAGGCAATGAGACATCCCTATATGAGCGCTGACCGCGGAGCTTGGCTGGAGCCTTCGGTCCAAGCTACGCTGGTGCGGGGAGACAACACCTCTGGTGGAGAGAACGTGGAGCCGGTGGCCACGCCACGCTCTCACGCTGCGCGGGCCCTCTGCCGCGGCAAGGGCGCCGCCCCGCCGCCCAGAGAGGCCGGTGGCAGCCCAGAGAGCTCTGGCGACGCCGCCGCGCGATCGCTGAAGCTCGCCACCGCGCAGCTCCAGGCGCTCGCAGTCGCGCCCTCTGCGGCCACCACCAGCGCCGCGCCACCGCCGGCGGGCGGCGCAGGCCCTGCGCCGCCAGGCGCGCGGCTCGAGGGGCCCGCTCTGGCGAGCGGGGCGGAGCGGGCGAGGTCGCGGGCCGGCTGCGTGCCGCAGTGCCTGCTCGGCCTGGGGCTGGTGTGCAAGGCCTCGGCCAAGGCGGCCGCTGCGTCCGCAAAGCTCGTCGACTGATCCAGGGCAGGCATCAGTGGGCACCCTCCTCGCGCAGGGCTCATCAAGTTGGCCCCCTGCTCCCAGGGGTCCTGCCCTGCCAGCAGCTGCTGGCGCTGCCCCCCATGCTTGCCGCATTCGAGGACACCAGGGGTGCCGCAGTCGCCCCGGCGAGCGGGGCGGAGCGGGCGAGGGCGCGGGCCGGTTGCGGGCCACCATTCGGGCAAGGGGGTCTGCAAGAGCGGAGACATTTCTTAGAATTCGTTCGGTTTGCAGTCCAGCGCTGCCGCGAGGGTGTCTGACTCTGGACCAGAGATGTTCTACATCCGTGCTGGACGGCATCCCTTGTGCTCTACTGACAATGCAGTATCGGCGCGACGAATCATACGGAACAACCGTGAAGTCGGCGCGCGCATAGCCAATGTTTCGTAGGAATAGTTTGCAGGCGTGCCCTTGCCGAGCGCTGTTGTAGAAGCCGGTATCGATTTTTTACGCACAGTAGCGGCCGACGACGATGAAGTATGCATCGTCCGCGAGGCCTTGGGTTCCTTGCCTAAGTATTTATTCTTACATGCGTTCATTTATTGTGCGTTGCTGCTGCCCGACTTGACCCAAGGGTGGCGGGGCCAGAGAGCCAGAGCAATGCCGTGGCGACGAGGGCGCCGCAGGAGACCCACATGTGGAAAAAAAAACGTCCGTGTCAATACATTGCGTGTTGGCTCCACGTGTTGGCCCGCGTTTTGGCGAACGTAACGGTAAAGACCTGCGCTTGTAGTTTGCGTGTGTGTAGCTCCGTATCGATACGCTACGTGTTGCGTGTTGCGCATCGGGGCAGTTACAGCCCACCCGCATATTGAGGATGGGCAGCCTTCCCAAGGGTGCCCCTGCATCCTTGCCTCCTCGGTTCATCCTTTGCCACTTTTGCTGGCTGCGCCCCGCCCGCGACATGGGCCCCCCCAGGCCCTTGCATCCTTGTCGCGCGTCCTTGGGATACGGGTCGACTGCAGGGCCCCCTCCTCGCATTTCCCCTCAGAGCCACCGCGCGGCCTGCTGGGTTCGTGGGGCCCGTGCCTGCCGCCGCCTCGAGGAGGTGGCGGCTCCCTCCTCCGGCTGGGCTCCCGCGGCCCTCGGCCTGCCAGAGGTGTCCCCGTCGGACGAGGCCAGGACGAGGACCAGTCCGTTCCAGAAGGTTCCGGAACTCTCCCATAGCGTTCCTCCGGCACGCTCTGAGCAGCTTGCTTTGCTTTTGTTGTAGATTCGGGCAAGTGCATGGCGTTCGCCCCCTCCCTTCCCCTCGCCCCTCTTCAAACGAACTCTAGCGTGCAAGTGCTTTTCGACTTGCGTGACTTCCGCACGTGCACGTCGTTTGCGGCCTGCCCGCCTGTCCATGCAAGTACACATGCTGGGGTCCCAAAGGACACAGGCTCGAGAAGGCCGCAGCGCCCGATCCATCCTCCAGAGCCGCTAGATTTCAGAGATTGTCGATTAATCCTCGCCCGATGTTATCCTCGCCCTGGCTCCGTCTTGCCCTGTCCCAAGAGGGGGAAACGAAAGCACACCTCCGCCTTGGAGCCGGCTGGGGGTCTGTGGTGGCCCAGCATTGGTTCTGGCCAGCAGGAAGGAGGTGAAGTGGTTCGAGGTTCAGGGTTCGAGCAGGTCTCTCGGGGAGCGGTTTTCACGCCCCGTGGCCGTCCAAAACGGATCTTGGGTGAAAAATTACACCAGATGGATCCCCTGAGGGTCCGGGGACCGATTTTGAGCGGGTTTGCTGTATCCCCCCTCCTTGACAGATCTTCCTGGGGCCCATCCAGTTCAGACTCCCCAGCCGCCTCCAACCTCAACCCCTACCTGGCACCCCTTCCCCCCTGGGGCTGGGCCACCTGCAGAGCTTCGGCTCCCGACTGCGAGGATGTCTCGCCAAAAGGGCGCAGCAAGTATGCCCCAGCTCCACCTGGTCCCTCCCCTTTGGGGAGGAGTGCCAGGTGGGGGATGGGGGGTGCTCTTTTGCTCTCTGCCAGGGTGTCCCCACGGATTTCCTGGGGTTCCCAGGCCGCCTCCAGAGCGCCGCTCATGAGCCCCAGGGGGCCCAAAATGGTGCGAAAGGCCAGGGGCACCTTGGGTCAGGGACAATTCTGGCAACACCCAGCTCTCTGCTTTCGGCATTACTGCTTCGGGCGGGCCCCGGACTGGGATAAATCGCCAACAGCGTCCCAGAGCGCTCTCAGAAAGATCCTGAGCGCTCTGGGACGGCCGCGGCGCCCGATACATCCTCCAGAGTCGCGGGATCTCAGATAACCCCGATTGGTCCTGGTCAGATGTTGTCCCAGTCCTGGCGTCGTCTTGCGGGTGCCCGCGAGGAGGCCGCCCAGATCTGCAACACCGCGGGCCTGAACCGGGGGGAGCGGAGGATGAAGACGCTCAGCAGGAGCGCCGTCTCGGGCCTCCAGCCCTTGGGGCCCCTCGGCAGGTAGCGGTGGGGGTTCTGCCCGTGTTCGGCTGGACGAGCATGAGGAGGACGTATCGTCACCATTCCGCGATCACGGGCGCACCCTACCCCTGCAAGTCCGTCCGACGCTGAGGTATCGGACACCCCCGCTTGCCCTCAGTTGGCTGCGGGCCTCGTTCGAATTCTGAACCCCAGCCGGCGTTTCAGAAATCTGACCTGCACGGATCAGGTTTACATGTGTTTGCCCACATCAAGAAGCAAACGGGTCCTGGGGGAAATGGGTCTTGCGGTGGTTCGCCATGCTCGGTCCCTCAGGCGCCCTCCTGGGCCCAGGGACCGTCAAAAAGTGTTTCGGGATGAAGAGTTGGTCTGGAGGTGCGGCGCAGAGGTCCAAGGACCCGTTTGCCTCAGGACGCGTCTCGTTCATGTCCAGATGTCGGATTGGCCAGGCCGAGGTTCGGGTATGGGTCTAGAGGTGCGGATGGTTGGCGTGCGCCGTGCCGTGTTGCGCGAGGATGACGGCATGTTGAAGCAGAATTTGGTGTGGGTCGTCCCGCCTCGAGCCGCATGGCCAACACATGTTCGGAGGGGTTGGGCGGTGGATCTGCGAACATCCAACTTGAGCTTCTAGGGCCCAGGGGGCATGAAGAGGAGGAGAAGGCGAAGGGGGAGAAAACGGAGAAGGGGGTGTTCACGAGTAGGACATGGAAGAGGAGGAGAAAGAGGATGGGAGCAGGACCAGTGCAAACCCAAGGTGTATCAACGGTGTTGCACTAAACCCTCCCATCACGCTTCCTCTTCAGACAACCCTACGAGATGCATTGTGGAATATCTGCGCATTAGAGGAAACCCGTACGATAATCACCAATCGCACCAAACCGCCATTCTTAGGACTTCAGCACACCGGGTCAACGTGACGGTTGCGTCCTGATAACCCTACACCGCGCCAGAACACAGTTCTTGGGACTCCAACCCTGCGAAACTTTGAATGTGTCGCAAACTTTGAAGACGAGTGTGCGCTGCGCTAAGACGAGAGCCACATGTTTAAAAGGAGCCGAGTTCGATCCTTAGAACTGCTGCGAACTTGTAAGACGGATGTGCGCGGGGCTGGGGCGAGAGCCACTTTCTGCAAGCCAGCCGCCCTCCACCCATGAAACTGCTACCGTTGATCAAGACGAGTGTGCGCGGCGCTTAGGTGAGAGCCACAGTTTGAAAACCACTTGTACTCCATGCGTTATTCCGCTGCGTATTTCAAACGCAATGTGCGCGGCGCTCAGGCGAGATCCACAGTTTGAAAACGACCCGCGACCCGCCCTCCATCCGTGAAGCCATTGCACATTTTTAGCTTCATCACCTTGAGTGGTGGAAAGGTATCATGCGAAACGCCTGACCCGCCGTACCGCTACGTCGGAGGCTGCGACAGGGAGGAGTTGATTATAAAGACAAGGGAAGGCGGGGAAACCAGGCAGAGGAGGAGGAATAGGAGGAGGAGGAGGACGAGGAGGAGGAGGAGGAGCAGCCGAAGCATGAGCTCAAGGAGGAACCAAAGGGGGGCCGCAGGAGGAGCCAAAGGAGGAGGAAATGTATGTTGTTAGTTGTTGCGACGCCGTGCCCCGTTCCCGCTAGGGAGATCGGCGAGCGGCTGCAGGCGCTGGAGGGCTCGACGGCCGCGCCCGCGACGCCGATCCGGCCGCGCGCCTAAAGTCTGGCCTCTGCTGGCCTCCCCGTAAGTTTCGCTTCTGCCTCCTTTACCGTCAATGGACGAAACAACAATTGTATAAGCCATCCTGGCGAAGGGCAGGACCAGATGCAAGTCTGACGAAGGGAGGGGAAGCTCCCTGCCTGGCCACCAGACGTGTGAGGAGTGCCCCGACATGGGCTGGGAGACGCATGCGACCCCGCCACAAAACCCACAAGGGGGGCCACCAAAAGTTTGGCCTTCGCCTCCATCCCCGTATGTTTCGCCCCCGCCTCTCTTCCCCTTTGTGGATGAAAATCTGGATCAGATGAACTCTTCCGCCGCCGGGGACGCCCACCCCATGGAGGTTGGGAAAAACACCCCGACGTGCCACCGTAGAGGTATGAACTGTCCAGCTGCCCGGCGGCAGGCGTCCCTGACGGTTGAGCAAACTATGTTAGATTGCCCTTCCTCCAGTAATCCTCCCTTCCTCCGCCGCCGCCGTGAAGCAGGTGGGCTCGGAGAGAAACGGGGCCTGGAGGTTTCCCACCGCCCCCAGGGACTCCCGATGCCCTTCCCAGGACCTTGGAGCGTCAAAGAAGGGCTCGGAACGAGGAGCTGGTCCTGGGAGGGGCCTCGGGACGCAGGACCCGTTTCCCCTCAGGACCCGTTCCCGTACTGCCAGTTCCTTGCGCCCTGGTCGTACGACAAGGGCGGGGAGAGATGTGGAGGGGGGCGGGTGCAAGATCTGCTGCGTGCCGCTGGCATGGGGACCTCGCAGCCCAGCGCCTTTCTGGACACCTGGCCCTGGCCGACGTCGGCGCTGCGGAGGGCCAAGAAAACCAGCCACGTGAGCTGATTCGCTAGCTGCCCCTTTGCTACCCCCAGTTTCCGTCCGATCCGGCCATGTTTCCTCCAGCCCTGTTTCCTCCTTCCGCCTTCCACTCCACCTTACCTTGGCCCCCCAGTTCACCCACCCACCCTCCACACCGCCTGCCATCCCTCTGTCCCTCTCAGCTCTTCCTTCTCCCATGGCGACTTAGCGCGACGCCATCGTGAGCGTGGCGCTGACATGGGATGTGCTGCATGCAGTACGGCGCACGCAGGAGTGAAGCCACGCTCGTAGTTGTGCAGTACACGTGTGTCATGGCAAGTAAAGTATCAAATTCAGTTTTGTCAGCATCCACACATCGCACGCTTGCGTGTGATACGGCTGCGGCTGAGGCATGCCTGACCATCAGGAGACGTATGTTTCCGACTGCGGGAGTCACCCCACGAGGCCGCACGATTCGTGCACATTCCGAGTGTGCACATGCCAGGCATGAGGTCACAGACGGACGGCGCCCTACACATCAGAAGAAACAGGCCTGCCAGTGCCCCAGCGATCCTCGACGGTCCTGGGCAAGCCCGGAAAGTGTAATGTTTGACGAGGCATTGGGATCTCTTCCAGCAAGAACCTTGTACAGTCGGACCGAGGTATCAGATCCGGGTCGGTTCGGGGAGGATGCCCTAGTGTTCTTCGTGCTTGTTGGATGCTCTGGTGCATCCTGGGGGGGTACCGGGTACCCTCTGATGATTTGTTGGTTTGGGACGACGGAGGGTCTCATGTTCTTGAGGGACGTTCTTCGGTCCTGGGTCCGACTGGCACCGTACGCTCCGCAAGGCCCGGATGGTGTCCCCAGCGGTGGTCGCTCGCTCGCTCGTTCAGTCGCACGCGCGGCACTGTTCCGTCCGCCCGCCGCGCGGGCCCCTCCCTCCGCGCCGCCCGAGGTGACGGCCGTCCAGGGCGATGCCCCGCGCGGCTGACGCGTCCAGCCTGCGACGGCGCCAAGCTGATCGAGTCGGACGACAAGGGAGGCCCTGAGATCCTGGCGACACAATTTTTTCGAGCCGGGCGTCTTCGCCCAGTTTCGTGCCCCGGGGCCCTCACAGATGGATCCGGCTCGAAAAATGGTGCAGAAAGATGGGCTCCGGGCCTCCAGTCGTGATTTCTCATGATATCTTACTTTTTCCTTGACGTCGGATCTCAGGGAAGGGAGTGGGGGTGGGGTCGGAAATTTGATGCGAGCATTTGGTGTCTAGCCGATTGGGCGATATCGAGGGCAGCAGCACAGGGGGCCACCACCAGGTGCACGTCGAAGACGAGCACAATGAGCGGAGGAGTGGGGAATGGGGGGCCGACCCTGCGCGCAAGCGGCGAGGTCGGAACCACCCCCACCCCCGCTGTAATTACCCTCCTCCGCTTCCGGACGACCTCCTCACCCCGGGGGGGGCGATGGCCGTGGCGATGATCTCCAGCAGCAGCTTGCTGTCGTCGCCCGAGAGGTCGTGGGCGCCCGCCGCCTGGACGAGGGCGCGGGTGTCGTCGGGAGGGACCCCCAGCCGCGAGGCCAGGGCCGCCCTCCGCAACAACCGCGTGGCCTCGCCGCGGGACGCCAGCGCTGCCAACACTGGGTCCGCCGCGATCGAAACCGCGCTAGTCTCCTCCGCGGGCACCGCCGCCGCCTCAACGACCACCGCCGCGCCAGGGGCGTCGGCCCACTCGTCGTCGATGCTGGAGGCGTTGGCGTGCGCTCCAGCACCGACCTCCCTCCCGTCCACCACCATGTGGGCAGCGCCATCAGCAGCGGGCCCGCCACGTCGCGCGCGGCGGCGGCGGCGCCTCCCGGGCGCGGCAGCGCCTGCAGGAGGCTCGGCCGCCGCGGGCGCGGCAGGACCTGCGGCCGCCTCCCCACGTGGCGGTGGCGTTGCGGTAGGCGGGCGAAGCCGCGCAGCCTTGAGCTCCGCCACCGCCGCGCGGCAGGTCCCCTCAGCGGCGCGCAGCAGGCGGCAAGCCGCTGCCGTGTGCCGCGAGAGGTCCGCCGCCGCGTGAATCGCCAGCGCCGCCCCACGGGCAGCAGCAAGCGCATTGGGCAGCTCGCGTTATACCTTCGGCGCCATCCGCTCCAGGGACCGAGGCGGCGCGAGCGCGGCGCTGCGGCAGGGCTTGGGAATGGGCAAGGTGGCTTGAGCCAAAACTGCTACGCAAAAAGAACAGCTGGTGTCGTCCCCGCCGGGAATGCCAGCTGCAGGACCTCATTCGCGACCCCCCCCACCCCCTGGCTACCCGCCCCTGTGCGTCCGACCCGAGCTGCCCTTCCTCCCGCCATTTTGCTCGCTGTCGGCTCGTGCGCGGCGGGGCCGGCCCCCTCCGCGTGCCGAGCCGGCACGCAGCTCCCAGAGTGAGTGTGCAGGCGCCGGCCGGCTGCTCGGCGCGCGGGGTGCGAGGCGGTCGGCTTCCTACCTGACGTCTGCCTCGCGCCTCCTTTGCCGCGCGCCGCGGCGGCGGGAGTTTCAACGGCAGGCCTGGCCAGCTGACGAGGGCGATGACGACAGTTCAGGAGGGGGATCGGCTCAAGGGGGGATGATGTCCAGGGGCAACGTTAGGGTGGAACAGGCTCAGGGGGGGACGCATCGATCTCCAATCGCCCGTTCATCGCCGTTCGGGGCCCGATAGCCCACCCCGCCCAGGAACGTGCGTATTTGCGATCGAGGGCCTATCGCCGATCAATCGGCGATGCATTGCCGAGTCCGGCTCGATATTTTCTCCCCTGAGCCGCCCCCCCTAGTATTCCTTCGCCCGAATGGCCTTTTGTCCAGGCCCATGGGGATCCCCCCAGCACTGGCCTGCGGATGTGGATTTGGATCCTGTGCGGCTCCCCGACGCCGTGCACCAAAGGTCACCCTTGCCTAGGATCGCGCTTGCGAGCAGGCGAGGTTGGGCGGCGCTGTTGCAAAGTCAGCTGGGACGAGCGCGCGGACATTTGCGATTCGCACGTAAGCTGCCCGCGTATGGTCGCGCATGCCCATCTTTCTCCACGCGGTGTGCCAGGCTGGCACCCCGCGTGCACAGCCACCGCGTAAGATTGCCATGTCCTCTTGCGTGGTGACCACCCCGAACTTCACAGTAAAAGAGGGGGTGTCTGATTTGGGCCGTCTTGGAGGGTTCCAGGGGGTCTTGGCTCGACCGCCCTTTCATTGCTGGCTTGCGGGGGCGCTGAGGTGGCTCGTCTGGGAGGCTCATGGCCCCCACCCCTTCATCACGAAATTCAGAGCACGGTCGGACCGAGGTGCACGATCGAGGTCGGTTCGGGGAGGGTACCCTAATGCTCTTCGTGATTGTTGGGTGTTCTTGCACATCCTGGGGGAGGGTACCCTCGAATGCTCTTCGTTTTGACCGGCGGAGGGTCTCACGATCTTGAAATAAGTTATTATGTCGTAGGTCTGGCCGTACCCTTTCGCTAGCGCCGCCAGCCCTTCGCACACGACGTCTCCAGAGCCAGGCCCACCAGTCCACACCGCGAGGGCCCCCCGGGAGAGGCCCACGGCGGGACAAGACTCGCCCTCCCGAGTTTGCCTGTTTTCACGCCTCGCGCCCTCGTCTTAGCCTTTCTCTCGTGCGCGCCGGACAATTTGCCTATCTGTTGCCCCGATTAGCCCCACGCTGGTGCGGGTTGCCTCTGCCTCGCCGCCGACGAGAAATGTTTTCACGCTTCCACTGGAGGCCTGTCCTGATTTGGCTCGGCGGCGAGCCCAGGGGGGAATGAAGAGGGGGCGGGCCTCCTCAGAAGGCTCGGATGGCCTTGGGCCTTCTGAGGAGGTCTTCTGAGCCTTCCCCGAAGACGGAGACGGCTTCACGCAGACGGCTTCTCAGAAGGCCGGAGGGTTTCCGAGAAGCTCCGCCTATTTCTGAGAAGGTTTGCCCCCCCTCACTTCCCCCCCGTGCGCACCGCCAATTTGCGGACTCTCGATCCCTGCACCTGCGCCGCGTCGATCAGTTCGCAGTCGCCGCCGTTTTGCAGTCTGCGTCGGGCTCTGGCTGTTGCGGAGCGCTCTTCTGCTCCTCGAGCTTCTCGAGGGCGGCCCAACAGTTCTCGCCCCCGATCCCCGCATTCCGCCTGAAAAGCCAGGCCGTTCAGAAAAGGGTGGAAATCTTTGGCTGGGGTGCACGCGCAGGGGGGCTATTCGGACGCACCCCCGAGGATGGACGCCCCCGCGTCGTATATCCCCGCGTTTGGCTCACATGTTCTGTTCAAGTTGGGAACCTACGGAGTCGGGGATTGGGGTCGCCATACCCCCCGTTACAACTTGGGGCCGAGAAGGGGCGGCCAAACTGGCCAATGGCGGTGCGCGGTCCCTGGCAGTCCCGACCCTTTCCCCGGGGCCGGTTTTCATCCCGGGTCAGTTTCTTTCGGTCCTGTGGCCTTGCGAGGGCCCCTGGAGGCCGAAAACTGCAGAGAACTTCCCGTCCTGATTTTGGTTCACGACGCGAGGATGTCAGGGCAATGCAGCGGGGGACGAGGCCCCTCTGCAGGCGTGTCGGCGTGGGCTCCACGCCTCCGAAGAGATACCAGAAGTATGATGGCCCCAGTTCGGTTCGGTTCGGCTTCGTTTGGCGTGCCTGTTCGGTTCGGCCGGCTGGGTCCGAAGTTGGTGCGGTTCGGTTCGATTCGGTCAGTTCGGGCCGCGGACCGGTCTGGTTCGGCCGGTTCGGTTCTGCTCCTTGTTCAGTCGAGAGTCGAAACGGATGGCAAGGTCGGGCAAGGTTCCTAAGGGTGCCCTTGCATCCTTGCCTCGTCTGTCGATCGAAAACCAACTTTCGACGGCCAGCCCCGCTTGCAAAGCTTCGACACGAGCGTCCCAGGGGCTGCCATGCTCATCGCGCATCCTTGCCATCACTTCTGCCCATCCTCGGTCTTCGGGTCGGTCCGCGGCCATCGTGCAGAGGAGGCGCGGTCCAGAGGAGCCTCCATGCGGGCTCGCGGGCAGCCCCGTCGAGGGCTGGGCCTCGGGACCGGGCGTTGCCCTGACCTCCCTGCCGGACCCCCATCTCCCAGGCGTGTGTGGCGTCTTGGGAGAATCGAGCGGGGCCGGTGGCCCAAGGTGCTCCGCAGGGCTGAGCCAATGGTTGACGTCCGAGGCGCTCGAAGGGGCATCCTGGCCTTGCGTCTCTGCTGTGGCTTTTGACCTCGATTCGTCTTGTTTCGGCTTCGCATTGCGATACGTCTTGCTTTGCCCCCGGGGCCCCCTCTTCATCGTGGTGGCTCCTGCGTGCCGCCGAGGGGCACTGGAGTTTTAGGGAGGAGCAGCAGGAGGAGGAGGAGGAGGAGGAGGTGGCGCCCGATCCTTGAGGCGGGGGGGGGGGCACGTAAGGGTGACCTGTCGCCAGTGACCTTTGGTGCGGGCCGAATGGGGCTGGTAAGGCCTCGGGTTGCGCGCAGACAGCCTCCCGAAGTATTCCCGGCTGGCCTCGACAGGCTCCCCGCGTAGTGCCGGCTGGCCTCAACAGGCCCCCCGAATGGTCCGGGACGGTCTCAACAGCTTGGCGCCGTCGCTCGCGGCGCTCCGCGCCTCAGGGCTGAGGTGTTGGGACCGTCCTGGACTACTCGGGGGCCTTGTTGAGGCCAGCTGGGACTACATGGGTCGGGCAGTGTGTGCGCAACCCGCCTTTTCAAATGGGGCCCCCCGATTGTTGTTTGCGATGCGAGTTAGCAGCGGCTTGCGCGCCCGGGGCTGTCTCCCCCAGCGCCTCCCCTACGCCGCGCACCTTCGGCCACGCATATAAACAAGGGGGGCGATTAATGGGGGGCAGCGGGGGTTGCAGAAAAGGAGCCCTGTGGGGCCCCTACAGGGGCCCTCTAGGGCCCCAGAGGGGCCTTTTAGGGCCCTAGTAGAGCACCTGTCTTCCCCCCACATTCATCGCTCCCGATTATTTCGCGCCCAAGCACCAGATGTCACTCTTGCCTAGGGGCGTCTTTGCGCATATCTTAGGGGGGGGGGCGGGCGAGGCACGCCAGGTCTAGGCAGCGGAGGCCTGGCAACGTGCGCGCGCCACTGTGGTATTTGGGAGGCGGTCGGGGGTCTGGCCGGGAGGCGCCACTCTAAGCCAGAAGTGCTGGGCTGGTGCGCGGAGGGAGGGGCACCATCACCACCAGGCTGCCAGGGGTGCCGGCTCCAGAGAGGAGAAGGTCCACGGCGCCTCCCCGAGCTGGGTCCGGGGGGCGCCTCGAGCTGGGGACGGGGGACGTCTCGAGCGTGGAAGGGTGGACGGGGACCACGCCGCGGGGGGGCGGGGGCGGTGAGACGGTGATGCTTCTCTCGGTCTGGGTGCTGACACGTGACGTCTGGAAGTCTTACGTCGCGTCTAATCGTTTTTGTTGTAAGTTTGTCAGTTGGATCTGAGCATGGCTTCTAGATTTTCCCGCCGAGGCTATGCCCCCGGCGACTCTGAGGAGCGCGGCACGCTTCGAGAAAGCTGCGACGTTGGCAGCCAGGCGCAGCCAGAGAAAGGCACAAGCTACACGGTCCCTCTGCTTCTTCTCTGCTTGCGGAGGGCTTGCCGAGGCAGCACGAGCAGAGACGAGCCTATGGCCCGCCTGCACACCGCGCGCGCGAGGTTAAAACCCGCCTGGGGCTTCGCGGCCTGGGCCTGGGAGCTGTCTCTCTCGGGGGCGGCGGCACGGGAGCGCGAAGAGGATCGCGCTCAGCGCGGCGCGGGCGCGGCGCGGAGCGCGGAAGCCCGGCGACATGCAGGCATTGCGCGCGATCGTGAAGAGACTCTTAGGCGCGCGCCTTGTGCCACACCGCCGACCCCTTTGGGGACTGAGGGCATATTGGGCGCCCTGTGGGGCCTTCTTGGAGCTCTTTTAAGTATCGAATGACCTGCGGCACATCCCGCCACCGTGCTGGGGCTGCGTGTCGGAAGCCGCGCGAATCGCAGGTAAGGTCTGCAGGCATTGCGCGCCATCGTGAAAAGATTTCCAATCGCTCGCCCAGCCCATCGTTTGTCCAGAACACTCCCGGGCAGGCTGCCCTGGCTCCTATGGGCCCTGCGCTTGCGCACGAAACTGTAACCGAGAGGCTGGCCAGGCATCTTCCCAGGATCTTGGCAGGTGACCCAGGCTTCACCACCTACTTCATCTTTCGAGTAGGATTGTCGTCGAATCTACAAACAAATACGTATAATGTCCGTCGATCTGCGAACATTCCATGTATTCATTTTTTGGAAAGTCAGGCGTGGGGCAAAACAATCATATAGTCGATCCCCTGCCCGACACTTCCTCCTCACAGCCCTGACCGTCGATGTCGCCGCCACTCTCGTCGCCCCCGCTGGCGGCGCCGCCGCCGCCGCAGCTGAGGTGCTCCGCGACCCATGCGGCAATGGCGTGCGGGAGCCGTGCTGGGGACCCCCCCTCCCCCTCGAGGGCCCGACGTCCGACGATCTATGTGATCTTGTCAATCCGCGGCCCCAGAGCTCCCCAGGAGGCAGCCTGGCGTGCTGGACCCTGTTCTGATGGTCCTATGGGGCCCGATGACGCGCCATACAGTGGGGCCGCGTATCGAGAAAGCTTCTGTTTTTAGTCAGGGCCCCCCCGGGATTTCTTCGCTTCGCGCGCTGCGCGGTGACCTCCCGCGTCGGTTACAGAACCTGCTGCGTTCAGGATGCTCTGGGCTGCCCCCGCAGTCGCACCTGGCGCGCGGGTCTTCGGGGCCGGGTTCTTTGCGAGGGTTCCTTGCGGCCGTGTCCGCACCGTAGAGGTCGCAATCGAGGCCCTGGTGGGCCAGCGGCCGCATTACAGTCGACCCGCACGGTAAGGATGGGCAGCCTTCCCAAGGGTACCCTTGCATCCTTCCCTCCTCGGTCCATCCTTGGCCACTTTTGTTGGCCGTGCCCCGCTCGAAAAGCTTCGAAGCGGGCGCCCAAGGCCCTTGCATCCCTGTCGCGCATCTGTATGATACGGGTCGACTTTACGCAACGATTCCGCCGGTCAGCAATAGCAGTCAGATCGTCGGAGATCTGGCCACGCGGCAGCGGGCGCTGATGGCCCGCGGCCCCCGCGCGGCGGGCGGGCGCCCCCGTCGCTCCTGGCGAGGCGTCGCCCTCGGCGGCTCTGGCGGCTCGTCTCCGTCGTCGCTGCTGCGGGCGCCTCTGGCCGCCGGCGTCTTGGCTTCTGCGGGTCGGGGGCCCCCGGAAGTCCCGAGCCCTCGCCCCAAATCGGACGAGGAACAGGTACCCATACCGAATGGCCTTTCAGCCGGTGGCTTGCTTCGCTCGCCTTGCCGCACGAACGCGGCAGCGGCGACGAGGCCTCGCGAGAGTGACCCCTCCCAGGGCGCGCTTCGAGCGGCCTCTGGGAAAGCCTGGAATACCTTGTGGAAGTTTCGATCGACTAAGCGTTGCTCCACCCGTACCCTTCCCTCGCTTTCGCCTTGATGGGCCTCCTGGGAGGCCCTCGCCGCCACCGCCAGATTCCCCTCGAAATCCTGGTCCGAACGCGCCCCGGGAGAACTCCGGGGAGTGACGGTATCGGTATACCACGTGGTTCCGCAGCACGGGGCCAGCTTCTGAGGAGCCAGGCCCGGCGCACGAGAAGCCGCTGCTCGTGCCGAGCCGCGGTCTGACCCTGAGCTCCAGGCGCTGCTGCCCTGCCGCATGCGGGCGTCTTCGCCCAGCATCGGGCCACGGGGCCCTCAGAGGCCAGGGTCCTGGCCAGGACGCCAGGACGTTGCACGATCGTCGCAGCTTCTCGCGACGCGGGGTCCGTGCAGTGGAGGCCCATGCCAGGAAGCACCCTGCTTGCCTCCAGGGTGCAATGGGTGTCTTGGGTTTCGACGTTTTTTTCTATGGAAGGGCGTGACGTTCCCGCAAAGATCAATGACCAACCTGGGGTCTCAGGGTTAGGTTTAAGTCGGGCGTGTCCCTCTACAGGAGGGACAGTCAAGAAGAGTCAAAAGATTGTCTGAGGACGATGTTGTTGACTGACTCTTTTTTGAATCTGTCTTGACTGTTTTGCATTCTTCGCCCAACATGCCCCTACAGGAGGGCATGCCCGACCTAAGGTTTGGTTTCTTCTGCAGGGTTTCTCGTGGGCTGGCCTCCGCTGTAGCCATTTTGGCTCAATAGCCAGGGCTGGAGCCCGCAGGCCCGCGGCGCCCCTCCCCGCGGGCGCGAGAGCCGCCGCCGCGCGGCCTCTTCTCGCGCGCGCGCGCGGCCCCCCTCGCGCGCGCTGCGGCCATGGGGCGCGGCATGATGCAGATCAACCCCATGAAGGATCAGCAGAAGAGGAGCGGGCCGCGCGGGAGGGGAAACCCTGAGATATCCGACGCTCCAACAAAAATTGGAGCAGGCGGTCTGAGGCCGTTTTCGGCCCCTGACGGTCCTCGCCGGGCTTCGGGAGTGAAAAAAACACTCAGGACGAAAACCAGCCCTAGAGAAGTGGTCCGGACCTCCGTGGCCCCCGCATCGAGAAAATTGGAGCAGCTGGATGCCTCGGAATGGAGTTGCGACATCTGCTGCATGCAGCTGGTTTCCGCCCCGCCGCCGTGCGCACTCCTGGATGCGCGGGCGTTTTCCGGGCGCCAGGGGGCGCCAGGAAAACCAGCCACGTGAGCTGATTCTTTACCCTGCCCTCTGTTATCCTGCCCCTTCGCCCCCCCACCCCCGAGAGGAACAAGCGGCAACAAGAGAAGGAGGAGGAGATGGAGAAGAAGCGGGAGCTGCTGAAGCAGGAGCCCGCCGAGACACGCCGAAGAAAGCCCAAGGCGAACAAGTCGGCGGACAACCTCTCCAAGGGCATCGGGGCGTTCTTTGTCTTCCTCGCGGTCGTGCTCCTGGGCCTGTGCGTGCCCTACGACTCCGGGGAAGCCACTGCCCCTGGCGCCAACGCCACGAACTCGACCGGCCCCGGTGCGGGGAAGTGAGGAGCGCGTGCCCCCGCCGCGCGCCGCGCCTCGGCAGGCCCTGCTGCTGGGGAGAGGGCGGCGGCGGCGGGCGGCGTCTGCGCGCACAGGCGGCCCAGACGGCTCGGGGAGGATCCGGGGCAACGGTAGGGGGGTGGGGGGGGGCCAGGGGGGAGGGGGGCGCATCGATCCCCAATCGACAATGGACTGCCGAGAGGGGCCCGACATCCCTGACCTGCCCAGGAGCGTGCGGATTCCCTGTCGGGGGCCTCTCGCCGATCTATCGGCGACGTATCGCCGATTCCAGGTCGATGCATCCCCCCTTACCAGGCGATCGCAAACATGGATCAAGGGGGCGTGGATTTGCGACGGGTCCCGTTTCCATGGGAAATCGCGGATTTCCGCCGCCGCATTTTGGGGAGGGCACCTCCCGATCCATGGATGTGGCGACCGCGCGCCAAATTCATGGATCGCTAATCCATGTTTGCGCGCCCCCGACCCTGAGTCAGTCCCTCCCTTTATCGTTGCCGCTCAGAGGAGGGGCGCCGCAACAGGGGGAGGAGGCCGCGGTCAGGGTCCGTCCGCGGCGCCGGGCGCCGTAGGCTAGAGCGCTGGCCAGCGCCAGCGCCAGCGGCCTCAGGATCCGCCGCTGCGCGCGAGGAGAACAAACATAGCTACGACGTCGGAGCTCAGGGAAAGCCGAGAACGGCGAGAATCCTCCGCCCTGATTTTCTACGTAGACGCTTCGCATGACCCCACCAGCCCATCCAGAAGCGATGCCCAGAGGAGTTGCCTCACACCCCAAGAGGGGGAGGATGGAGGAGAAATCGGAAGGGGGAGGAAGTAGGAGGGAAGAAGAGGAATAGGTGGATTCGGCAGAGGAAGAGGAGGAGGTGGAGAAGGAGTGGGAGGAGGAGGGCGAGCAGAAAGGCAAGGGGCCTCTGGTATGCCTCTCGCAAGCTTTTCGGACCTTTCTTGAGAGCTTCTTGGAGTACTCTTGGGGCCCTTTCCGGGGGGCCCTTGGCGGACCTGGGGGCCTCTTGGAGCGTCCTGGGTGCATCGGGAAAGTTTTTTGGGGCCTCTTAGGGGTCTCGTGGGAGCCTCTTGGGGGCCGCTTGAAGCCTCCTGGGCGCCTCTTGGGGCCTTTCGGGTCATTCTTCGGAGCCCTGGGGGCCATGTTGGGGCCATCTTAGATGAGCTCTATCAAAGAAAGAGGGGGGGTAACCAGGAGCCCCCTTGCAGCTCAGCGCGCTTGGAGCGCTCCTGGGCGCGCTGGGGGCCGTCTGGGGACCCTCTTGGGCTCCTTGTGGGGCTCTCTTGGGCCGTCTTGGAGCCACCTTGAGTCCTCGGAGGGCCGTCGAAAGGGAAAAGGCGAGAAGGCAACAAACACCTTGATTTGTTTCCGGTTGTTGGATGGGGCTGGCCTTTTGGTGACTTTCTTGAGAGGCTCCATGGCCACTTGGAGGCGTCTTGGGATGGTCTTGGGACCTCCTGGAGCATGTTGAAAGACATCTTGAGCCATTTTGGAGGTCATCTTCGGCTCTCTGAGGCCCTCTTGGAGACATCTCGGGTCAAAACATATCTTCTGGCACTCCGCAGCCCCTCCACTCCAGAACCAGGGGAGGGGGGAGGGGGGAGGGTGAGGGGTCACGCTACCCCAAGCCGCAAGCCGTGTCGCTCACTCCCACCAGCCCTCCCACTACATAAGTAGCATCCGAGTCTCAGCTCAGGCAGTGGCCGCCACCGACAACCATCGGGAACCAATGCAGACGCCAGGCAGGTGCGCGATGCCCGCGAAGTGCGCCGCACGCGCTAGGCGCGCCACGTGCACCAGGTGCGCCACATCGGGCAAAACGTCGACTGCCTCAGTCCCTGTCAAAGCCATTCAACATGACAGCGGGTTTTCGAGCATTGTGTATCGTGTGTGTGTGTGTGTGCGCACCCGCAATCACTTTGCATTTGTTTTGGACAGGAGTAGGCTTGTTGACAGCAGGCGACAATGCCGCCCCACCCGCCGTCCTCGCAAAGTGAACGTTGTTTTTTGCTGAAAGGGGTTATGAGCCTGCACGTAGCATGCAATATGGCGGCCCCCCCGCCGTCCTTGTCAAAAACCATTGCAAAGTGATTGCACGGCGTCCGTGCATGATCCAGATGTTGGTGCAATCTGTATGTTGCATTGTTTCTGTTGCAAGGGATGGGTGGGGGCAGTGGCATTTCGTAAAAAGCAGGCAGTATGCTGGCACCGTCGCCGTCTCTGCCGCAAACCAGCGCAAAGTGACCGCTGTGCGCCCGCGCGGGATCAGATCTTCGTGCAAAGAGTGCTTTGTGGTGTTCTGCTGTGCAGGGGATGGTAGGGGGCGTTGGCATTGCACACAGCAGGCAGCATGCCAGCACCCCCACCGTCTCTCTAAAAACCAGAGAATGTGATCGCGGAGAGGGGAGAAGAGGAACAGCAAGCCTCAAACCACTCACGCCCACAGGGATGGTGGGATTCCTCCCAAAGCGTCGGGGGCCTGGCGTCGCTACGAGGAAAATACTGGAGGCCTCACGCGGCGCGCAATAGCTGTATCATCTAGTCCACACGCCCGCTCCGTAAGATATTGGTCGACGTTCGCGCGGCGATGCTCCAAGGTATCTCAGACGTGGGTCCGTTGCAAATCCGTTGCGGATCACGTAACTGAGGTCTCAAATTGCCGCGCGACGCTTCCAGAATGCTCCTCCTAAGGGTCGCGGGGCTGGCCCGGCCCGGTGCAGGAGGTGCCTCCTCTGGCGACTACAGCAGGTATGGTTACGCCAGGGTGTGGTTTGCGATCGGCACCGTTGGGACTACAGTCAAGACGCTGAAATAAGGAACAGGTTGGGTTCGGAAGGTACTCGATGTTCCTTAGGCCCTTCAATGGCTGTTCCTCCAGCCCTCCTCGTGAGCGAGGGCGGTTTGGGGGCCTGAACTGGACTTCGTTCCTGATTCAGCATTCCTTCTTTCAGGGGCCCGACTGTAAGGGTCGCCACCTTGCGCCAAAGGTCTGATGAGCTCTCGTCGGGGCTCGGCAGAGATCTCCGTCGAGGTCCTCCCCCGCCCCCCTCAGGCGCGGGCTGCACACCTCTAGACTCTAGGCCCCCCGGATGGGGTCAGAGCAGATGGGGTCGGAGGATCGCGACGCATCGCCGATGCATCGGCGACGCCGGCGTGGAGACAGTCGGGCTCCACATCGAGCCGTATCGCCGAGGTATCGGCGTTGCGGCTCGATCCTCCGACCCCATTTGCGGGGCGGGCTCAGGGCAGGAGGAAGGGAGGAGGGGGAGGGGGATTCATGCTTCCTGCGACCGCTTGCGAACTCGACCCCTGCGGGTCCAATCGACGCTGGAGTAAACTCAGGCCGTTTTTGTTCAGAAATTTGACCTTCCCGAGAAGTGTTCACGTGTGATAGTGCGAGTTAATTTTCTCATTAAAGAGGTTTGTTGGAGGAAGGGCATGACACACTCCAGAGCTCCAGCGACACTTTTCCCAAAGCTCCAGAGACAAGACCCCAGAGCTTCTGAGCTCCGGATGCATATCCCAAGCTTGAGCGTGGGGAGGTGTATGAAGCGGCGCTGCTTGAAGTCGCCAGGCCGGTGCCTGGGTGCTTCGTGAGCGAAGCGGTCAGAACGAGGGCCGCCTTCGTCGTCTGCTCGTCGACCGCTATGAGGTTACTAATCACCGAGCGGCCAGGCATCAAGCTCTACTGTGCTCGTGAGACTCAGTGGGCTGCGCGCATTTCTGGATGGAGCCTCGTTGCGCTGGTCAGGATCAGCTGTCCCCGTTGGCAGTGACGAGGAGGCGCGTTGCGTTGGGCTCGCATCCCAGCCATCCCTACGTGTGATCTGAAGCCATCCCTACGTGAGATCTGATACATAGTTCGGTTTGGATCTCTGCTTGTCCCCTTTGGCTCCTCTCCTCCACGCTCCTTCTTGCTCCTACTCCCGTCGTGGTAGACATGCAAGACTTGTCTTTACCATACGCGTCACCGCATGGGACCCATCTCTTCCATCATCCGCTTCGTCGCATGGGATTCCCTTTGTTTGTGCTGTGCTTTCCTCCATTTGCCGACGTCGTTCGACGCCTTATCATACAAGTGGTTGGTGTTCGACCATCGGGGATGCACAGACGACGCCACTGTCTCATTTCCCCACGCTTGGCTCTTCTTTCATTCCCGTCCTGCCCCTCACGTCTCTGCCAGGCGCGCTTGCACGTCTTGCAGGCTTCGGCCGCGGCCTTCCCACGCGCCCGCCGGCCGCGCGCGTCGGGTCCTCCTCCTCCTCCTCCTCTTCCTCCTCCTCCTCCTCCCTGCTCTGCGGATGCCCCCCTGTCTGTATCTTCTCCTGCGTTGGATCTGCTCCGCTGACGCGTGCCCACTGCTGGCCGACCGCCTCGGGCTGCGTCCGCCGCCGCTCATCCAGCACTGTCCCCTGGGCGCGGGGCCGCGACCCCCCCTTGCACGGGGGCCCCCGCCGCGGCCATCTCGGAAGCCCCCAGGGTTCCGGGGGAACCCGAGAGCGCTCCAGGATCATTGCCAGGTGCTCTCCAGCCGGCCAGAGGCATCCCCAGGACACTCGCGAGACAGCCCCGAATGGCTCCAAGACGCCCTCGGCGACCGCCCACGAGGTCCCCAGGAGGGCCCCAGAGAGTCCCCACAGGCCCACCTGGAGTCCCTTACGAACGAATTTGTGTATATCATCTGTATAAATCTAGTCATCTATCCATGGGTGCATATACCCATGAATCTGCATGTCTGTCGGTCGGTCTGTATGTATGTACACATGTATGTATGCAAGTATGAATGAATGGATGTACGCATGTATGTATGTCTGTCTGCCTGTCTGTATGTATGTATGCATGCATGCATGTATGTATGTATGGTTGCATGCATGTTCGTTTGTATGTAATCAGTCATGTATTTATGCATGGGTGAGTGTATGTATGTATGCATGCATGCATGCATGTATGTATGTATGTATGTATGTATGTATGTATGTATGTATGTGTGTGCATGCATGGATGTATGGAAGTATGCCTGGTTGTATGTATGTATGTATGTAAGTATGTATGTATGTATATATGTATGCATGTATGTATGTATGTATGTGTGTATGTAATGTGTGTTGTGTGTGCATGTATGGTTGTATGTGTGTCTGTATGCCTGTACGCATGCATACATACATGGATGCATGTAAACATGTATGCATGTATGTGTATGTATGTATGTGTGTATGCATGCATGCTTATATATGTGTGTATGTATATGTTCGTAGATGTATATGTATATGCCTAGGTATATGCGTATGTATGTATGTTTGTTTGTGTGTACGCATGCATGTAATGCCCAGTGATGTAATACAACACACTGTAGTGTAATACATTGCAGTATAACGTACTGTAAAGGAATGCGTCGCCCTGTCATGTATTATAATGTATGTCTGTGCGTCTGCATGTACGAATATATGTGTGCATGGTCGTATGAATGTGCGAATGGCATATGCCTGGTTGCTTCGTATGGATGTGTTCAATCGTACACAGGCATGTATGCATGAGTGTATGTTTGTGTGATGTTGTATGTAACCCAATGCTGCGTACTGTAACGTACTATGGTTCACTTCAATGGGATGTAATGTTTAAGGTCATGCTATGTAATGTAATGCGCTGCGCTGCAATCGAATGTAAAACATTGTAATGTAATGCGTCGTAATGTAATGCATTGAAATGCTATGTAATGGAATGTACTGAAATTTAGTGCAATGGAATGCGATGCGATGTGGCGTGATATGATGTAATGTGAGGTATGTATCTATGTGTCCGCGTTGGCCCGGAGTGTGCGCCAGACCGCGGCCCCCGGCAGCGCGCACCCCAGACTGGCCCAAGGCTGCCCTCCCTACATTGGCTCTTGGGCGTCGTGGCGCCACCGGAGATGCCCCCAGACAGTCCCAGGACGCGGCATGAGGCTCCCAAGAGGCTTCCCAGAGGCCTCCAAGGTGCCCCCCGCAAGGGCCCCTGGAGGCAAACATCGCGAAATTCCTTGCGGAAGACGTATATTGCGACGGCCTGACGGCCGGTGCCGCCGACCCTGAAGAGGACCACGACGTCGGCGACGAAGTGGGCGGAGACGGAGGCCGTGGAAGATGAGGAGGAGGAGGAGGAGGAGGCGAGGAGGAGGGGGAGGAGGAGGAGGAGAAGAAGGAGGAGGAGGAGGAGAAGGAGGGAGGTAGGAGGGGGAGGAGGAGGAGGAGGAGGAGGAGGCTGAGGAGGAGGAGGAGGAGGAGGAGGAGGAGGAGCGTGGAGGTGGAGGTTGGCGCAGGAGGGGGAGGAGGAGGGGGAGGAGGAGGAGGAGGAGGAGGAGGAGGAGGAGGAGGAGGAGGAGGAGGAGGAGGAGAAAGAAGAAGAAGAAGAGGAGGAGGAGGAGGAGGAGGAGGGGGGGGGGAGTTGTTCTACATGTTCAGTCTTTCGTCATTTTCGGCCTCCAAGGGTCATTTTGGGAACCGGAAGCCGCGCGGGGTTCCGGATCCGCGCGGGGAGCGCGCCAGACGCGCGGGGAGTGAAAGTGTATCTGAGTGGCGACCCCCTGGGACCCCTCCCCGGGACCCCCCCGGGACCCCTCCCCCGCTGGGGAAGGGACAAAGGGAAGGGGCTTCCCTTTGACGTGGTTGCGACATGGGTCGATTTCTCTCAGCCCGCTAGAGCACTGCAACGACGACGACGACGACGACGACGACGACGACGACAACGACGACGACGACGACGGCGACGACGACGACGACGACGACGACGACGAACGGCACAGCCCCTCACACACGCCGACAGGGTCGGCGGATTTTTAGCAGACACCTCCTCTCCGGTTGTTGACATCGTCTCAGCCAGTCAAAAAGCACCCCATGAGGCTCCACTATTGCTTCCGAGGCCCCAAAAGGGTCTAAGTGAGGTCCAAGAGGGTGCCACGACGGGTAGTGGAGCACTCGAGACCCGCAAGAAGCTCCCTAAATGTTTCCAAAGCCTCCCAGGAGGCTACCCAACCCAATACTTCCAGAAGCGTCTGGGACGTATCGCGTCCACGTCCTGCACGGCGTGCCCAGAGAGGATTCAAGAGGTCCCCAATTCACGATCCATTTCATTGCTTCAAGACGCAACTGAGAAACACGCCGCAAGGCCCCGAGAGGCACCTTGTCTCTGCGGCTGTCTGTCGGTGAAGCTCCCTATGGGGTACGATCCGTGCAAGGAAACAGTCAACATACACAGGGGAACACGACATTATGCGACTCCTCTTACTCGGGCCGCACGTGAAACCTCATCCCTGTGGCCCACGATCCGCGTGAAGGGTGTGCCGAGATGGGGGGAGGGACGCCATGCAAACTTTGTCCCCGGACTCGAAAGTGGAACTCACGGGGGGGGGCACGGTCCGTGTGAGGGCCGTGCCGAAATTGGCATTGGGACGTTTTGTGAACCTTGCCTTCCTCTGGGCCCCCCTGAAGCCCCTGGGACAATGACAAATTGGTCCCCCCCCCCTTTCGGGACGATCGAAATGGGTACGAAAAGAACGGGTACGATGCCCAACAGCAGTACCTGTTTATTTTGAACAGGACTCGCTGTCCGCGCCGCCGCGGACATTGTTCGCTGAAGACAAACAGCCGCCTGCCCAACAGCGGTCGCTGTCGGTTTTGGACAAAAACTATTGTTGGGCATTGTAATCTTTTTTGTTATGTACCACATTAGGCGTCCAAACCCCTGGGTACCCCATTTAGCATTTAGCTCCCAGTGCCAGAGCCCGTTCCGGCTTCGAGAGCGCTCCAAGAGCACCCACGATGGCTTCCAGATGGCCCCAGAGGCCTCCGAGAAGACCCGGGAGCGCCCCAGGAGCGTTCCAAGACTTTTCAATACAGCTTCAAGACCGCTCAGAGCTCCCCAGAAAGCCCAAGACTGCCCCGAGAGGCCCCTCAAGAAGGCCGCAAGAGGCCGAACGTGAACACGTATTTTGTTCAACATGTTCGATTGTTTGTCCAGCCGCGTCCAACACGCCCCGAAGGGCCCCCAAAATCGCCCCAAAACGGGCAATGAGGCCCCCAGGGAGTCTCCAAGACGGCCCAAGCGAGACCCAAGACGGCCCAACAGACGCCCGAGACAGCCCAAGAGAACTTAACCTCACAAGGTCTTTCGATTTGCATCCCCCCCCCTGTTTCTCTCGGCGGGAATAAAGTCCGCCCCTCCTGCTCCTCCTGCTCCTGGATGGGGAGGAGGAGGAGGAGGAGGAGGAGGAGGAGGAGGAGGAGGAGGAGGAAGGGAGAGGAAGAGAAAATATGTTGTTTCCAGTATTGGTGGGCTCCCGGTGCGTAAATCAGGGCGTCGAGAAGAGAATTTGTTTACACTATTTGGGGGGGCTCTGAAGGCCTATCGCGGTTAAATCGTGCTCCAAGAGGAACCCAAGCGGAGGAGCTCGAATTTATATTTCGAGCCCTCAGCCCCACGATGGCCGCCGGGACCGCCAGCAGGCTTCTCAGAAGACCACAAGAGGCCACAGGATGTCCCCAAGAGGCCAGAATGCGGACCCAAGGCGCCCCCAAACGCCTCCCAACCGGACCCCCAGAGCACGCCCAAGAGGGTCTGACCAGACAAAAGCTACTGACGCGTTCTTGGTTGTGGCTCCAGCGTATCCGATTTTCCAACCTCTGCGCGAGCCAACCACGCTCCCGAGGTTGCCTTCCAAGATCGCCCACAAGACCCCCGAGGTGTCCCCATGAGTCCCCCATGCAGTGGTCCTAATATGACCCCGACATGGCCCTCAAGACGTCTAATCCGATGGCCCAAGTAAAATAGACAATTGAAAGCAGGTCCCTGGACTTTCTTTGAAACGAGATCTAAGCAGGTCCAGGGACATGCTAGAAGAATAGACGAAGAAGACTTGACCAGAGGGGGGAAGACACTCCCTCGGCGTGCCCCTTCTGCGCGCCCGATGTCACTCCTCATCGCTGTTCATCGGTGGCATCTTGGGGGCCTGTTGGGGTATCTTGAAGGCTTGTTGGCGGCCTCGGGGGTCATCTTGGGGCGGAGGACTCGAAATGTCAGCTCGAGTTCTCCCTTTTAGGCCCTCCGTGGGGCCCTCTTGGGCTGTCATCGTGGGCTTCGTGGGCCGTTTTGGGGCCCTCTTGAGCGGTCTGGGGGCCCTCTGGGGCCGTCTTGATGCTCTCTTAGGGGTCTCTCGGAGGCGTTTTGGGGTGTCTCGGACCGTCGGAAGCTACCGAAGGCGACAACGATCAAATCCTCTCAAAACTTACTGAGAATCTGTGCTTTTGGCCTCCTCAGGGCCTCTCGGGGACGCGCCGGCGGCTCTCCTGTGGCGTCTTGGCCTCGGGTCGCGTTGAGGCTATCTTGTGCGTTCTTTCATCGTTTCTGCGTTCTCTTGGGCCTCTCTTAGAGCGTCTTAGGGGCATCTAAGGATATCTTGGAGGCCTCTTGGGCCGTCTCGAGGTCTCTTGGAGGGCCCAGTGAGGGGGCACTCAAACATGCCAGCCGATCTTCCCGAGGTGGCGGCCCTGGGCCTGGGGCCTGCTTTTTTATGCACTGTCTAGGCATGCATCTACACATATGTATAGAAATTAGATGTACAGCTATACACTTATATATCTATATATGTATATGTATGTATATGTATACATCCATCCATCCATCCATCCATCCATCCATCCATCCATCCATCCATCCATCCATCCATCCATCCATCCATCCATCCATCCATCCATCCATATATACATACATACATACATACTTACATACATACATGCATACATACATACATACATACATACAAACAAACAAACAAACAAACAGACAACACACACAACCAACCACACAAGCAAACAAACAAACAAACAACCAAACAACCATACAGACACACACATACATGTACAAACACGCATACATACACACAACCATACAGACATACATATCGACTTACCTACCTATCGACCTACCTACATACATACAACCAAACATACAGCTACACAGAGATATGCGTATACATGGATGTAAATATTTATGTGTGGGATATATATATATACAATGCACACATACATATGTATATATATATATATATACATATATATGTATATATACACATATATATATACACATATATATATATATATATACATATCTGTAAATATACTATACATACACATATATATATATATATATATATATATATATATATCGGAGTAGGCCGGGGGGGGGGCGGGCCGGTGCCACCCTCCTCCATGGGCGCCCCCCGGGACTTTTGGGGGGTCACAGACCCACCGGGACTACCCCGGGCCATTTCTTCCAAATTGCCCACGACAGGCCACGCGGGCTGTACAGATGGTAAAGAAAGCCTCCAGAGGCCCCGAAGACGCCCAAGATGGCCCCAAGAGTGCCCGAGATGGCTTGAAGATGGCCGAAGAGGGCCCCAAGAGGGCCTTCAAGAGGCACAAATCTGCCCATTCCCTTCGTAAAGCGTACATTTTCAGCATACTCGCTTGCTTCGTCTTCACAGTGCCCCAGGCGCCCCCCCCAAGGAGCCCCAAGACAGCCCAAGAGAGACCCAAGAGGGCCCAAGACGGCCCAACAGGGTCGTCCTGTGGGGCTCACGGAACCTTCCAAGACGGTCCAAGAGGCCCCCAAGCCGGCCCAAGAGGCCCCCAAGACGGCCTCAGGGAGGCCCGAGAGGGCCTCGTTCGAAATCATGTTCCCGGAAGCCTCTCCGGGAACATGATTTCCAGGTTCCCAAGGCGCCCAAAGGCAGCCCCCAGAGGCCCCGGACACGCCGAAGATGGCCTCAGGACGGCCGACGACGCCGCTAAAACGGCCCAAGAGCGTCTCCAGAGACCCCTCTCAAGGGCCCCAGAAGCCGAAAATCATAAATTCTCCAATTGATTTTGAAGCATTTTTGCGCTCTCCCATGTTCCGCCTCCCACGGTCCCGGACTGCGTCAGAGGCCCTTCAGATCGCTGAAGACGGCCGAAGAGGCTGCCAAGAGAGCCCAGAGACGGCCCAGGAGGCTCCCCAGATAAGTCAAGAGAGCCCCAAGAGCGACCCAAGAGGGCCCGAAGAGTGCGACATTTCAAGGTCTCCGGCCTGAGAGGCTCCTGGGACGCCCCCAGAGGCCATCAAGAGGCTCCCAAGAAGCCCCGTGAGTCTCCCAAGAGGCCCCAATAGGCCCCCAAGGGGCCCCCAGGGAAGCCCCCTGCGGGCCCCTAAGACACCTCGGTAAATCGCCTTTCCCAGACAGCTTTCCAGGAACATGATTCCTTGGGCTTCTGCCCACCGCCCCAACCATGTTTCCAATAGGCTTGCCGACAAGGCCAAAAGGCGTCCCTCGGTAAGTCCCCAGAGGCCCCCCTCTTAAGAGAGCCGAACAAATCATGGTCCTGGAAAGCTTCCGGGAACATGATTCTCTACCTCGGAGTAGGCCCGGAGGGGGGGGGGGGGGCGGCGGGCTGCTGCCTGTTCCCCCCATCGGTGCCCACCGGCCACGACAGGCTAAGGGGGTTCCAAGAGGCCTCGAAGACGCCCAAGATGCCTTCACGACAGCCGACGAGGACTCCAATACGCTCCAGGACGGACTCAAGAGGGCCCTGGAAGGCAAGATCACACTCCTTTTCCGAGTGCTTTGGATTTTGGCGTTCTCGCTTTTCCCGCTTTCCAGCGCTCCCTCACGGCCTCGGAGACCTTTCAGATCGCTCCAAGAAGGCCCACGAGGCGCCGACGAGGGCCCCAAGACGGCCTAGGAGGCTCCCCAGACAACCCAAGTGTGCCCCAAGAGCGCGCCAAGAGAAGGCCCAGAGGGGTCCCGAGGCGGCCTGGGCCCGCCCCGAAGCAGGCCACGACAGGCCAATGGAGTTCCCGAGAGGGCCCTAGACGGTCCCAAGAGGCCCCGAAGACGCCCAAGTTGCCCTCAAGACGGCCGACAATGATTCCAACACGCTCCAGGAGGGACTCAAGAGGCTCCCCCAGAGGGCCCTGGGAGGCAAGATTCACTCATTTTCCTATGGTTTTTGAAGGATTTAGGCGTTCTCGCTTTCCCCGCTTCCCAGCGCTCCCTCACGGCCTCGCTCGGAGGCCCTTCAGATCGCTCCAAGACGGGCCACGAGGCCCCGAAGAAGGCCCCAAGACGGCCCAGGAGGCTCCCCAGGCAACCCAACCGTGCCCCAAGAGCTCCCCAAGAGGGGGCCCAGAGGGGGACCGCCAACCGATATTTCGAGGTCTCTGGCCCTTTAGAGGCCGCCTGTAGGCCCCCAGAGGCCACCAAGAGGCTCCCACGAAGCCCCGTGAGGCGCCCAAGAGGCCCCCAGGAAGCCCCAAGAGACCCCCAACGCCCAAGAGGCCCCCCAACACACCCTAAGAAATCATGTCCCCAGAGAACCTTCCGGGGACATGGTTCATCATGGGCCCGAGAGTTCCTGGAGGCCCCCAAGGGGCCCCCATGGAACGCCCAAGAAACCCCCCAACACACCCCAACAAACCATGTCCCCAGAAAGCCTTCCGGGGACATGGTTCATCATGGGCCCGCGAGTCTCCGGAGGCTTCGAAGTACCATCATGCTACAGGAGAGCTGTCTGGGAAGTTGATTGGGAACATGACTGATCGCCTTCTCGCGGCCCTCCGCAGATCGTTTCGCACGAAGTTGCCCCAAGTGCCCTCTTGAACCGACGACGAAACGACGAAGACGACGGCGACGACGACGACGGCGCGCCCCAATAGGCGACGACGACATTACGACGACGGCGACGACGGCGACGACGGCACGCCCCGACAGGCTCCCCAAGACGCCCCCCAAACCCATGCTCCCAGAAGGCCTTCTGGGAACCCGATTCATCCGGCCTCCGCCCCCCTAGACAACCATTTTCTCCGAAGGCCTTTCGGAATGCAGATTGGCATGCGTGGACTGTGGTCCACTACTTCAGTGGAGCAGTGAAGTTCGTCAAGGCCTGGGGCCTGTTAGAACCTGAGCGCGCGGGAAGCGCGCTCGATGGGTTTATATATGTAGATATGTTTGTATATATATATATATGTATATATACACACGTACAGGGGTTATCATGATTCAAGAGCCTCTCCCTCTCTCTCTCTGCTCCAGGACCCCATCCCCACACGCACACACATATACATACATTTATATATATATACATATGCATATATACACAAATAGATGTAGACATTGACATGTACGTGCACGCATGCACCAACGTATACATATACATATGTTTGTATACAAATATGTTTATACATATATATATATATATATATATATACAAAATGCATAGACACAAAGGAATACATACCTCAATCCATCAATACATACGTAAACATATGTACATGTACATATATGTGTATATGTTTGTAGGTTTACATGTATACATACATACATACATCCATACATACATACATACATACATACATACATACATACATACATACATACATACATACATACATACATACACACATACATACATACATACATACATACATACATACATACATACATACATACATACATACATACATATATACATATATATATGAATTATCCCGGCAAAGCAACCTAACAGCGATGTGTAGAAGCATATATGGAAGCATTCCCCTTAAGATTCAGATGAAAATCCAGAATCCAGTTGTAGAGTTCTGCTGTTCTCGCAGTCGCAGTCGCATTCGCGATGACAGTCGCAGTGGCAGCGGCAGTCGCAGTCACAGCCTCAGCCTGCCTCAGTATCAGCCTGCCTCAGCCTCAGCCTCAGCCTGCCTCAGCCTCAGCCTCAGCCTGCTTCAGCCTCAGCCTCAGTCTGCCTTCAGCCTCAGCCTCTGCCTCAGCCTCAGCCTGCATCCTCAGCCTCAGCCTCAGCCTCAGCCTGCCTCAGCATCAGCCTGCCTCAGCCTCAGCCTCAGCCTGCCTCAGCCTCAGCCTCAGCCTGCAGCCTCAGCCTCAGCCCTCAGCCTCAGCCTCAGCCTCAGCCTCAGCCTCAGCCTCAGCCTCAGCCTCCTCAGCCTCAGCCTCAGCCTCAGCCTCAGCCTGCCTCAGCCTCAGCCTGCCTCAGCCTCAGCCTCAGCCTGCCTCAGCCTCAGCCTCAGCCTCATGCCTCAGCATCAGCATCAAAATGCGGCCCGGGAATGGAGTTCTGGGAACTCGAAGAGCACGAAGTGGCCTACAGTTGGCTCCGGGCATTCAAAATGTGGCCCGGGAATGGAGTTCTGGGAACTCGAAGAGCACGAAGTGGCCTACAGTTGGCTCCGGGCATTCAAAATGTGGCCCGGGAATGGAGTTCTGGGAACTCGAAGAGCACGAAGTGGCCTACAGTTGGCTCCGGGCATTCAAAATGTGGCCCGGGAATGGAGTTCTGGGAACTCGAAGACCACGAAGTGGCCTACAGTTGGCTCCGGGCATTCAAAATGTGGCCCGGGAATGGAGTTCTGGGACTCGAAGAGCACGAAGTGGCCTACAGTTGGCTCCGGGCATTCAAAATGTGGCCCGGGAATGGAGTTCTGGGAGGTCGAAGAGCACGAAGTGTGTGACTGTTGCATCCGGTTATTCAGAATGTGGCCTGGGAATGGGGTTCTGAGAGGTCGACGAGCACGAAGTGTGTGACTGTTTGTGAAAAACGAGCCCGGCACAGGCCCGGCCGGCAACTCCCAACGCCTGCCCGGACCCCCCTGTGGAGTGATCTGTGAGCTCTTTTGAGTCAACTAGAAACCTATCAGTCTTCGCTGTTAGGTAAAAAGATGTATATCAGGACCGCCCGCGCTGGCTCCAGGACGCCCTCAGGGCGGCCCCCAAGGAGTCCGAGACGACCCCAGAGCACTCCAAGTCGGCTTTAGATGGCACCAAGACGGCCCAAGAGGCCTCCAAGACGCGTGTGGAGGGCTCCCAGAGAGCCCTCAAGAGGCTGCCGGGAGGCAGACCTCCTTTCTTTTGTTTGTCAGGCGTCCCTATATTTTTCACTCCCTCACAACTGTGGTTGTTTTTGCGTGTCCTCATTACACATGGCTCCCCGTCCTCAGCGAATATTATGTAAACCCTCGGTTGTCCTGCGCCTACTTCCACCCCCATGGTTTCACCGCAAATCCTCTGCTTGCGCCTCGCCAGAACCAAATCGCGCTAAGCGCGCGTAGTTCTAGCATGTGTGTATAATATAAACATTAGTTTTGAAAACGGGAGTTCGATCAGTTTAGACTTTTTATCTGTTTCGCCTCCGACGCATTTTTGAGGCTTCAACCTGGCTCCCAAGACGCCCAAATCATACACCGAGACACCCAAAGCCGCCCCAAGAGGCCCCAAGAGGCCCCTATGACGCCCCAAAGGTCCCCACGAGGCCCCCGAAAACGCCACCAAGAGGCATTTCAGATCCCCCGAGGCGCCTACCAATAGGCTCCCAAACGGCCCAAGGAGCCCCCAGGAGAGCCTAGGATAGCCCCCAGAGCTCCCCAGGAGGTCCAGGGGAACCCGCATTTCTTTTGGGGGGAAAAGCAATGGGAAATCAATGATATCGGCCTTCTCCCCTTCTAGCCTCCCATAGCCTTCCGAGGTATCAGCGTAGCCCCCCAAGACGGCCCCATGATGCCCCCAAGAGGCGCCCAAAGCTGCCCCAAGAGGCCCCCAGAGGCCCCCATGACGGCCCAAGAGGCTCCAACGAGGCTTCCCAAGACACCCCCACGAAACACCAAAGACCCTTCGGAGCCCACAAAGAGATCCCCAAACGGCCCCCAATGGGCCATAATTGCCTAAATCTTAGCCAGCGTGAACCCCAAACCGCATCTCTTCGCAACGCGTAGCAGCTGTGCGGCGAAGCTTTGTGGCGGCGGCTATGTGGCCTAAGCTATGTGGTGTGAGCTATGGGGGTTGTGCTGTGTAAGCTGTGTGGTTTAGGCCGTGTGCTATGGCGTTTAAGCTAGGAGTTTTGAACTGGAGGTGGAAGCTGTGGGGTACAAGCTATGTGTTGTAAGCTACGCTGTGTACTCTCTATTTGTGTGATGTAAGCCATCAGGCACCCGACGCCCACGAGGCGCCCACGGGGCGGCACGGCCGGCAAAGTAGCGGAGCCTCGGGAAACCCACCCCTCCACCGCCCGGGTCGCCCACGAGGCGCCCAGGACGCGGCACGGGCGGCAACGTGGCTCAGCCTCGGCATACCAGCCACGCGCTGGGCGCCCGCGAGGCGACCATGAGGCGGTACGGGCGGCAGCATGGCGCAGCCTCTGCATAGCTCCCACGCGCGGGGCGCCCGCGAGGCGCCCACGAGGCGGCACGGTTGGCAACGTGGCGAACATCCGAAATACCCATCCAGCTCTTCAGACAAAATGAGAACCCCTCCTAGGTGCAAGCGCAGTTAGGGGAATCGTTTGCCAGAGCACCTGGGGCCTGGCTGGAAATCTGCACCCCCTCCAGGGCCTTCCGGGTTTCCCCTTTGCGGCTTAAAGCAGTTCGGGAGGTCAGAAATGAGCGACCAAAGCGGCCCAGCATCGTCGAAGGGCAGCTCGAACACTTCCACTGCAGATGGCCAAAGCAGCTCCCTTGACGGGCCTGGGGAGCCTGAAGACCGCCCCCCGGAGCCTCCCCCAGGATACAATAATCAATAACTTACCATTTGTGTTTGTGACATTCGCATATTTGCCTTGCCGCTTCTCAGGGTATTCACGACGGGCTAAGAGGCCCCCAAGGACGTCCTGAGACGGCCCAAAAAAGCCCCAAGAGGGCCCCAGGAAGGTCCCAAGACGGGCCCAGAACGGCTCAAGGTGGCCTTCAGACGGGCTCAAGACAGGCCAAGAGGGCCCCCGAAGGGGCACAAGACGGCTCAAGAGATCCCCCAAGACGGCTTGCGATGGGCCCAGGACGACTCCAGTCCGGAGAGGCCCCAAGATAGCCCAAGAGACCCCCAAGCCAGATCCAAAACGGCCCAGAGAGACTCCCAAGACGACCAAGGAGGCCCTCAATACGGTTCTAAAGCGGCCCCAAAGACCCCCAACACCGCATTTGTTAGTGGGGCCACGGTGTCGACGCGTTCTGGACGCAATGGACTCCAGGGGGTCTCTTTTTGCCACTATTCAACGTGTGCTGGCATGCAGGTCCGGGGCGGACCAGGAAAGGTCTAGCAGCAGGTGTTGTTAAGATGTTGGCAGGCTTATTTCGAGGCGCGCGCTTCTTTGGGGAACGTGGGGGGAGGGCAGAGGCGAGGTGAATGGGGGGAGGAACATGAGGATGAGGTTGAGGCTGCGGAGAGTGAGGCTGAAGATTAATGCGGTGAGAAGGATCTGGAATCTGGAGGAGGAGGAGGAGGATGGGCATGAACATGCGGGTCAAGAGGAGATGGGGGATTGAGGAGGACGACGAGGAGGAAAATGGGGACGGGGAGGGTGGAGAGGTTGAGCAGTAATGAGGGAGATTGGGAGGAGGATGAGGAGGATAATGAGGAGTTGGGAGATAGTGAGGGGTGGGAGGAATATGTTGTTGAGTAGGAGAAGATGCTGAGAATGAGGAGGAATGGGGAAGAGGGGAGACGAAGGAGGAGGAGGAGGAGGAGGAGGAGGAGGAGGAGGAGAAGAGGGATATCCGCGAAACTGAGGAGGCGGAGCGTGGGTGCAGCGCCCTTCTGTGGTCCACTTGGCTGTGGTGGATTTGCCAGGCCACCCCGTACGCGTTCGGACGTGAGTTGCTCAATGCTTCTGGGCTGTATAGATTGACCATGCCCAGCATTATCAATGAGGGCTTTGAAGGGAACGCTGTGGCGGCGCCGAAGCGTAAGAGGAGCGACGAGGCTGGGGAGAAGCAGGAGCATGGCCAGCATGATCAGCAGGAGCAAGGCCAGCCCAGCAGGATTCGGGTTGGCGGCTCGTTGATGCCCATAGTGGGTTTCGGTACGTACCTGATTGCCGACGAGGATTGTGAGCAGCCGGTCACTTGGGCGTTGGAGGCGGGCTACCGACACATCGACACGGCCGAGTTCTACGCTAACCACAGCGCCATCGGAAGGGCATTGAAGGCCTCTGGCCTGCCGCGGGAAAGCGTGTTCATCACAGACAAGGTCTCGCCAGACGGTAAGTTCGGCGCCCCCCCCAAGAGCTACGACGGCGTGCTGCAGAGCATCAGGAACCAGCTCAAGAAATTGGACACACCCTACGTGGACCTCATCTCGGGTGGAGCCAAAGGTGTCCCTGACCCACGGTGCCGCCAGGATTTCCAGGAAGCTCCCTGCGGCCTGCAGAGCACCCCCCCCCAGGGGCCCCAGGGGCAGCAGCAGGGCGTGATGAGCTGGAGGCACCTCGGGCCAGGACTCCTTCTAGCACCCCCCGACCATCCTCCTGCACCACCCGTTCCCTCCGTCCGCAGACAGGGTCAGACAGTACACTGCGCTGGTAGACGCGCAGAAGGCTGGGCTCGTGAAGGAGATCGGCGTGTCGAATTATAGCCGGCGCCACATCGAGGAGCTGCTCGCGGCTGGGCTGCCAGCACCAGCGGCCAACCAGATCGAGCTCCACCCGCTCAACGCCTACAGCAAGTACCAGCCTGGACTGCTCGAGTACCTCGCCGAGATCTCCTGCGTGCCCATTGCCTATTCGTCGCTGGCCCCGGTCTCGAGCTGGAGGGCGGGGCAGCCCGGCCATATCGGCTACACGTCAGAGTGACCCTTCGCCAGAGTGACCTTTGGTGCGATGTCATCGGGGGTCGCGCGGTGGGGGCACGCCCGAGCACGCAAGCCGCTGCTCTCGCATCGCGAGCAACGATCGGCAGGCCGCGCACGACAGGCCGCTCTTGCCGAGGGTCACTCTTGAGCGTAGCCGACAGCAGTCGAAGACGAAAACACTGCATGAACATAAACTTTCGGAGCTCCGCGTGGATCTTGTGGATCGGCGCTGGGTGCCCCAGGCGGCGCCTCCGACACAGCCCCTGGCGCGCTCCGCGCGCCAGTGGAGAGGGCTCCAGCCTCGATCCAAGATATCCGCTCGGACCTGCGGGAAATCATGTTCATGCTGCTTTTTGGTCCTCCTAAAGAGCTCGAAGACTGAAGCGCACTGTGGGCACCTCGCTGTCCAGAGGCGCATCGCGGACAAGTACGGCGTCGAGGAGCCGGCGCTCCTGCTCCGCTGGGCCGTGCAGCACGGATACCCTGTGCTGCCCAAGTCGACCGACCGCGGGCGAATCGAGGCCGTCGAAGAACAAACAGCATGGCATACGTGTGCGGTCAGGAATCGTGGCTCGGTGTGTCGCTCCACCGGTTCTGGCCCACCACGCTTCGGCGCGACACGCTATCCACGCCCCCACTTCCAAGCGCCAACGTCCCGAGCCTTCCCGAGCCCCTCGCCCCGCGGAGCGGAGCGACAAGCTAATTATCCGCTCGCAGGGTATAGCGTGTCTTCGGGCACGCCGCCGCGACACGCTACGCAAAAGTTCCAGACCGTCCACTGTCGACGGTCCGCGCGGATCTCTTGGATCTGTGCTGGACCCCTCTGGCGGCGCCGCCCCTCGCGCGCTCCGCGCGCCAGAGAGGGGGGTCCGGCGCAGATCCTGGAAGTCCGCGCGGACCGTCCAAGTTTGTGCTCATGCCGTCTTGTCGTCCTCTAGGCCAACCTGGCGGCGCCCTTCGCCTTCGAAGTGGAGCCCGAGGACATGGCCGCGCTGGACGCCCTGGACGCGGGGCTGGCCTTCGCGTGGCCGGTCGGCAATCCCATGGACGCCGAGTGAGCGGGACTCGGGGGCAACATCAGGTCGAAACGGTTTCAACCCTGAGCCGCCCCCCCACCACACTCGCATTCCTCGGGGGTGGACAGAGCCCCCACCCTGACACGTCGTTTAGTGAATTGCCCGTTTTCGGTTCTCGAGAGGGCGCCGCGGCCGTCATTTTCCAGGCTTGCGCCCGCCAGGTTTAGGCCCGAGGTCGTTTTCACTAAACCACGTTTTACTAAAGGGGGTTCTGTCCATCCCCGAATTCCCCTTCAAGAATGAGGGTCGCAGCGGGTGCCACGGCCGTGCGGTGGGCAGTGCTGCAGCGGACGCCAGGTCTCCGCCAGCCTCCATCCGCGCGCAGGGGTGGAACGGGGGGGAGGGAGAGGGCGACGGGGTCGTCGACGGGCTTCGGCAGGTGTTCTGACTGTTCTGTGCGTCCTCGGAGGTCTTCGGGAAGAGGCGGGGGGGGGGAGAAGGAGGCGGCCTGGGGACGTGGGGCCCGGGGAGAGGAGTAGAGGCTTTCGGAGGGGAAAGTAGGCACAGGCACAAACAATCGTCCATTCCCACGAGAGTATGGGAAAACATGAAGCGGAGAGGGGGCGACGAGTGTGTCCCTGGGCCCCTTCGCAGAGGCGGGGGGCAGGAGAGGCCGGGGCGGAGGGAGGGAGGGAGGGAGGGAGGGGGCGGGAGGCAGGGGGAGGGCGGGAGGCGGGGAGAGGGCCAGCGAGAGCGGGAGGGGGGAGGGGGACGAGGAGGAGGGGAGGAGGGGGAGGGGGAGGGGGAGGGCAGGAGGGGGAGGGGAGGCTGGGGAGTGGAGGGGAGGATGGGGAGAAGGGGCGGGGAGGATGGGGAGGGGAGGATGGGGAGGCGAGGAGGGAGGAGGGGAAGATTGGGAGGGGAGGATCGGGAGAGGTGGAGTTGGAGGGGAGGAGGGGAGAGGAGAGGGGGGGCAGGAGGGGCAGGAGAGGAGGATGGGACGGAGGAGTTGTTTGTTCCGCATTGGCGACGCGCTGATCAAGTTGGGAGGAGCCTGGTTACGCTGGGAGGCTGGGAGGCTGGAGCGGAGGAGGGCGCGCGCAACGATGGAGTGGGCAGGGTGCCGTTCTCAAGTGTAAAAAGACGGCGGATCGGAGTGCGGAGGAGGGAGGGCAGCTGCTTCAGCAGGGCGGGGGGGGTGCCTCCGGGGCAGGCCCTGCCTGGTGCGAGCGGCGGCCGCCCCGAGGGCGGAGGGGGCGAGCACACCGGGCTGGCGGGCGGCCCCCGGGCAGGCGCAGGGGAGGAGCGAGTGTCGAGAAGGACGGGCCGAGGCAGGAAGGCATGAGGGCAGTGAGGCGGCCAAGGGGGGAGGCAGGGGATTTTTGGATTGCGCTGCTGATGAAGCGTATGGCCTGTCAGCTGATGGCGGCGCTGCGGCTAGCAGAGGCGGTCAGCACAGTCAACTCGTGTGGCTATGCTAAACGGCGAGGCTCGCAAACTCTGCACGGGCACCAAGTCTACAAGTACAGTACAGTACGAGGGGACCCCCGCGACAGAGCGGACGGAACGCGTCGAACCGAAGCAAGGAGTCCAGGCCCCCCCAAACCACATCACACCTCTCCGTACTACCCCCCATAATAGGCGACTGGACGGCGAACGCTAAAGGCGGCGACAAATATGACGTGCTGTGCCTCGTCCAGGGCACTCGGCTGAGGGGAAGGGGGGAAGGAGGGAGGGAGGAATGTGATGTATGTGAGAGGGAGAAAGAGGGCTGGGACACAGACCGAACTCCTCCTGCTCTCGTAGCACGGAGCTGAGCGAAGGCTGGGACGCAGACCGAACTGCTTTGCTCTCGTGATGTCGTGACATCTCGTACCTGAGCGTGGAAAGGAACTTCGCACCCTCGCGACACGGACGAACGACGACGGCGCAGGCAAGCAAAATCGATTACCTTCGCGCTAACCGCGGGAGGGAGGGGCGGCAACAACTGCTAAGGCCAGGCGTCGGCGCCTAGGCACGTCTGGGCCGTGGCAGCACGGCCCAGGTACCAGCCGGAGCAGAATCCACCATCCCATCATCCCCCCGAATCCTGATCCATCATCCCCCCGTATACACATGCCTATAAGCCACACGCGAAGCGCACGAAACAGCAGCGGACATGCCCCAGCTAAGAAAGGTGTGCCGCACGGGTGCAAACGCTCTGGCTGCTCTGAGAGCACTGGCGCAAATCGCTACACACACCCGGGTCAGGCGTACGAGAACCGTTGCTGGAAAAAGCGCTGCGGCGGTGTATGGCAGAATCGGGCTGAATCGGGGGGTGATCGAAAGGCTGAGGCGGATGGACGAGGAGAGAGGGAGGACGGTACAGCTGACAGAGAGCAGCACTAGCGGGAATCCTATCTCTTTCCCTCCTACCCTCCTCCTCTCATCCTCATCCTGTCTATCGGCCGAGCTCGGCAAAAATGACATGTGTGACGCGTGGAGGCACCACAACGGGAGTTACCACGCAATCGCTCGGGAACAACTGGGCCAGAGAGCGATGCTGCAGAGATATCGCTGAACTCGCTCGCCGGCCCTCAACGGTCGCCTCTATCGATCGCCGGCCCTCCGCGACAACAGAGTGGCTGAAGGAGGGAGGGCGAGATGGAGGCTGCGAGGAGGACATATAGCTATCAAGCGTGATACTATATATGGATGCCGATGGCCGCATATGCGGCAACCATGGCGGCTCTGGCGGCTTCGATGCCGCCTTGAGCAGCGACAGCGTCACCGATCCTCCGGCTCCTCTGGTCATCGCGTGCCGCGCGGGAGCCAACGGGCTGTCCCAGGGTGTCCGGCACGGCCACGCGCTCAGCCTCCGGATGCCGCGCCGAGGCAGCAGCAGGGACGGGGACCACCTCGTCGAGGGCCTCTGCGGCGCGCTCGGCTGCCTCTCGCTCGGTCGCTGCCTGTGGCGCGGGCACGGCCAGGCTGTCGGCCTCGGCCTGGCGCACAGCGGTCGGGCGACGCCTGGCCCACGCAGCACGGCGTGTGGACGCCTTGCAATGGGCCTCGAAAGCCACGACTGCGGCTGTGGCCTGCCCCTGCCCGGCCAGCGGAAGCCCATGACCACTGGCTTCGGCAGCACCAGCGCCGAAAGCACCAGCAGGCAGACGCGTCACAAGGCGGAGCGCGCGATCACGAGAGGCGTGGCCAACACCACCAGGAGCTCCAGCGGCAGCAGCAGCAGCGGGTAGCACGTACCTGCAA
>CAUYUJ010022570.1:152500-180000 GCA_963575745.1 Prorocentrum cordatum | reverse complement strand
GCCGTATTGGGCGATGACGGAGGCATGACGGACGCGTTTTGAGATCCTTCCCGGGACCCCGGCGGGACGTGCCGAAGCCCTAGGGGGAGGTCTTTTGGAAAAAGAACTAAAACCAAAACCGTAATAGTCTAGCACGCCAGGCACCCCTGTGATGAATCAACAGGGGGCGGCGGATCGAATGGCCTTCGGCCCATTCCGCCACCGACCTTGAGCTGTGGGTATGAAACCTATTTGATGTTCGTTGGGATCTCGTGGGAGGCTTCTCGGGGGCCTCTCGGAGGCAGTTTGGAGGCTCTTGGGGGCCTTTTGGGGGCCTCTTTTGGGTCCCTTGGGGCTCCGGGGGCTTGTTGGGTCGGAAGGCTCTGAATTTTTGGTTCGTGCTCCCTCTCTTGGGCACCTATTGGGGTCGTCTTGGGGCCCTGTTGGGCCGTTTTGGGCACCTTGGGCCGTCTTGGGGGGTGGGGTGGGGGCGCACGCGAATGCAGCCACTGGGGCCGTCGGTGGAGCTCCCTACGGGGCCGCGAAACGTGTGAGGGGTGTACCAAAGTGAGGGGGATGGCAGCATGCAAGCGCAGCCACTGACACCCCCTTACACTCGCCGTCGTCCTGTTCTTGATCCTCATCCTCATGCTTCTGCTGCTGATCAATGTCCTCCCCCTCGTGGTCCCTCCGACCCGCTCCCCCGCCTCCCCTCTCTCCTCCCCTCCTTCTCCGCCAGCCTGCTGAATGGCCGTCCAGCCCGAGCCTGCCCCGCAGAGGCCGAGATGAAGCGCCTGGACATCCTGGAGAAGATGACGATGAAGAAGGGCGTGCAGATCGCGACCTCCCAGGAGAGCCTTAGGGCGGAGCGGAGGCAGGATGATGATGGGGACAGGAGAGGGGGAGGAGGGAGAAAGGGAGGGAAAGGGGTCGACGGAGGAGTGTCAGGAATAGTGGAAGGTGGATCCGGGAGGAGGAGGAGGAGGGGGAGCAAGAGGAGGAGCAAGAGGAGGAGCAAGAGGTGGAGGAGGGTGATGACGAGGAGGATGAGGAGAAGGGGGTGAGGCGAGGACAGCGAGGGGTGGGATTGGGGGGCGAGCTTGAGAAAGTGCAGGAGGGAGGAGGGAGGCAGAGGAGGTTGAGGAGGGGAAGGTGGGGGAGGAGCGGGAGGAGGAGTAGGAGGAAGAACAGGAGCAGTAGGGGGGGGCGGAGGAAGACGTCCTGAGGCTTCCAATCAGAGGCCGGACAGGATGTAGAATAAGCAGGAGGAGCAGCAGCAGAGGGAGGAGGACGATCAGGGGAGAAGGAACACCAGGGGGGGCATGAGCAGGATATGCAGGGATGGGAGGGAGGGGACGGCGGGCGGAGGGGGGGGGCAGGAGGAGGAGGAGGAGGAGGAGGAGGAGGAGGAGGAGGAGGAGGTGGAGACATTCCTCCGTAGCAATGTTGGCTCAGGTTTGAAATCCGCGTCGCCAGGCCTCGAGCGTGTGATTTCCGCCGCTGTGCGACACCTGATCGAGGGGGCGCTGCACGCTGACCTACACCCCTGTTGGGGATTTGTTCCCAGCCATCCATCCTGTGGTGTTGTGTCCTCGTCTTGAATCAGCAACGCCCCGCGTATCCTCCTCCTCTCCTCTCCTCCTCCCTCTCCTTCCTCCTCCCTTCCCCGCCTTTGTCCTCCGCGTGTCCATGTCGGCTCACCCCTCAAACGATGCGTGACCCACAGGAAGATCCACCGAAGGCCCTAGCGGCAGCACCCTCATGGCGTCCCCCCGCCCATTTCGGCACACCCCTTGCGAGAATCGTGGCTCCACAGGGAGCTTCACCGAAGGCCCCTGGCAGCGCCCGCATGCTGGCACCCCGCGCACTTCTGGGTACCACCCGCAAGTTTCGTGATTCCACATGGAGCTCCACCGAGGGCCCCAGTGGCAGCGCCCGCATGGCGTCGCCCCGCCCAGTGCGGCACACTCTTCAGGAGGACCGTGGCCCCGCAGGGAGCACCACCGAAGGTCCCAGTAGCAGCGCCCCCGCATGCCGGCATCCCGCACAGGTCGGTATATCTTCACACGTTCTTGGCCCCACAGGGACTTCCACCGAATTGCCATTTCCACACACCACTCACGAGGATCGTGTCCCCATAGGGAGCTCCACCGAAGGCCCCAGTGGCAAGGTTCGCATGCGGTCCCCCCCCCCATGTCGGCAAACCGATCACAAGGACCATGACCCTATAGGGAGCTCCATCGAAAGGAAGGCTCCAATGGCAGTGTTCGCATGTGGCCCCCCTCCCATTGCAGTACACCCCTTCACATCGCGGCCCAACAGAGAGCTCCACCGACAGCACTACCCACAACGCGGTGCTGAAACCTGGCCATGGTTGGGTCCTTCGCCGTTGAAGTTTATAACCGAAGCTCCAAAGACTGTGGTGAGGCGCATGATGCGACTTGGGGCTACAGAGCCAGCAGTCCCACCAGGGCCGAAGGAACCCTCACGGGGTTGCGCTAGTGGGAGGAGCAGCAACTGCGCGAGCAGGGTTCTGTGCGCATGAGGGGACAGCGCCCCCAGGAGCGTCGTCGAACGAATTTGGCAAAGCAGCTCGAGGGTACGAACAATTCCATCGCTCACCTCACCTCCACCGATCGGGCCTCGCTCGAGAACCAGCATCGGGGGACGGCGACACCTGCGACTGGTGCCCAGCGGGGAAGGTGGAGAGGGGGGCTCCAGCGGCGGACCTGCTAAAAAGCTTCGTGAGCGCATTCGCATGTTGGTCCGAATGCAGAAAGGCCTGGACCCAGATGTGGACAAGGATGGCATCGAGCGCCTGCGTGGCAAGCAGAGGGGGGCACAACGAGAAGCACAGAGTACCAAGTCGTCGCTCACTCAGCACACGAACGTGGGATACTAGCTCGCGGACCTGGAGAAAAAGCACTGACTTTTGGCTAAGAAGGTCGAGGTCCGCAGGAAGGTCTTTTTGGAGGCACGAAATCTGGCAACGGCATATGGACAAGCAGATGGATGAGTTCGCGGCCGAGATCGAGAAAGCAAAGAAGTAGCTGGTGCATACGAATGCGCGTCGAAGTATCAGCACAGGCATGGGCGCCAGACTGATTCATCGCATACGCGTTAGCAAAGGCCCCCGGGGCCAAGACCATGCTCAGGTCGGACTCCTGGAAGACGTTCCTGGACATGCTCAAGGAGACAGGGTTGCGCCACTGGGTCCCGCTGGTAAAGCTGCTGGCAGCGCTACTCCTCCTCGGTCTGGCGGTAGCACCGTTCCAGTCTTTGGCCTGCACGAGGACATGGGCTTGGGCGAGGGTTCATGCTTGTCAGGCTTCAGCGAACGAGGTGGCTCGACTTATGCAGGCGGCCCGACACTGTTTCCAGGTGCAGGAACACATGTTCGCGGCCAGAGAGGCCAAAGTTTTGTTTGCACGACCCCTCGTCGAAGGCCGTCAGGACTGCAGAGGCCACGGAGCTGCGTGCTGCTCTCGCCGCTGCTGCAAATCGGGCGCGCCGCACCACCGCCCATCGCCCCCTCAAGAACCGCCAGGGATGGAGGTGCGGGGGGTGTGGGGCCCGGCCTGAGGGCGGTGATCTCGCAGGGTGGCAGGGGGGGGAGCCTGCGTTGGCATGCCGGCCGCCTTGCACCCCACCCACCGAATTCATGTCACGAGAGGCGCGTTTTGGCTTGAAGTCTGCGGTGGCAGCGGTTCTCGTGCCAGTGGCCCGTTGTGGTCCCAGGTCTGGGGGGAGGCAGGGGTAAAGGGTGATCAAGGCTTTGGAGGCGAGCCGTTTGTCCCCAGACTGCAAGGCCTGGCCAGATGAGCAGGGAAGTGTGTTACACCCAGAGGTCCTTTAACTCGCTTGATTGTTTGCCATTTCTGAACCTTGCAACACGCGAAGGGTTCCCGAACAAGACGTCCGCCTTCACCAGTGGAGGTGGAAGTGGAGGGAGAAGGATAAGGGATGATGAGCACGAGCTTTCCTTCTCCGAAGGAGAGGAGGGAGAAGGAGGAGGAGAGGATGCGGGAGGAGGATGACGCCGACGACGACGACAAGGACGACGATGATGACGACGACGACGACGACGACGACGACGACGACGACGACGACGGCGAGGGTGTGGGGAACATCAAGCCCACTCTGGTTTTGGAATAGGCTCGATTCCACGGGTTTTCCCTGACACCCCTCTCGCATCCAGGCGAAACCCAGGAAAACATGGTTTTCGTTTTTTCTCCGGTTTTTAACAGCAGAACTTTGAGTTGACATTCCCAGGAGAACACCATGGGCCTCAGCGAGGACAACCGGGTGGTCACCAGCGTCGCCCAGCAGGGCTTGGAGGCGTTCCGCGCGAAGCTCGCGGAGATGACCGCAGGCTCCGTGACGTGGGGGGGCGGCTTCTGGAGAAGGTTTCGGGCTCCAGGATGTTTTTCGGGCGGATTTCGCCAGCATGGAGCAAGCGGATGCCAAGCGAAAAAGGACCCGCAACAAGTTTTGCATTGTTTTCAAAGCCGTGGGATTCTCCTCCATGAGCCCTAGGGCCGTCGAAATCCGACTCGGGCTGAACACCCGCTTCGCTCGCTTCTCTCAGGATGAAGCCCCTCGGTGTACAGTCGGACCGAAAGATCGAGATCGGTTCGGGGAGGGTGCCCTAGTGTTCTTCGTGTTTGCTGGATACTTTTCTCCATCCTGGGGAGGGTATCCTTGAATGTTCTGTTTGTTGTTGCCGACGAAGGGCCACATGTTCTCGGAGGATGCTCTTCCGGCCCAGGTCCGGCTGTAGGACCCGCTTCCCTCAGGGCGCCTCTTTGCTTTGTAGGGCGCGCGCGCGCCCCGCCCTTCGGCAGGGAGGCGGGCGGGAACCGGGGAGGCAGCACAGCGGCGGCTCCGCGGGCTGCAGACGGTGGAAGGTCAGGGGAAATCCGCATCGCCGAATTGACCCCCTGTATCACCATCCCCGTCCGGACCCCCCACCCTCAGCTGCCTCGGTACGCCCGTTCTGATACGCCGTGCTCAAAGAGTTCGTGCCGATGCGTTGCGTGTTGGCTCCTCGTATTGGCCCACGTTTTGCGAATGTATGGCGTCAGGCCTGCGTTATCAGTCTACGTGTTGAGCTCCGTATCAATACGTTACGTGTTGCGTCTCGCGTGTCGGGGCAGCTAAGCCCCCACCATCTCACCCCCCAGTTGGGGATATACCCTTCAAAATTCCAAGGGAGCAGCCTGTATCCCCATCCAGGGGGATAAATCTGCCAGTGGGGCCCAGGCTACGCCCATGGGGATAGGGGTCGGTTAAACGATGCTCATGGGACCTGATTCGTTTCGCCGTTATCGGGTTCTCTGGGCACACCACGGGCCCCAGGAGCTCTTGAGGACAGCTCCGAAAGAAAGACTGGTCCTGGGGGAGGGCTCTGGAGTCTAGGAGTCCAGGGCCCGCTTCCTTGAGGACCCGTTCGATTCATGCCAAAACTATAGTGGGGCGCCAGCATGTTTGGTGTTTCAGGGTTGCTGGAGTCGGTTTTCTGGCAGTTCCACTTGTTCTGAGCCTCCAGGCAAAAGATTTCTCGTCGCCGCGACCAGATTGCCCTCGAGGTCTCGGTGGTTCTGGTGCAGAGACGCACGCGCATTTCCCTCGGGGGGCGCCGGGACTGGGGGGCGGCCTCCTGCCTCCAAGGGAGGGGGGGCACCTTGGGCGTTTGTGTTGCGCCTGGAGGGGGATGAGGAGGGAGGGGGGGGGACAGGGAGATGGAGGAGGAGCAGGAGGAGGGGCAGGAGGAGGGGGGAGGAAGGGGAGGGAGTAGGACGAGGAGGGGGCAGAAGGGGGAGCAGGAGTATGAGCAGGAGGAGGAGCAGGAGGAGGAGGAGGAGGAGGAGGAGGAGACAGGAAGAAAAAGAGGGAGAGGAAGAGGAGGAGGAGGAGGAAGAAAAGAGAAGGAGAGGATGAGGAGGATGAGGAGGATGAGGACAGGGAGATGCGGCGAAAGTGAGTAGGAAAAAGTAGTGAAAGGAGGCGGGGGGGAGGAGGAAGACCAAGCAGGTGCAGGAGAAGGAGGTGCAGGAGAAGGTGCATGAGGCGGCGGACGGTGTGGCCGCCGCGGCCTGAAGCCTCCAGCTTCGCACGAATAACGAACGGGGCCTCGGTCCGAAGCTGTGTTCTCGCCTTGGCGCCGCGCGCGTTCGGCATGACGTCTCCCAACCGCTACTCGGATGGGCGGCGGTCGGTTTTCAAAATGTGTTTCTCGCTGGAACTGCCCGTTGCGCTTGACGTTGCTCGATCTTGACAACTCAACCGTCACAAGAATGGAGAGCGGTTGCGCTTCAGCATCTGATTCCCGCTAGAAGCCTCCTTAAATTGCACGGTCATGGTGACTGGACTTCCCACCAGCTATGCGAATGAGGGACGGGCTTCCTTCAAAACGCATTATCGCAATTGCTCCGCGCACATTCTCAATGTTCGTACTAGCGATGTGAGTTAGGCAGGGCCTTTTTTTAGCGTTGATCCTGTAGGGTGATCCACAGGTGCCGCCACAGCCGTTTTTTTTCGTCCGGCGTAAGATTACTCAAGACCTTTCTTCTTTGTAGGCGCACGCCGAGGCATGGTATTTAACATCGTTTTCCCCCTTGATGCTCGTATCTACGATGTTTGGGTAGAAAATCTGCTTCAACAGTTTTAACGCTGGTTGGGCCTGCATCCAGAGTTGACAACTCGAGATGTCATCGGTTCTGTTCACTTCAACAACAAATTTTCATACAAGCGATGTGGGTGGAGGGCGGTTCTGCCTGAACCTCCTGTTGAACCGTGGGTCACGCCGCAAATTGATATCTAGAGGAGGTAAAGATATCGATATCGCTACCCGTCCTTCGTTGCCACAGCCACATTCACTTCGAAATCATGGGCACCACGCACCCCGGGAGAGCCCGTCCCTCCTAATGCCACGGCCGGATTCGCTTCGAAATCATGGGCGTCAGTCTCGATAAACAGCGGTATCGGTAACTTTCGGTTCTCCTAAATACGGTCGGCAATTTTCGCTCAGCGTGTGGCGCCAGGCCCACCACGCCTCCGCACCGCACAACACGCTACCCATGTCCCAGTCCTTAAGCGTCAACGTCCCGAGCTTTTCCCATCGGCCTGCCACGCGGAACGGAGCGACACGCTTTAAGTTTGCAGCTCATAGCGTGTCTCGCGGGGGCCGCTGCAGCGACACGCTTAGCAAAAGCTTGTCGCTCGAGGCTCGAGACACGTGCGGCTCTCGCAGTGCAGGCTCGCGAGGCCATCACCACGGCCAGCGGGTGCTGGCCGTGGTGCAAGATGGGCTGCGTGCAACCGCCTGTGGGAACGGAGCGTTTGACGGGGAGGCGCATGCAGCATCAAGGGTGCATATTGGGATGATTGGCGTTGTTCATCCTCCTCGTCATCGTCGTCATCATCATCATCATCATCAAAATCATCATCAGCAGCATCACCACCAACATCATCGTCATCGTCATCATCATTGTCAGCGTCACTATCACCATCCCCAACGTCCCAATCATCATCACCACCCTCCTCATCACCATCGTCGTCGTCAATTCCAACATCATCATAATCATCACCATCATCATCATCAGGATAATCATCAGCCGCAGGATCATCGTCGCCACCACCATCATAAGAATTATCATTAATATCATCATCAGCAACATCATCCTTCTCATCGTGCTTAACATTACCACCATCATCATAACTATCATCATCAGTATTCTCGTCATCAGCATCATCAACATCAGCGTCATCATCAGCATCATCAACGTCATCGCCATCATCATCATCATCGCTATCGTCGTCAGCATCATCACCATCATCACTATCGTCATCGTCATCATCATCATCATCGTCATCATCATCATCATCATCATCATCATCGTCATCATCATCATCATCATCATCATCATCATCATCGTCATCATCATCAGCAGCAGCATCATCATCACCCCCATCCCTCTCCTACCTGTCTCCCCCTCTTCTGTGTTTTTCGCCCCGTCCCCCACCTCCTTCCCCCTTCGCCTTCCTCCCTCCTCCCGCTCCTGGCTCCCTGCCCCCGCTCCCCTCCCCCTGGGGGCGCTCCTCGCGCGACCCTTGGCCTGGGCCTCCCCCCCTCAGGCTCGCTGGCCAAGCTGGAGGCGGCGCCCGGGCAGTCGAGGATGGCCATCCAGAGGTAGCCGCCGGCGCCGCGCACCACCGCCGCACCGCGGAGCACCGCGGAGAAACGCCGGGCCCCGACCCGTGGGCCGTCGGAACCCGCCAGCCAGAGTTTGCTCCCTGCGGGCCGCCCGGACCTCCGACGTCGCTCGTTCGCGACTCTTCGGCGCTCGGGCCGCGCTCCCGGACCAGCCCCTCAGGACATTGGCCGGTGCGGCGGTGCTCGTACGAGCCTGCTTCTTTTAGGGTCGAGCAAGGTTGCTTGCATGGCGTTCGCACCCCCCCTCTCCCCCCGCCTCCCGCCCCCCTCGCCACTCTTCAAACGAACACCAGCGTGCAAGTGCCTTTCGGCTTGCGTGATTGCCGCACGTGCAAGTCGTTTGCGGCTTGCGTCAGGTTCAGGCGCTACCCCCCGTCCATGCAAGTAAATTTGCCGGGGTCGTAAAAGAACAGGCTCCTGTTGGACGGGGCCAGGACGAGGATAAATCCGTTTCAGAGCGTTCTGGAACGCCCTCGGAACGTTCCGAGAAGGCAGCGGCGCCCGCTCCGTCTTCCAGAGCTGCTGGATCTCAGAGATTCTCGATTTATCCTCACCCGATGTTATGCTCAACCTGGCTTCATCTTACCCTGGGGCCAGGCAAATAGCCACCACGCCGGAGGTCTGGGAAGGGAGCCAGACCCCAGCTTTGCCGACGTCCAGGGATACAGACCGTCAGGTGGTGGCAGTGTCGCAAGGCTGAGAGGGCTCAGGCTAAGGAGATGGCTGGCAATGGGTCAGAGCAAGACAATCTCCAGCTGGAGGGTTCCAAGGGAAGGGGCCTATATGAAGGCGCTCGCCTTCTAAGGATGCGGTTGACGGCCATCCACGGAGACATGATTTCCAATTGTATATTACATTAATAGGTTCGCACGGTCGCCTCACCCATCCTCACTCAATGAAAAATGCTCCTCCACCATCCGATACTTCGCTATATTCCTGCTACGTCTCCAATCCCTCCTCTCTCCTATTCGCCAGCTTGTCATTTGATAGCCCCCCAGTTGTGCGTCATCCTCCCTCTTCCGCATCTCCGTCATCCTCCTCCCTCGTCCCCATCCTCTTCATCCTCCTTCTCCTCCTCGCCTTATCCATTGTATCCATTCTGGCTCAAGCCATTTGGCTCAAGTAAAACATTTCCCAAGACAGCTGGCCGTTCAGCTTCGCGTTTCCAGGTCCCGAGGCCTGCCCACGGCTGCCCAGCTTGCGGTGCCCTTCCATATCAAAACTACGAGCTTCACGTTCGCATCATTCTTACTTCAATGTAATCGAACGGCCTTCGGCCCATCCCGCCACCATGCCTGGGTTGTGGGTATGGAGCCTATTGGATGTTCGTTGGGATCTCGTGGGAGGCCTCTCGAGGGCCTCTTGGAGGCAGTTTGGACGCCTCTTGAGGGCCGCTTTGGGGCCTGTTTCGGGAGTCTCGGAGAACTCTTGGGGCCTCTCGAGTGCGGTTCCTGGGTGTTTCTTGGAGGCGGAAGGCTTGGATTTCCGGTTCGTGCTCCCTCTCTTGAGCCGTTTTGGGGCCGTTTTGGGCGCCTCTTGGGCGGTCTTGGGGCTCTCTCGGGTTGTTTTGGGACGGTATTTGGGGCCTCCTGGGGCCGTCTGGGAGCGTCGGGAAGCCGAAACGGCGAGAAAACCAAAAACCTTCAAACACATAAGACAAGTACATGATTTTGGTCTCTTGGGGCGTCTTGGGGGCCTCTCGGGCCTTCTGGGGGCCATCTGGGCGTATTGCGCCGATGTCTGGGCTTTTCGGAACCCTTTTTGGGCCGTTTTGGAAGCGGGTTGGGGCCCTTTTGTCCCGTTTCGGGGCCTTTTTCGGTCTTGGAAAAGTCACGCGCCACCATTTCCCAAAGCCCAGGGGGCACGCGCCAAGCTCCAGGAGATTTCGGAAATTGGGGGCCGGGCCCTTGAAAGACTCCTCAGGACTGAGGACCGAGGCCCAGGGTATTGGGAAAAGGACTTGAGAACACGCCCGCAGCGTGCCCAGCGGCACGGTGACGGGTTCACATGAGGTCACATGCAGATATGTGGGTTGGCTCTTCTCTCACTTCGCATCGGACAGGCAGTTCGTGGAGCTGCCTGCCTGAACGCTACTGCATGGACACAGGCAGAAACTCGTCTCGCGGTGATTCCAAAAGCCAGAGAAATACCATTGGACATCGGAGCAGAAGAGACCGTTACCGCCGTGATTCAGACCACAGACGTGCCGTGATAGAGGCAGAGACCATGATCGATAACGCTGTCAACATAGACGTCGTCATTCTTATTTTTTCTGCGGAAGGCCAGCCTCGACACAAAAGGGCAGAGCGAACGCTCGCTGGGACCACTTAGCAAAGATAAATACGCTCCGCCAGCGAGATTCCACGCCGCAGCCGAACAAGCTGGATGGCAACGCTGTCAACTTCCACTTCCCCATCGCAGGAACAAGGATAGTAGCTTGCCGCTCATGCAGCTCGCGCATCTCAACAGCAGTCTTCCTTCACCGCCGCAGCCGCAGCTTCCGCAGCCGCAGCGCCTGCTCCAGTGGAAGGACCTCGAACCTGCGCGTGGGCCTGTTGAAGGCACGGGAACTGCAGGTGGAGATGCCCTCTCGTTACAGCACCCACAGCGGCCACAGTCTTCACTCGACCCCGACATTCAGCTTGAACTACAGCGCATGTTGGCCTCGCAAGCCAGCGGCATCCAGAACGCAGCCGGCAACGCGTTATAACTACCCCAGAAGCAGCTTCCCACGGCCCTTCAGCGCCGCGAAGCCGCGAACCCCAGTCGCCGTCGCTTCGATGGGCAAGAACAGGATCTCACGGCCACCAAGCAAGCCCAAGCTAGACAGGAGGTTCAACGCAAACCAGTATGGGACACCATCCATCGCGTCAGCCAGCATCTGATCCTCTCCGACGCCGGCGCGCCCATCCTGGGCATGGCCAAGCTCCCAGTCTGGAATCGCGACCCAGATCCCGCCGCGTTCTCCCTCTTATGCGCGCAGCCCTTTGCCCCAGCAGCGGCGCGCGCTTCCATTGCCGGGCGGGTAGGGGCAACGCGCTTGGGTCGCAGCATTTCCGAATGCATAGGGATGGGCCCAGCCGGCGCTCCATCCTGCGAGCTCTCGGGGGCCGCGGCGTCGCCGCGCCTCGGGCAGCGGCGCTGGCCCGCGTTCTCCTGCCCCCAGGACGCGCGGGATACCGCGCGCTCGCAGCGCCGACCCCGCGAGGTTGCGTCATCAATCATGGCCGACGCGCGCCGCTGCTAGTCGAGCTCGGCGAGAACCTTCGCCGCGTCAGATTGGAGACTCTGACGCAGAAGTTCTCGTCGCTGCGTCGGCCCCAGCACCGCGTCCAAGATTGGCGCGCGCGTCGCGATCAAGGGCGCGCATTCTGCGACGCCTTCCCGACGGCCAAGCTGGAGCTTTCATCCGCATTGACTTTGAAACGGTCATTCGGGGGAACCAGGATGCGTTGACCAATGTGCCGATCAACGAAGACATCAGTGCTGCCGACAATGCCACCCTCTACAATGCGGAGGGCGCACTGCGGTGGATTCAACAGACGCTGGTCGCCATGGAGCACCACTGTCACTGATGCCGATTACATCCGCCCCCATGGCGCTGACGACCTTTGCCAGTGCCAAGTACCTCGTAGAGCTCTTCGTTATCGATGAGCTAGAGGAATTCCGGCGCGGGGTGGAGCTAGTTGGTCGACCCGACCAGAAGAGACAAAGTGGTATTTGTTGGTCGGTTTTGCTCGTATTTGAAAGATATTTGACCATTCATTTTGAGATGCAAGATTTTTACGTCCAGCATTAGCGTCTAAACTTTGTTCTGCCAGAAGCTGAGCTCTCCCGAAGGATTTTTCTATCGAAATATTTGGAACTCAGGTTGACATCGAATACTGCAAATTTTACGTTTTTCAAGAAATGCTCCGAGAACCTCTGTGCGTCGATTCGGAGCACTCTTGCGCGTCTAAGGAGCTCTACGAGGCTCCCAGGTGACCAGGTTGGCGGTTCACCGCCGGCGCCAGTTGCGCCTTGTTGCCTTCGCCGCCTTCTACCAGCGCGGGGGGGCCGACAAGCTCCACGACAATTTGAACCAGGTCCAAGGCATGCCGATCTAGCTCCTCAGGCTGCGCGCGAATCGGCGGGCAGCGGGGCCAATGCCGTGGATGGCGTCGCAGTGGCGCCCGGGGCGTGCAGTGGTGACATTTGCAGCGGGCCCGCAGTTGCGGCTATTCCTTGAGCGGGCAGCGGTGCGATTTCCATGGCAGTGGATCAGCGCAATAGATCTAGGAACGCATGAACTGCACCCTTCAGGGCGCCCGCGCGATCGCGGAGCACCTTCGCTGCTGGGCCCTCGCGATCCTCACCGCTCAGCGTAAGCTCGACTTCTCCTGCATAAGACCAGCTTCTCAGGGCTTCCGATTCCCCGTCGGCGCCTGCTGCTTTCTCGACGGATTTTTCGAATTCTGGCAGACCTGCCTCGGACGACGCTTCCTCTTCTAGCGACAGCGCCACATCTCGAGCGCCCGCCCCCCCCCTCTCTCGCCTCGCCTTCGGCAGCGAGGAGGGCGCGTGCAGGAACGGCCACTTCGTCTTCGGCTTCAGGAAGCCCTATACTGCCCACCTCACGCGCTGGCGCGCGCAAGGGCATCGACGCCGCGACGACAGGAATCGGCGGACCAAGATGCGACAGCTTGCGCCGTCCCTCAGGAAGAAAGCCCCCTCAGCTTGACCTCGAGCCCCGCGTCGCTGGGCTTCCTGCACGCGCTGGGCCCGTTCCCGTGGCCGCCCCGAACGGCGCGGCAAAGGCAGCTCGGCCGTCTGGGTGGAGGCGCCGTCTTGCCCCGCCCCGCCAGCCACTCTTCGCCCGACTGCGCGGGCGCACTACTACGCCGCGCATTTCCAAACACGCTGCGGGCTTCGAGATGCCAGTCATGCGCGTTCACAGCCATGATCTGGTGGCAGCAGAGATGGCAGGGTTCCCGATGCTTGGCATGCCGGTAGACAAGTGGCCGCAGCCGGTTCCAACGCGCGTCTCTTTCTGGCCGTGGTCGACGTCAACGCCAGCGCATTGCCCTCCTTCGACGCGAAGGCCCGTCCGCGCGCCTGCGGGCGACCGCGCCTGGCGGTCACTGCCAAACGAGAACAATCGCGATGGAGACAGCGCTTCGCACCCCTCGCCGAGATCCCGCGCGACTTGCCCGCGTGCTTCCTGGCAATCGCACAGGCGGCGACGGCCGTGGATTGGATTGTTCCCCCTGTCTGGCATCGATTTTTTCTTCTGGGCGCCCGAAATGGGCGCGGGAAAAATGGGTACAATGCCCAACGGCAGTTCTTGCTCATTTTGAACATGACTCGCTGTCGGTGTCGCCGCGGCCCGTGTACATTTGAGACAGAAGACCGCCTGCCCAACAGCGGCCGCTGTTGGTTTGGGACAACATTTGTTGTTGGGCATTGTGCGCATTTTTCCGCACCCATTTCGGGCGTCCAAATTTTTGCGTCCACGCAAGCCTGGAGACCGCCGGGACTGCGCAGCCAAATCAGATCAAGGGCTTGGCGGCCATGCTATTCTGCACCTGCGCTGAGCAACGCCGCCGCCGCCCGCGTCGCTGAACAGGCCATCGGCCCGGTCGCTTTTTACGGCCCCGCGGGTCAGCGTTGCTCCAGCTTCCCGACGGACAGCATTGACGGGGCTGGACTCGCACCAGCGGGGGCTAGGCGCCAGCGCAAGCTGATCGTCCAAGAAGTGGCTCGGCTCACTCGCAATCTTCAGCAACGCGCCTCTCTTCGAGGTCATCGTCATTGGGGCCGCCAGGGGGGGCCCACCACAACGAGAGCTATTGCTCGCGCCATCGGGCTTCGCGATTCTGGCGCAACCGTTCGCCCCGTGATTGCTGCCGGGCTCGGCCGCCACCGCCGCCGCATCTTCCCCGAAGGGCCCGAGCTCGCAGACAGGAGGGGCTTCATCGTGATCATGGGCTCTGCCGTCACCGCCAACTACGAGCGCTGCGTCGCCCTCGCCACGAAGCGCCATCAGACCACTTCCGACGGTCCGCTCGACCAAGCCAACAGCCGCAAGGCCGCCGAGCCGCGCGCGCAGCGGGCGCGGGCCTGGAATACGTTTCGTCTCCGCCTCGCGCACTCAGGACTCGAGCTTCAGATCTAGCAGAGGGTCTTCATTCGGCCATGGGGGGCTTTCCCGAAGTCTGTCCAGCCCCGTGCCCGGCGCCTGAATTCTTCCCTCGCCCACGACAGTTCGCTGTAGATGCGCGATATCTTGGCGCGCCCATTGGGCGCGCCGTCGCACTGGGCCTCGCATTGGAAACTGCACGCGGCAAGTATAGGCTGGAAATCCACCTCTCTGCCGCTGCCTCAGGACCGACGGTCGCGACAAAGCGGCGCCATGCGCGCGCGAGCGCAGTCCTCTCCTGCCTCGCCGGCGCCCCCCTCCCCGCGACACTTTTCTACGGCGCGGGCGCGGGATGCTGCGCGGGATCCTGCGCGCCCGCAACTTCCGGCACGTCGTCGACCCCGTCGGCGCTCGCGCGCGGTTGCACGCCCCCTTTCCAGCAGCGCTCATGACTTTGTCTTTCGCCTCTCCCTGTAGGGCAGCCAAGATCGCCCCCCCAGGCTGGTTGCCGCCATTTCAAGCTCTTGCCCGCGCTCATGAGCGGACCAGCTCGACCAATAATTTCTTCCGGCGGACCTGGCCCATGCTTTCCGGGAGAACTACAGCGCCGCATGTCTGGCGCGGCTTCGACGAAGCACTGCCCCCGCACAAAGTGCCTCTGCAGCAGCGGCAAGAGGCAAAGTGGGTGGCCGACGACGCACCGGCCTCGACAGCTCGAGACCAGCGGCGCGCCAAGGAATAGCGAACGCCGCCCTCGGCGCTTCGCGCCCCCCCAACCCCGACAAGTTCGCTGAAACTCTGGTCCGCCGAATCATGCCGCGCTGCCCGCGCGCGAGATTGGAGGGGGCCCTCCACCGCGCTGGACAGTGCCCCCCAGCAACCCGGCACGCAAGGCACCAATTCGTTGGGCCGCACGCGAAGAACTTGCAGGGGCCCGGTGGACCAGCCACTGCCTCCCGCTCGGCCCGCGCAAGATCTGCCTACTGCAGAAACCGTCCGACGCGCGGCCCATTGTTTTGCGTTTGCATTCACATTCGCCCCATCACGCTCGCTGCTCCCAGCGCCGCGCTTCATTGCGCGACGGGCGCAGGGCGCCCGGCCACCGCGCGCCGTGAAACGAAGGGCGGTGCGGTCGATCCTCCCATTTACCCTTCTTCATTCCCCTTCGTCCTTCTCGCTCTCCGCCCTTCCTCCTGAACCATACTTCGCCCCCCCTGCTCATCCCCCCCATCCCCTCCCCCCCCCCTCTGGCGCGAGCATGTCTGCCTCGAGCCGAAGGTCGGAGAATCGAGACCTCGCCAAACTCAGCACGTATGCGAAAGCTTCCCGCGGCCCGACGGCAGACCGGGAAGGGCGGCGCGCCGCGCGGAGACGCGGACGCCTGCGGCGCTCGCGACGCGACCGCATTGGCAGCGACGATGGCAGTCCCCGGAGTAGTCCGGAGGGGCGGCAAGACCAGGGCGGGCTTGCCGGCCGTGAGCCCGCTGGCCGTCCTACGCTATGACGCACGCTACGCTGTGATCCCAAAATCGTAGTTGTCGACTGCATGCTGGGCGTCGATTTTTGTTTTTGTCAAATATGGGCGTCGTCGATGACGACCGAAGTGATGAGGAGCGGATGGAATCAGTCTTTTCGCACCGCCGCTGCAGGCCGTCTTCAACCAGCGCCTTGACAGCGCCGCCACCCAGGCTGACCTGTCCTTCATTTCGGCTAGAAGCTCCCCGAGGCGGCGTCCGACGTCTTGCAGCCCATATTCGTCAAGTTCCACGAGCACATCCAGCGTTGCGCATCCGAGCCAGGCGCAAAGTTAAGTCGGCGGGCGTTGGCGGATGACCATCGGGGCCGCCGGCGGACCAGCGGGGCTCTGCGGGCGTTGGAGCGGGAGTTGGACCTCGCTCGGAGATTGCCGCGCTTGGTCGCGGCCTTTGGGCGCGACGCCCTCGCTCGCGAGGACCAAAGAGGACGTCTGGCGGGACGCCGCCGCCGACGACTTCAAGGAGTGGCTGGATTTGGCGGCGCCCACAAGGGGGCGGCGAGAGGGGGGCGGCCTTCTCGGCAAGCGGCGCGCTCCTTAGAAGACAGGGGCCTTTTTGGAAGCGCCCGGGCGCTTCTAAGGAGGTTTCTCAGAAGCAAGAAGGCCCCTGTCTCCGAATGGGCCCCCCCGCGCCCCCAGGGCCCTTGTCTTCGCGCAGGCCCCCCCGCCCCCTGAGAAGCCCGCCCCCGTCGCGCACCCCCCCCCTGAGCGCGCCGCCCGCGGGCGGCGTCGACCTCGCGCTCGGCGAGGACATCGACCCAGAGGGCGAGGCGCTGGGCCGCGCCTGCCTACGCTCCGGCCCCAGGGCGCGGCGCGCGCCGCGGAGAGCCCGCGTGGCGACGGGACGTTTCGCTGGCGACCGCCACCGTAGATCCTCAGGCACCCATGGGCAGCGCAGCTGGCGCGGGCACGCAGTGGCGCCATTCTCCTCCTGGAGTCCATGTCGTTCCACGCTGCTTTCGACGAGCATTGTCAAGCCGCGTCCGTTGTGCTTGCCGCGTCCGTTGTGCTTGCCGGGCAGCAAGTCTCTCGCCCGGGCGAAGCTCGCCGCGCGCGGGCCAACCTCGCCCGCGCAGCCCGGTGGGCGAACTTGCGGAGCCCTGGCGGATGCAAGCGCGTCGGGGTTTTGGGCGATGAGCACGGTGCCGCGGAAACTCCCGCGGACGAAGCCGCCGCGCTTGCCCGGCACTGCGCGCCAGAGGTCCAGCGGTCGATCGACGTCCCCTTGGGCGAAGAGGAACGCATTGCCAGTTTCACTTCTGACAGCCCTCTCCCTGGTCTGCAGCCACCGACGCGTCGCATGATCCATGAGTTCCTCAGCGCGGTCAGATGCTCGGCACCAAGGGCAGATGTCCTGCACTACGCGGTTAGGGCTGAGGGGCGTAGGCCGTCGGCCCTCAGCGACGCCCTGCGTTTGCCGTGCGGAGGCGGCGCCGCGTCGCTGGCCTTCTGACTCGCGTGTCTTCCTGTCCGAGGGGTGCCGAGCAGAGGAAGGGCCTGCTGTGTGATCCGCCAAGGACGCGCGACCATTGGGATTGGATGCTACAGCAAAACATGTAATCGCAGCAGTCGCACATTTGTGTTTCACATCCGTGGTCCGAGCAACCACCTCGAAACACCAAAATGGTTTTGTCCGTGGCCGCTCGCTGACCAACCGCGTCGTGGACTTCAACGCGATGGCACGAGTGGGCGGCCTCCTCCAAGGGCCGCTCGCGAAGTGGAACACCCTGCCCGTCGACTCTCTGCCGATGCTGGTCTCCTACGACTTCTAACAGGCATTCCCCAGCGTTCGGCAGGCGTGGCTGCACCAGTGCCTGCGGCAGCTGCAGGTCCCAGAGGGGCTCCGGCGTGTGCCCGGCCTGTGCGCGTTCAACTTCTTCGGTTCTGCGACGGCGGCGTGGGCGTGCCCGCCGTTGCATGCCGACGTGCCTGGCGTCCTGATGCCCATTCAGCAAAGAATTGCCCCTGGCGTCGCGCAGCCCTCTTCTTACTGCGCGTGGAGCAGGCGGTGGAACACAGACATGTCGGAGCAGTCCGAGCACGCGCAGACGACGTGCGTGTGTGACCATGTTTTTCTACTCCCAGGCCGTCAAGAGCATGTCGCGCATCCTCAGGAAGGCCCAGCATGTCGCGCCCTTCACCCTCATGGCCTCGAAGTGCCACGTCGTGCTCCTTGGCCACGCCTAAGGCGAGCTGGTCGAGCGCCGCGCTTGCGCCGTTCTGTCGGCGGCCGAGCGCAGCTGGGACGATTTCGCCTTCGACTCAGCGTTTTTCCATTTGGGCTGTCGGCGCGGCCGGGCGGCCGCTGAGGCCATGAATTTGGCGGAGCCGCTGGCCGAGCTCAGGCAGCGCGTCCAGGCGATGGCCGCGCCTGGCGCGGATGCGCTAGATTACGCCACCCACTAAACGACGGAAGCCCCCCCCCCTCGACGACATGCAGAGTGGAGATTCCTGACATGCCGCGAGCGACAGCGGAGCAGGAGCGGAACCTCTTCGCACGGTTCAGGTGGGCCAAGCTGCCCGAGCACACTTGCCATGGTCGTTGACATGCGCGGCCTCTTCGCGGCGGGAGATGTTGCCCATGCTCGACAAGGCATTCCAGGAGCATGGCATGTTGGGCTGGCACGCGCCAGAGCGGCTGGCACCTCCACACTGGTCGTCCTCAGCGTCAGAATGGACATTGGAGGAGCATCCGCGCCTGCGGGCAGCAGGCTGTGAGTGCCGCGGCCGCCCCCCCTCCCCGCTCTCCCCCCTCGCCTCCTAAAATCCCCCTGCGGGGCGTTTGGGAACGGCACCTCGCGCGCGGCGTAGCTTGCAGCGCCGCCTCGCGCGGGTTTTCTCGCGCAGGTTCTCCACCCCTGGATGCCGGCCGCCGCGCTCGAGGCGCGGATGCGCAAATGGTTCGCGCCGGACATGGGCTTGGCCATCGTGCGGGGAGGAGGCCGCGCATAGCGCCTCGCTGCGCTCAAGACGTGGCCGGGGGGCTGGACGACGGCAAGCAAGTGGATTCGGCGCCGAGGTTTTTGGCGGTGATCTTGGGCGAATCCATGTTGGGCGCGCTCGACCTCCCCCCTCTCCGGGCCTCATTGCTTTTCCTCCTTCCATTTCGCCGGCCCTTCTCCGCCTCCACCGCTCTTCCCCCCCCCTCTCTCTTCTGCCGTCGGCGACGCTACTGGAGATAACGATTGAAGAACCGGGTCGAGACGCCGCCGAGTGCACCTTGTGATCATTGCGATCCCAAGCACGTCGGTGCAACCCAGAGCGGCCTGGCCTCGAGCCCAGGGGAGGAAGCAGCATCATCCTCCGAAGCCGCGAGGCCCTCTCTGGAGGGCCTCACACCGCCATTGCTCGCCCGTGCGCTTCCGAGCGCGCGCGAGTTCGAGCCCGTCCTTGCGGGGGCGGCTGAGGAGCGCGCGCCAGCACCTGAACCCCTGGCGAGGCCAATCGGGAAGGGCTGCTGCGCCAATGCTCAAACCGCGCATGGCGATGTCCATTTTGTCGGTCGACCAGTGCCCGATCATGTGCTTCCAAGTGTGCGCGGGGTCGAACCTGGCCTTTCGGGGGCGGCGGAGGAGCGTGTTCAGTACTTCTGAAGCGAGGCCAATCGGGCTGCTGCGCCATTATTCAAAACATGTTGTGCCGCCCCCACTCTTCCGTCGATCTCATGCCATTGCCATCCGTAGCCATTTTGGCTCAAGCCAGCTTGGTTCAAGTTCGCTTGGGCACGCAATGGCGCGGGAGGGCGATGGCGTTGTTCGCCCCAGCAGGCGCGGTCCCGATGCCTGGCGGGCCGCCAAGGCATGGGCCCGTCTTTCGGCGGACCGTACTGTTTTGAAATTGCCCGCCGAGCTCAACGTGGAGAGGGGGGCTCACAAGCAGCTGCGGAGCGCTGTGGCTGCCTCGTTTCGGAGCCCTGTGTTGCCCGACCGTCTTCTGGCAGTGGCGCCAAGTTTGCAGGCGTTGCTGGAGGGCGTCATCCCATCGGCATCCGATGCGCGAAGGCGCGATGTAGCCTTGCATGCGGACGCCCGCGGAACCAGCATAGCGACGGCCACAGACTTCGAGGCTAAGCGGCTCCAGAGGGGGCCCGGGATAGAGCGCCGTCGTCTCGCTCGCGAAGCTCTTGACCCCGAGGCGCCGGTTTACCCTTCCGGGTAGGTTGCGCCTGGGGACAGTTGCTCCCCAGCAGCTGACATCATGGATGAACTTGCTGAGCGCGTCGTGGACCTGCCCCTCGTCGAGGGCGCTAGTCCCCATCTCCCAGGCGATCAACGTCTGGACACTGGCGTACCCGCTGGTGCTGATGCATTTCCTGGTCCAGATGGTGTACTTGTATCGAGTGGCATGCCATCACTGGAACATCCTGCTGCTGATGCTGCTCTTCCTGACGGTCGCTCTGGTCACGCAGAGCATCTTCCGACTCGTGATGGCGCTCATCACCAGCCTGTTTTCGATAGCCCTGGCGATGTATTTCCTGATCCTGGCGTACCCGCTGGAGCTGATGGTAATGTACTTCCTGGACCCCTTCACGGCCGTCCAGATGGTCTACGCGGAGCTGGGGCCAAGCCGCCCCTGGAACGTCATGTTGAAGATGCTGCACTTCCTGTCAGTCGGCGCCTTCCTGGCCATCGTCATCCTGATGACGTTCACCTTCCTGGCCGCAACCGTCCTTCCAGTGTTTCCTGGTTGTCGGCGCGCCAGGTGGTTGCGAACGCCTGGCTGGGGCCTGCTGCGCCCGCGCTCAGGCCGCAGGCTGGTGAGGCTCAGCCTGAGACCGCCCCCTTTCGCTTCCCACCCAACAGCTTCCCCCCTCCCGACTTCGATCGTCTGGTAGGTGGTGGATGGTGCCTGTAGTCTTGGGTGGTAGAAGGTGAGGTGAGTTATGGTTTGGGGAGGACGAGGATTTGTTTTGCGATTTCTCGCCCGAGTGTTTCTCGCACCCCTCTCGGATGTATCTGGAGGGCGCGGATCGACAATGGCGCATTGCCTGGCTACTTGCCATCGTTGTATATTAAATTTGGAAATGGGATGACGTCCCTTCTTTGGAGTGCTGGTTTTTCGAGGCCCTCGAGGTTTCGGTCCCTGTGTTCTCGGTCGTGGCCCTCGCTCGTCCTTGTTAGGGTGCTGGTTCCCCGTCACTCGCCTTCTTTCGGTCCCCCTCGGGCCCGCCGTCGCGCGTCGGCCACGCGCAGGAGTTGCTGTTATGACGGGAATCCGCGGATAAATCAAATACCATTACCATCTGGCAGGCCTTCGCCGGATTGGGAGCCAGCGGTAAACCGTCAACCAGGCTACCGCCGGGACCCTCGTAGAGCTCCCGGAACGCGAAATAGTGTTCAGAATACGAAAGTTTGCTTCAATATCATGTTAAAAACTCGAAGATAATTTTCTTAGTGTTATAAGAAGTTGGTTCCGCCAAGTGTTTCAATAGTAGTATTATAGCTGCGGACCTGAGACTTTGACGGGCAGACGCGACATAACCTACTACATGTGTAGAACATTATGCAGCTGTGTAGCTTGCTTCCTGCTGGAGTTACGTTCACGAGAGCATTATCATTTCGAAAGATGCATCCCGACGGCCGACGGTTCTTCCACGTCTTTTGACAGTAATTTTACAGCTACGGACCTGGGAATTTCACAGACAGACGCGGCAGAACCCACTTCACGTTACAAAAATTCAGGTTTCCAAGACGAATGTTCAATTCTCTCACAATCTCCTAGAAACCGACCCCAGGTCATCACATTGTCCGCTCGGGCTGGGTGGGCCAACTAGCTGCACCCCGCGCCGGAATTCCTCTAGCTCATCGATGCCGAAGAACTCTACGAGGTACTTCTTCCTCCCACGTCTCCATTTCTCCCGGTGGATCGTTGCGTTGCCTCCGCCCCCCTCTTCCTCCTTTCCCCGCCGTCCTCGTTCCCCGTTTCCTGCCGCTCACCCCCCCCATCCTCCCCGTCCTCCGCCCTTCCTCCTGCCTCCACCTCGAGCTTGCGGCGCCGCGCTAAGCCGCCGCGCCACACCGACCCCGACGGCGGCCCTCGCGTCGCTCCGCGGCGCGGGGGCTCCAGGCTGCTCGCTGAAAGCTCTGTGTACCTCTGCCGCTCGCGGCTGGCGCTCCCTGGGGAACGACCTGAATCGGCAAAACTAAAAATCCTGGCCGGAGGGCGGCCTTCCCTGAGATCTGGGCGTGACACTTTTGTCACGCTGGGCGGTTCCGCTCAGTTTCGGGCCCCGAGGCCTGCGCAGATCTATCCAGCTCGTGACGTGCCGCAGGAAGATGGGGTCCAGAGCCCCTGTCGTGAGTTGCGACGATGTTGCATGTTTCGCGACAGCGCATCTCAGGCCTAATACTGCCAGAGAGCTCCAGGGTGCCAGAAGGCCCTCTGGCTCTCGGATGCCAGAGGGCCGCACTTGTGCAGAAGCCGTGGACGCCGGCAGACGGCCGCACGGCGCCGTCGGGGTGACCCCTTGCGGACGTCCGAATGCTCACATGTTGTCTGGGCCCCCCCCCAAGTGGGCCAAGGCGTTGCAGTACTGTAAGCCAGCGCAAACCAGGCAAACCCATAGCGCAGCGAAACAGCGCAAAACAGAGCAGCCCAAAGCAGTGCTCAGCATAGCCACGCAATGCAACGCAAAACATTTCAAGGCAAAGCGGGCCACTGCAATGGGCGCACGGCAAAGCAAGACAAAACAACGCAACGCAACACAATGCAAAGAAACGCAACATCAGCGCAGACAATGCAAAGCAATGAGAGGCAACACAGACATGAAAAGCAGCGCGAAGCAGCCCAACGTGACTCGACGCAGCGCAAAGCAACGCACGACAGAGCAACGCAAAGCATGGAACTTCCGAAGAGTCCCTGGAAAACTCCCAAAGAGCCCCCAGACTTCAAGGACCCCCCAAGGAACCAACGAAGACAACCCGAGGATCTGGCAACTCTCGAAGAGCCCCCATACCCCAAGGACCCCCGAGGAAGCAGCGAATACAACCCGAGGATCTGGCTGGCTGCACCTGCCGCCATAGAATGGGTCAGTGCCCAGCGAGCGGAAAGACACGGCGCCGGGGGATCCGGGTAGTACCAGCCGGCGACCAGGGGGCGTATTCGGGCCCCAGGGGCCGCAAGAAAGCCGCCCGCGGCGAAGTGTTGGTCCCAAGGATGGGTCGAAAGCTCTCTAGGGCACATGTCTTGCAAGCATCACGACGTCGGAGACCTGGGGGGTCGGGGTTTTGATCGTCGGCGGCCAGCCCTGAGTGGGAAATGAGAAGGAGGAGTCCTTCTCATAAGGCGGCGGGGCTGAGGCCTTCCGAGAAGTTTTCTGTGTCTTCGGGGAAGGTGTAGATCACCGGGCGCGTCCCACTTCTCGCAAAGTGCTTACTCGCAGACGTCTCAAGAACACACGTTCGCCTTGGTAAAACGGATCGTAGCCCCCCCGCGGCGGATCCAGGCCATTTGCGAGTAGCTACTCTGCGAGTAGTGGAACGCGCTTGTCTGAGAGAACATCTTAGAAGGCCGGGGGACTTCCGAGCCTCTGAGAAGGCCCGCCCCCTCTCACTTCCCCCCCGGGGCTCGCCGCCGAATCGGGGACAACGTTGCAACGTTTGGGGGGGATAGGCTCATGGGGTGCACGCATCGGCCATCAATCGTCCATTCATCGCCGATAGGGGCTCAGTGGCCCACCCTGCGCAGGAACGCGTGCAGTCGCTATAGGGGGTTTATTACCGATCTATCGGCGATGCATCGCCGATTCCAGCTCGATGTTTCACCCACTGAGCTGATCCCCCATCAACATCGCCCCACAGTGCACCAGAAAGCTGGATACAGGACGCGGCTGGCCTGGGCGACAGCAGGACACGCATGTGTCCAGATGTCTATCCAGCGCTCGCCCCTTCCGATGGCCGGGCACGCAGGGCTCCCGCGTGTATCCAGCGCGCGGCGTCTGGATGTTTCCAGCTGCGTGTGTGTCCAGCTTCCGGGTAGCTCGCCAGGGGGGGGCCGAGGAGGAGCTTCCTCCTCCTTCCTCTTCCTCCTCTTAGTGCCTCCACTGCGGAGCGAATGAGCGTGCAGGGGCCATGGGATGCCAGGACTCGTCTTGGACAACTCCTGCGAGTCTTCGGCAGTGCACGTGTGCGTGTGCGTGTGCGTGTGCGTGTGTGTGTGTGTGTCTGAATGTGTGTGCGCCTGTGTGTGTGCGTGCGTGCGTGTGTGTGTGTGTTGTATGTGTGTATGTGTGTGTGTGGATGTGTGCGTGTGTGTGTGTGCGTGTATGAGTGCGTGGTGCGTGCATATGTGTGTGTGTGTGTGCAGAGTGTGTGTGTGTGTGCAGTGTGTGTGTGTGTGTTTGTGTGTGTGTGTTTGTGTGTGAATGTGTGTGTGTGTGTGTGTGCATGCGTGCCTGCCTGCGTGCGTGCGTGTGCAGTGTGTGTGTGTGTGTGTGCGTGTTTGCGTGTGGGCGTGCGTGCGTGATTCCGTGCGTGCCTGCGTGTATGTGCGTGCGTGCGTGCGTGCGTGCATGCGTGCGTGCGTGCGTGCGTGCGGCTGCGTGCGTGCTTGCGTGCGTGCGTGCGTGTGTGTGTGTGTGTGTGTGTTTGAATGTGTGTGTGCGTCTGTGTGTGTGAGTGCGTGCGTGTATGTGTGTGTATTTGCGTGCTGTGTGTGTGTGCGCGTATGTGTGTGTGTGTGCGCGTGTGTGTGTATTTGTGTGTGCGTGCGTTCGTGCGTGCCTGCGTGCGTGCGTGTGTGTGCGTGCGTGCGTGCGTGCGTGTGTGTGTGTGTGTGTGTGTGTGTTTTTGTGTCTGTGTGTGTGTGCGTGCGTGCGTGCGTTCGTGCGTGCGTGTGCGTGTGTGTGCGTGCGTGCAGGGGTGCGTGCGTGCGTGCGTTCGTGTGTGTGTGTGTTTGTGTGTGCGTGCGTGTGTGCGTTTTTTTTTTTTGTTTGTGTGTGTGTGTGTTCGTGCGTTCGTGCGTGCGTGCGTGCGTGTGCGTGGGTGTGTGTGTGTGTGTATGTGTCGTGCGCGTGTGGCGCGCCTCGCACGGGTGTTTCGCGCGCACGCCTTGCCCAGACTTGTCTTCCAGTCAGGGGCAGGGTCAGGTAGAGTTTATGAGGTTTTCTTTGGAACCTCCCCTGTTTCGGACTTCTGCTGAGACCTTAGGGTATTCGGAGCCCCCATAGAGCATGAGGGGATCTGGGGTGACCGCACGGTTTGGGGATCTGGGCCGCTCTCCGGGAATGTCTAGGGCGACTGGGTTTTCCAAGGGTCCCAATACCGCGCGGGGACGGATCGCGCGGTGAGGTCTTCGGGGGGTTCCAGGTCACTGCACGGCGTGTCACCGCACCGCTTTGAGACCTCCAGTCGTTGAGGATCAAAGAACCCCTAATCCTTATAACACGATGAATACGTAGCCTCACTGAGGCCCCCGTCTTCGCATTAGGGATCATAAATCTGGGCGGTTTGGTTCGATACACCTGCAGAAAAGACCCCCTATCCCTAATGTTCCTGGCCCTCCTAACTCAGGCCCTCTCCCAAAGGGTCAGGGGGTCCTGATCATCCAGTCCTCCCCCAGGGCTTTCCCTGTCGCTCCCGGGGCCCCCGAGGCGGCATGCCCATCCAGAGGCCCCGCCAGGCGCCCGCCGTGGCGTCTTCTGGAAGGCAGGCCAGCCCCCCTCCCCCCTGCTCCCTACAGAGGTCGGCAACTCGCAAGGCGTGGCCCTTCGCTGGAATGAGCTTCTTGGTGCGGGCCCACAGTGGTTCCCCGAGCGCTGGCTTCCCAGAGATCCTGGCGATTCAATTTTTTCGAGCCGAACGTTTTCGCCCAGTTTCGGGCCCCGGGACCCTCACAGATGGATCGGGCTCGAAAAATGGCGCAGACAGGTGGAATCTGGGGCTCCAGTCGTGATTTTCACGATGTCTCCATTTTTCGAGACGTCGGATCTCAGGGTTGCGCACCTGGAAATGGGCCCTCCGGGGCCCCCGAAAGCCACGCACCAGAGGTCACTCTTTCCCAGGGCCACACTGGCGCGCAGCCGAATAACAGCTCATTCCCGCCCCCGCTCCGCCGTCATTTCAAACAGCGCTGGGCCGGAAAGGTGTGCAAGTGTGTCCGAATTTGCGTGAAGTCGAGATTTTCTTTCGGGCCTCGCCACGCTTCCCTCCCCCCATGCAAGTACACTCACCAGTCGTTCAAGAAAATTCCTTCGAATCACGTGCTGCTCACCGGGCCGCTCTGGGGGGGTCTCACCGTCCACCTCTCAGCGAATGCCAGAGAAGGAGCGCCGACTGCGAAGCGTGGTATCTTGATTTGCTTCTTTTTCCGAGTTCGGAAGCAATGCGCCTGATGTTTACGCCTCGGATTATAGTGCCCGTCGCAGGGGCCAAGGGAGGAGGAGGAGGGTGGAGTACGAACGAGAGGAAGAACAGCGGCAGGAGGATTCAAGATGAGTCAGGAGCAGGAGGAGTAGAGGAGAAGGAGGAGGAGGAGGAGGAGGAGGACAACGAGGATGATGATGAGGAGGAGGAGGAGGACAACGAGGAGGAGGAGGAGGAGGAGGAGGGAAGATGGAGGAGGGGCCGAGAATGGGGAGGGAAGGAGGAGGACGACAAGGAGGAGGATAGCAGTATAAGAATTGCGTAATGCGACGAGTGCTGATGAGAGGAGGAGGAGGAGGAGGAGGAGCAGTATGAGGAGGAGAAGTAAGGAGGAGGAGGAAGAGGAGGAGGAGGAGGAGGGGCATAACTAGAAAGTGGAGGGAAGGAACAGGAGGAGGAGGACGATGAGGAGGAGGAGGAGGAGGACGAGGAGGAGGAGGGGGACAAATGAGGATGGGCGGGCGGAGAATGAGAGGTTTTTGAGGGTTGAACTTGTCATTCCTGGATTCCTGGTGATGATGAAGGCTGTCATTTATCAGACTGGTGCTTCTAATTGCGCCACCACGGCTCACCCGCTCTGACCAGGGGCGGCCCAGGAGGAGAGGAGGGAGAGGCGGAGGATGGGAAGGATTCTGTGCAGGGTAGCAGCGATGCCCGCCAGGGGTGGCACATGGGTTGGAGGAAGATATCGCGGGCTGCCTTGCCCCGCGGACGAGCGCGCCAGTCCCCATGGTCGCCATTTGGAGGCCCTTAAGACGGCGCCCTGAGACGGAGCCCCCTTGGTCCCACGATCACGAAAGACTGGAACGGCGCAGGAACCTGCCCCCACGCCATCCCCAGAACAACCGTGCCCGCCGCCCTCCAAGACGTTGCGGAGGCGCCCTGTTGCCTCGGGTCCTGCGAGAGGGACCTGGCGGCGAGGTTCCAAGGTTCAGACTCTGTCCACCACCACTGGATCATTCGTCGTCGCCCTGAGCGTAACCCCGAGAGTCGACCAGAAAACAAACGACACCACCCCACCTACGGCCCTCCATGTTGCGCTACGGCCCATCGGGCGCCGTCGCGCATACCACACGAAAAAGAAATACGCCAGATTCCCTGGTATACGCTAAGTCCTGTGCGGCCGTAGGTGGGGTGGTGTCGTCCGTTTTGTGGTCCAGAGGGGCTCCGCCACTGCCTGACGAACCAGGCTCGGGGGATCTGGGCCCGCGGCGCTCCCTGCCGCCCCCGAGCAGGGCGCAGGGGCCCCCCGCTTGCCACGGGGACCTGGCGGGGGGCGGCGGCGGGGAGCGG
>CAUYUJ010022570.1:0-150000 GCA_963575745.1 Prorocentrum cordatum | reverse complement strand
CAATATGCTCCCTGCTGGGCTGCGGGTGGGAGGCCGCAGCGACCTTGGCTGCGGCATCCACATAATTATTGCCAATACGAAGGAAGCGGTCTCGGTCGTCGGCCGCTTCATCAACATTTTGATGAGCCTTCACCTTGCTCGTAGTGATGACTGGTAAATTTTCACGCACGAACTGGGCACACCCCGAGTACAAACGTTTGTGGCTGGTCTGTTTGGTCCAATCTAAACTGGCATAATCTACAACATTCTGACAGTCAGAGTGTATGGTAGAAGGGTTGGCTACAAACCTAGCAGCAGCACAAAAAGCGTGGTATTCGGCACTCTGGGGGGTCTGGGGGTAGGGAGGCCACACAGGGCCCCGAATCCTGATCATCTCCTGCATGTTGGAAGGGTCGAGCAACGAGACGGCCCATCCAGCACGTGAAAGCTCGCCCATTGGGTGTCGTAGGCAGGAACCATCAACAAAAATCTGACCAGCGAAGTCCTGATCGAAAACCAAATGCTCGTACCCCTCACAAAGCTCCGTGACGACCCCCTCCTCGAACGACGGCTGGGGGAGGGCCTCAGCTGGGCGGGGGAAGAGGCCGTAGCAAGCCAGGGCGTCGTCCGCTTGGCCTGCCCACTCCCGCACCTTAGCTGGAATCAGCTCCGCCCTGAGATCCTCACAGGCAGAGCAACGCCAAAGACGGTGACGAATCGTGTCGTCTCCGTCTCCACAAAGAGGGCAGGTGGTATCAATAATATATCCCAGGGATCTGGCCTTGGCCCCGGTGTAGGTAGCATTGCAGAAGAGAGAGCGGACACAACCTTTTTCGAAAGCCGAAAACTTCTGAGAGGTGAGGTGGCTGAGGATCCCATCAGTGCAAACCCGACCGAGATTGTGCCTAGCTTCCAGATCCCACTCGAGGGTACGACGCACCGCTCTCCCAAGCAGCGATCTGACCATCGCGGGCGAGACCTGGGTCAAGTGAACCTCGATTCCTTTCTCATCACGGAGCACCGTGAAGGACGGCATGGACCACGAAATACGCTCAAGAGACTTCCTCATCGCACTGATCGGGCCCGCGACACTTTTCCAGAGGCCCGAGGGCCTCAAGAACACAGCATTCCAAGCCGAACGCAGCGTGGCGAACGAGAGGGCATGGGGGTACAGCCGATGATGGGTGGTCCAAACTTCTTTCGCCCAACGGTAGACAGGGGCAATGGAGGCGACCCACGGCGGGTCGCCGTGGCACAGCATAAGAGCGGTGAGCGACCGACCTCCAGCACTAGGCTTCAGGGCCTTCCCAGCCAACTGCCTAAGGGAGAGGAGCTCGCGGTCCGTAACCCCTGAGATCTCGCGCCCATACACAGCCCCAGGGAGAGGACCCGCGACGAAGACATTGCGACAACGCTTACCCGAAATGGTGGGCCTCATTCGAACCAAACGAGCAGTCCTATCTTTCGCCTTCCTAAACCTTTCCTTAGCCTTGGGATTTCTCCCTCGAACCCTGGACGGCCTACCAGAGCAAAAATCAACTCCCAAATTGGTCGCCGAGTCGGAGTCCAGAATCGGCCCCGCGAGACCCCCGAGAGCCCGAGAGATGGCTTTGCCTAAGGGGCGCGAGGAGCACACTAAGGACATGTTTTCCTTACTGATGACCGCGCCCACTCCGTGGACGAGGGCGTCATGCAAGTCAGCCGCGGCCTGAGGTAGCCGCTTTAAAACTTGTTTAAAGGAACCCGTGGCAGACAGGCCTCCATCGTCGATGTAGAGTTTGAACTGGACGGCCTGAGGGAGGCGGAGGGCGTCCAAATCTTGAATAGCATTAACCCTGATGAAGGTCGTGGCCAGGGAACACCCCGCCACCGCCCCCGCCAGGGCCCAATAGGGCCCGTCCACGAAACCTCCCACGGACAGAAACCTGGCCTGGGAGTACATGGCAATGCACAAGTACGAGATACCAACAGGGAAACCAACCTGGTGAGCACGGAGAGCCAGGACCTGGAGATCCAGGGCCTCATAGTACTTGTACAAGTCAGTTAACAGAGAGGCGCATTCCATCCCTTGTGCAGTGTTGGCCTCGGCATTGCAGGCTTGGCGCCAGACGACGTCCTGCGCTCCTTCAAACGGGCCAGCACAAAAAAACTCACGCGTGAATCTAGCTTCCCATTTATCGGCGAGAGTTCGGCGAAGCTTGCCATACAATCTAAACACACTGCAGAAGATGCCGATAGGACGGAACCCCGATGACGGTTTAGCAATCAGAGCCATAATAATGATGGAAATTTGCATAGGGATGACAGCCGACCTCTCCATCAACCCTAAGATGTCACACAGGAGGCTGAGACTGGCATCTGACATCATCGCAAAGTGCTTCATATGAAATCCATCAACCGAAACCGCGGTGCGCTCACGGAACCCTTTGGAGACCGCCCGGATATCTTCGGGCCTAAACTCGGGCAAAGCAGGGGACAAAATACCCTTGGGGAGCCACGGGCGGGCCTTTCCGTCACCCCAGAGGCCCGAGAAACGCTGGCTTTCGGCACGAAGGAGGGACAAGGGGTCAGCAGCCACAACACCGTCACTTGCCAAGGTGGTGGTAGGCCTCCAGGGGGTGGCCCCCTTCGAGACCATATGTATCTTCCGCGCCCCTAGATCCGCCTTCTCTAACAGCCAGTCTCTCCATTCAGCCGAGGCCGCCTTCCTGGCGTCGCACTCGACTTCCTGCAGGCGGTCATTAAAAGTGTTGCGCCAGCAGACAAAATCTCGAGAAATGACTGCAAAGCGCGCTCCTGGGGCCGCATCTCCAGGAGCGACACCACGACGTCGACGTTTCAGTAAAACCCCCTGACGAGAAGTCTGCTCGTGCACCTCCAGCGCATCGAGCATGACGCCCCCGACCTCGACGAGGTACGGGAGCAGGCGGGGGCTAGCATCAAGGCCGCTGGCTATGGCCCCGACAGGGGTGCGCAGTGCATGTAGCACAGAGGCAACACCTGCGCGATCACTGGCTTCCCAGTGGAGCCCAAGACTCTGCGACTGAGAGTTAAGCCACCTATGTGCAAACAAGACGGGCTGCTTAGGGCTCTGGGTGTCGGGGGCCAGGATGTTCTTCCATCTGAGAGCAGGGGCCTTCCCTCGGGACCCACGGAAGGGGAGCTGGGTGCCAGTGGCCACGGCCACTTCCGCCTCGGCCTGGTCCGCCCAGAGCCGATACAACTGGTCCACAGAAGCTTGGATGGCGTCGAAATCCCCCCTGTCCACGGCAATCCGAGCTTCACCCAGCACACGGGCGACGGCAGGGCGCAAAGCGGGGACGGGGCCCAGCTTGCAGACGGGGGGGGCGGAGAGGAGGCAAACTTAGGGGGGGTGCGAAAGCTGAGGGTTTGCAACTTACTCAGGGAGGGGTGGAGGGTCAAATGCACAGGCGAGTTGGGGGGACAAATCGCTATCCTGCCGCACCGACACCCTAGCAACCCCTTTGCTGAGCCCAGGCGAAACAAACAAATAGTCATAAACCTTAGGACCCGCGACCGAATTGCAAGTAGTGCCACCTGGTATCATCCACTGCCCTAGCGAGTCCCCGAGGTGCGACTGGACGACGACCGACGGGATCATGTTGAAGTCCCCTCCTATGATGACTGGATACCCCATGGAGCCAATCAATGAGCCTGTCCGAGAGAGGAGGTCCAGGTTCGCATCCGATAGGTCTTCGCAATCTCTGAGGTAGAGGGACACGCACAAAATCTGGGTGCCGTCGGGGAGGTCGACCACCCCCGCAATCGCACGGTGCTTCGCGACATCCATGCCACTCTGCAGCGCGTGGAGGCCTAGACCAGAACGGACGAGGATGGCTACACCAGCAGAGGGCCCTCCGTGTGGTCCTTTGTCAGCAGGTTGGAAAAGTGACTTCCACCCATGTCTTGTACTCCAAGAGGATGCTGAGGCGAGCTGGTCGTCAGAGATGTGGTGCTCTTGCATCAGCACGATGTGTGCAGGAGTCCGCTGCAACCAGCGCTGTGCAGAGCCCCACCCTGAGACGTTGCACGTTTCCACGACGGGCTGGAACGCGTCGACAGGGAACTGATCAGGATCCATGGGCTCGAGGAGAGAGGTCCCAGAGTGCTTGTCACCAGGAGGCTGCCTAGGGCCCGTGAGGTCCCTCACCCTAGACGCGCACACAGACATTTCCATGGCGGGAGCAGAGACACACGCATCCTGAGCAGTTAAAAACTTAGAAACAACTGTGACCCCTTGGGTGAGCGTATCCCAGGCTCCCGAAAGGGGCTCTCGAAGGGTCCGAAGAGTTCCCGACGAGGTGATCAAAGGGGCGGGGTCGGCTCCTAGGGAGCTATCAACAAGTTCAAAACCTTGGCGAAGGATCCCCTGGCACCTAGCAAGGGTGTCTTTCACCGCTGAAATCAGCCCTCTCCTACTGGAACGGCCAGCACAGACTGTGCTATTGGAAACAGCAGGGGGCTCACAAGAGGGATAGGCCTGGGTCCAGGTAGTGTGTTCCCCGAAGGCAGCCACTGGGCCACCGAAGCTCACCCCAAGATCCACTGGAGGCTGAGACTTCACTGGGGCACAAAAGCTTGGCCCGCCAGGCAAAGAAAGTGAGTGCGGCACAGGCCTCCCCTTGCGCAGGGGCTCAGAAGTGCTCACTCGACGTGGTACATCGTCAAAGAGTCGATGGGGTGCCCTCCGCCTTCGGGAGCGCAGACGGCAGGGGCTCATGAAGGATCCGAGCTGCGCGCTCACGAACTCCTTCGTCTCCATGCACCCCATCTGGAGATTGTTCGGCGGCAGCAGGAGGAGCAGCAGGGGCCGCAGAAGCCGTAGCCGAGCTGGGTGGGGCCGCCGTTGCGGCAGCCGCATCGCCTTCTCCGCCCTTGGCCTGGGCTCCTTCCTCCTCCTCGGTGCGCCTGCGCTTGGCCTCGGACCGCCTGAACAACTCCGACTGATCTTGTTGAAATTGCTTGACTTTTTGCATGGCCTCGCCGAACAGGGCCCGCACAGCTGTCTGGAGCTCGCCCTGCTCGCCCTTGAGCTGAGTGGCTCTTTTTTTCGGCCTCTTCCACCTCCTCAGGCTCCAGTTTGTAGTCCGACTGGGGCTTGAGCAGGCTGTCGATGTTGATCGGTATGTCCTCAGCTTTGCCATCCAGGATAGAAGAAATGTCAAGTAGAACTGGTCCAGCAGACACTTGTGCGTGGAGCTCCTGAACCAGCTTGGTGTGAGTGGCCTCGGCAGCAGCGAGCTCGGCGGAGAGCTCCCGAATCTTGTCCTTCTGCTTGGCCACATCTTCCACCATCTTATCATAGACGTTGCATGCTTGCTCCGTTTTCTCGCGTAGAGTACGTAGTTCGCCAAAAGGTCTGGAGACCTTCTGTGAAAGCGGTATGACGGGGGCCTCCTGCGCCTTGCGCTGCTGAAGAACAGCACGATGGCGAGCGGCTGCGTCGGTGTCACCCACTTGCTCCAGCATGGTGACCAACTTCTCCAGGTCCGACGTGGTTGTGGGCGCACCCTTGGACACTCCCTCAGCTGGTTGTCCCTGCTGTGGTCCCGACACGGGCCCAAGAGAGAACTGAGGTCCAGACCGAAGGGGAAGCCGAGGAGGTGCGCCTGCTTGCCACTGTCCCTGAGGAGCTGGGGGCTCGGCGGTCTCCACTTCGCTGCGGCTCGTCTTGCAATGCTTGCAAAACCACCAGGATGGGCGATTCTTGCGGCAGCCGCAGGTGACGCAGGTCCAGCGGCCGTAGGTGCCCCAGGAGACGCCTCCGACAGCACTGGGAGCGCCGCCCTTGCCGCCCTTGCCTCCAATCCCTCCGCCTTTGCCAAAGCCTGGGGAGGTCCCGTCGGCGAAGCGGACGCGACGAGCGTCCCCAGCAGCGCCAGGATCCACGGGCGGCGGAGGAGGAGGCACCATGGCTGAGTCGTGATGGTACCGTCCTTTCACCTCAGCAGGCTGAGGCGCTCAAGCCTGCACAAAAAATTGGTACAGCAGACTGTGTTCCTGGCACAGCACAAAGGCCTGAGCCAGAAGGGCTTGAGAGGAGGAGCAGGTGGAGGAGGAGGAGGAGGAGGAGGAGGAGGAGGAGGAGCGAGGAGCGAGGAGCGAGGAGCGAGGAGCGAGGAGCGAGGAGGAGGAGGAGGAGGAGGGGGAGGTGGAGGAGGAGGAGGAGGAGGGGAGGAGGAGGAGGAGGAGGAGGAGGAGGAGGAGGAGGAGGAGGAGGAACAGGAGGAGCAGGAGGAGCAGGAGGAGCAGGAGGATGAGGAGGAGGACCAGTGTAAACCCAAGAGTCATCAACGATAAATCATCTCTCCTAGCTCCCTCTTCATAGGCTCCTACAACGGCTCATCTCCACTGAGGGAACTGCCTCGCGGAAGACAACCGTTTGAAGATTCCGAAGCATGCCAGTATATTGTTCACGGGATCCCAACGCCACGGATCAACCTGACTGTTGCGTCTTGACGAGCTTGAATCGTGCCAGAATGCCATTCCTGGGACTTCAGCATCGCGAGTCAACGTAACTGCTGCACCCGCATAGTCCTGAGTCTTTCCCAAACACCGTTTCTGGTACGTTGATCTTGCGAGCCCGTAGAACTTTTGTAAACTGTATGAGCGAATGTGCGCGGCGCTAAGGTGAGAACCACATGTTGAAGCGAAACCGCCCTCAATCCGTGAAGCTCTTGCACTTCTTGTAACACGAATGTGCGCGGCGCTAGGGCGAGAACCACATGTTGAAAAGGTGACGCCCTCAATCCGTGAAGCTCTTGCAGTTATTTAATCGCTTCGCTCATTCCGCCGGCCCTCGAGCGCTCTATGGGGCCTCTTTGAAGCCTCTTGGGGGCCTCTTTGGGGCCTCCTAGGGGCCTCTTGGGGGCCTCTTGGGGGTCTCTTGGGGCTCCTCGGCGGCGTCTTGGGCTCCCCTGGGGCCTCTTGGGGGGCTCTTGGGGGCCCCTTGGGGCAGGAGGGGGGTAGTCGATTGCAGCTACCCCCTCGGAGGCCACGATTTTCGTGAGGGGTGGCGAAAAATAGCCTCCCCCCTGGGGATCGCCCGGGGGTCAGCCGGGGATCGGCCGGGGTACTTTTCGTCCGGGGGCCCCCAGAGGCCGCCCCGCGCGCGCGAACTAGAAATATTGTTAGTAGTTACCGGAGATCTTAGCACGCCTCTGGCCCGTTGAGCCGGCGAATTAAGAATGAATGTGCGCGGCGCTAAAGCGAGAGCCACATTTTGAAAAGGAGCCGCCCTCAATTCGTGACGCTCTTGTCATGTTTTTTAAATCGAATGTGCGCGGCGCGAATGCGAGAGCCACATTTTGAAAACCAGTCGCCCTCAATCCGCGAAGCTCTTGCAATTGTTTAGAAGGAGTGCACGTGGCGCTAAGGCGGCAGCCACATTTTGAAAACCACCCGCCCTCCATCTGTGAACCGGTTGCCAATTCTTAAGCTTCAGGGTCGCAAATGGTGAGGAAGTCTCAGGCGAAACGCCCAGCCCGCCCTAAAAACTGGCCTCGGGGTGCGACAGGGAGAAGTCATTTATAAGGAAAAGGAACAGAGGAGGAGGAGGGGGAGGAGGAGGAGGAGGAGGAGGAGGAGGAGGAGGAGGAGGAGGAGGAGGGGGAGGAGGAGGAGGGGGGAGGAGGAGGAGAAGGAGAAAGAGGAGGAGGAGGAGGAGGAGGAGGAGGAGGAGGAGGAGGAGGAGGAGGAGGTCGAGGAGGGCGAGGAGGGCGAGGAGGACGAGGACGAGGACGAGGATGAGGAGGGCGAGGAGGGCGAGGAGGACGGGGAGGAGGGCGGGGAGGAGGACGAGGAGGATGGCGAGGAGGAGGAGCAGCGAGGCCTGCGCCCTCTCGACCTCTCCGCGCGCCCGAGCCTGGCCGTCAGAGGGGCGCTCGGCCGCGCTCGCCACCCTCGAAGCAGGGTTGCGCTGCAGGCCGGGCTCCGCCCGGCGCTGCCTGTCGCCACGGGGGGAACTCTGGGCCTCCCAGGTGGCGTCCGAGCAGATGGGGTCGGAGGATCGCGCTGCATCGCCGATGCATCGGCGATGCGGCTCGATGTGGAGCCCGATTTTCTCCACGCCGACGTCGCCGATACGTCGCCGACGTCGCCGATGCATCGGCGATGCGGCACGATCCTCCGACCCCAACTACTCAGAACCCATCCAGGAGGCCTCTAGAACTTAGTAGGCCCCGGAAGCGGCAGGGCCATTTTTTCACCGTTTCCGAAAAAGTGTCTCTTGAACATGGAATCGGCAAAAAACGGCGACCGGAAACGGCAACAGAAAACAGCTCCAGGATTGGAACCGGAGCCGGAGCTGGCAAACATTGGCGACGGAACAGGCAACAAAAACAATGTCGGAAGCGGCCAAAAAAACGACAAAACGGAACGGGTAAACAAACGGCCTTGTCGTTTCCAGGGCCCATTGAGCTGTCGAAGCGGGTTCCGAGGGAAACACGTCCTGAGATTGCTCGCCGTTTTCAGGCTCTCGGGGCCCTCCACGGGCCCCCAGGCTGTCCGAAAACGGCTCGGGAAGAAGGACTCGTCCTGGGGGGCCCCTGGGGTCCAGGGCCCGTTTCCCACAGGGCCCGCTTCCCCGTGATGAGCCTGGCCTTCTCCTGCCTGGCCTTCTCCTGCCTGGTCTTCTCGTGAAGGGCTTATAGGCCACCCAGAGAAAGTTCCAAGAGCCTCTTGCGATTTGGACGCCATGTTCTTGGATCATTTCTGGCTGAGAGTCCTGTTTCAATACATCGGCCTCGTGCTATAAGAACGTTGTTGTATTGTTCGGGCATTCTTTTGTTCTAAGAACATGTCGCGGTATGCCTGTAGGAATGCCAGGATGGCCGGTTCCTGCTTAAGGTTGGCCTTCTACTGCCTGGCTTTCTCGTGAAGGGCTTAACGACTTCTGGTGTCCTCGACTCGCGCTGGGATGTCCACAATTTGCTGCAGATTTCTATGCTGATCTTTGGATGTACTTCGAATTATCTTGACTCGCTCTGGTTTCCTCAGGCTTACCTCGATTTTATCTCCCGCAAGTCGATTGACAAACAGTCGTCAAGCTCTTAAAGACCTTCTCCGCAGGTCGGAGGAGGGCCAGTCAAGATAGCGACGGCCCTCTCTGGCATTGTTTGTCCTCTCTGGTCCCCCTGGGGGCTTCTCATCGCCACGGCCGAATCCGCCTCGAAAAACGGGTCAGGATGGGCCCTCCCAGGGTCCGGGGAACAATTTGAAGCCGGGCGCGAGGGCCGCCGTTGTCTCGACAGGCACTCCTCCGAGCAGGCTCGATCGCGCTTTGCTCCGCTGCGCGCGGGCGGAAAAGGGTTCCGCGACACAGCAGGCGTGCTCCTGTCGCCTCGGCGTGGCGGCGCGGGCGGTCGAGACGCGGGCGTTCGATGCGAGGAGGAGGAGGAGGAGGGGCAGGAGGAGGAGGAGGAGGAGAGAGGAGGAGGAGGAGGAGGAGGAGGCGAGAGGAGGAGGAGGAGCGAGGAGAGCGAGGAGGAGCGAGGAGGAGCGAGGAGCGCGAGAGCGAGGAGGAGAAGGAGGAGGAGGAGGAGGACGACCGACGACGACGACGAGACGAGGACGAGGAGGAGGAGGAGGGAGGAGGAGGAGGAGGAGGAGGGAGGAGGAGGAGGAGGAGAGGAGGAGGAGGAGGAGGAGGAGGAGGAGGAGGAGGAGGAGGAGGAGGAGGAGGAGGAGGAGGAGGAGGAGGAGGACGACGAGGAGGAAGAAGAAGACGCAGAAGCAGAAGAGGAGGAGGAGGAGGAGGAGGAGGAGGAGGAGGAGGCGGAACAAGGGCGCGTGGCGGCCTCTGCATGGCCCCTGAGCCGCTCGCACGGTGGCGGAAGCCTGGGGCGCACGCCGCCACGGCGGGTGCCTGCCGGGCTGTACCACGCCACGTCGCACGGAGTCGTGTTGTCGTCTGTAGCAGGTCATGCGCCCCATACATGAGGCGTTCTAACAATGGCCTTGCCTTCGAGGATCGAAGGAGTTGTCATCTCTTCCGCCGCGGAAGGCGGCGGAAGGTCGGCGGAAGTGAAACGAGGCCGCATCCGCCGGCGGAAGCCGGCGGAAGGGCGGCGGAAGGTGGCGGAAGTCAAAAGTGCGCCCCCAAGGGATGAACACATTTTTGGCTTCAGGGTTTTTGGAATCGCCACATGCCGAGCGTTTCTCAGACTGGTTTGGCGCATGGCGGGCACGGTGTCGTTGCCACTCGCCAACTCCTGGACCAGCTGTCTGACCGCTCTGGATGCCTTCCCGTGGTACAGGACAAGCGCTGCCACGTGTTGATAGATACCTTGGCTGCGCATGCCACGGGTGCTAGGATTGCTCTGCGCCATGTTCAGGGGCCAGTTCTACAACGAGGGCGTGCGCGGCATGTCCTCCATGGCCTTTCAGCACCTCTTCTGGGCGAGAGGGGCGAAGCCTGCTGGCACCGCTGTTTCGGCCACAGCTTCCAGTACGGTCACATGGCGAGTTGCCCTTCCCCCGTTCGTGCGATTGCTTGAGCCGCTGGGCATGTGTCTATGTATATATATATATATATATATATATATATATTCTATTTATACACCAGTCAGAGCTTGCCTCTGTAGGGGTCCTAGCGAATTCACATGGTAAGGTGAGGTGTGCCACCGATTTCCGCGGCCCGCCCGGGTGCCCGGGTGCCTTACAGCCCTACAGCCCTATAGCCCTATCGTCTGATAGCCCGATGGTCCGATAGCCCCCATAGCCCTGTAGCCCTATAGCCCAATAGCACTATGGACCTATCGATTGATAGCCATGTGGTCCTATAGCCCTAGAGCTCAGGAGCCCTATAGCTCTGCAGCCCTACAGCCCAATTGCCCAATAGCCCTCCAGCCCTATAGCCCTATAGCCCTGTAGCCCAATAGCCCAAAAAACCCATAGCCCTATAGCGCTACAGCCTTACAGCCCTATAGCTCTATAGCCTTATAGCCCTATAACACTATAACTCTATACATGCCTGTAGCTCTATAGCCCCATAGCCCTATATTCCTATAGCCCATCTAACCCTATGGTCATATAGCCATATAGCCCTATAGACTCATAGCCCTATGGCCCTATAGCCCCAGAGCCCCAGAGCCCCACAGCCCTATAGCCCAATAGCCTCATAGCCCTATAGCCCTAAAAGACTTCGATGTGGGTGCGTCCTCGGTAACACATATATATCTATATACAAGGCTGCATTGGCGCTTCGCGCCATGCACCTTGTTCTTTGAAGCTTTGGAATGGTTGGCCCGTGGTGCCATCGTTTTTCCCATTTTAGCCGCGGTCCGCTGGTTTGTACTTCGGAGAGGCGCAGAAAGAGCAGAAAGGGGGGCAATCAACCTGGGACGGGCCAAAACTGAGGTCCCGGATTTTCCCACATCGGCTGCATGCAACAGACGTCCGTGCAGGACGGCCGCTACATGCTAGCAGTCGTTGACTCGCACATGACATGCAGGCCCTGTTGGATTGGTGCAGCTGGGTTTTGGAGAAGGCATCAGCTGGCAAAGTTTCGCAACAGTCGGTGCACGTAAAAACAATCTCCTTATGACGAGGCATGTTGCAACTGTCGCCCGCACTGAGCCCGAGGCTACAGATGCACTAAATAACGCGAATTCAGCGGAGTGACTGGAAATCTGCTGGAATCCTGGGTTGACAACGGAATTTCCCCAAAAATGGTTGCGAACCCGGGATTGTGGCCTTTTCTTCCTCCTCCTCCTCCTCCTCCTCCTCCTCCTCCTCCTCCTTCCCCTCCTCCACCTCCTCCTCCGCCTCCTCCTCCTCCTCCTCATCCTCTTCCTCCTCCTCGTTCTCCTTCTTTCTCTGCCTTCTTCTCCTCCTCCTCCTCCTCCTCCTCCTCCTCCTCCTTCTCCTCCTCCGCTTTAAGCCAATGGAAAATTAACGATTTGGAAGCTTTTCGGATCTTCGCCGGAGCTTCCCAGGGAGCCTCCCGAAGCTCTTTGGAGCTCTCTTGGAGCCTCCTTGGGCCCTTTTGGGGCGGGAGGCTCGTATTTTCAGTTATCTGGTCCTCCCTTGGGCCCTTTTTTGGGCGGTCTCGGAGCGTTCGTGGGCCGTCTTGGACCGTCTTGGGGCGCGTCTTGGACCGTCTTGGGGCTTTTCATGACGCTCTGGGAGCCCCTTGGGCCGTTGTGGAGCGGTTTTGGGGGCTTCTTGGGCGGTCTTGGAACGTGGGAAACCCGAAAAAGCGAGGACGCTGAAAACATTGAAAAACGAATGGGACAATTACATTTTTGAACGTTTTTGGAGCCTCACCGAAACGTCTTAGGGGGCCTCCCGAGGCCCTTTGGAGCTCTCTTGGGGCTTCCTTGGGCTATTTCGGGGCGGGGGGCTCGTATTTTCAGTTCGTGGTCCCCCTGGGGGCCCCTTTTTGGGCCGTCTTGGAACGTTCGTGGGCCGTCTCGGGCGCGTCTTGGACCGTCTTGGGGCGCTCTCAGCGCGCTCTGGGAGCTTCTTGGGCCGTCTTGGAGCGGTTTTGAGAGCTTCTCGGGTGGTCCGGGAGCGTCGGAAACACGAAAAAGCGAGGACGCTAAAAACATTGAAAAACCAATGGAAATTCAATGATTTTGTTCTCTCGGGCCCCCTTTGAGAACGGTCTTGGGGCTCTCGCGGAGGGTCTTCAAGGCCACCCGGGTGCTATCCTGGATTGTCTTTGGTGTCTCTGTGGGCTTGCGCCGACCGATTTGGCACTGCCGCCCGCCTGCGCGCACGCCTTGGAAAGGATTTTCGCCCGCCCCCGTGGCACGAATCCGGAGGGTCCCGTTTCGGGGGGGGGGGTCCGCACCCCCGGAATTATAAAAATATAGAAAATGGAATAACTATATATGTATATGTATATGGAAGATCCCGGCCCCAGGGCCCCGGGGCGGACCCCTTCCTTTACGACGGTGCCTCCTCGCCCTGGGGCGCTCTCCAGGCGGCCCCCGGAGGTCCCAGAAAGCCAGATAGGCTGCGACTGGCCCTCCAGGCCCCCCAAAGCGCCCCACGAGTGCTCCAAGACTGCTCCAGATGGCACCGCGACAGCCCCAAGGCGCCCCAAGACGCCCCAAAAGGACCCCAAAAACCCGTTCCACTCCCTGGGGAAAGCGTTTCTGTTTAGCATCTTCGCCTCTTGGGTTTTCACAGCGTCCATGGCGGCCCAAGAGGCTCCCAAGACGGCCCAGGAGGCCCCAAAGAGTGCTCCAGGACGGCCCAAGAAGGACCCAATATGGCCCAGGAGGCCCCCAAGATGGCTCAAGAGAGCCCCAGGACAGGCCCGAGAGGGGTCCCAGAGGTGGAAAACCAACTTCAAATAAATTTCGGGCAGGAGGCCCCAATAGGCCCCCAAGATGCCCCAAGAGGCCCTAACAGGCCCCAGAGGGGCCCCCAAGAGGCCTCCAGGCGGCCCCAGGAGGCCCCCAGGAAGCACCCAGGAGACCCCCAAGAGGCCTCAAACGGGCTTCTGATAGACTTCCAGAGAAGCCTCAATATACATCTCCGAGAGGCCTCTTGTCCACAACCTAGGCCCGTTCCTGGGGCGCCGTCGGCACAGGTTTTGTTGTTATTTGTATGTATGTGTATTTGTGTACGTACGCGTGTACGTTTGCATGCACGATTGTATGTATGTGTCCATGTATGTGTGCATGTACGAGAAATAAAGATCGCTTGGCCTTGCGAAGGGCCCACCCTTATGCAACTGCGTATAGCGCAGGGCGCGGTTCTCTCTTCAAATGCTGCGCGACACGGGGTAAACCAGATAGAGGGTCGCTGCGGAGCTAGCGCGCGCAGACACGCCGAGCTCCCTGTGAGGCGCGATCCGCGTGAAGGGGGTGGCCGCCGCGCGAGCGCGCCCACTGAGGCCGTAGGTGGAGCTCCTTGTGGAGCGCGATCCGCGTGTAGCGGCGCCGAAACAGGCGTGCGAACGCCATTCGAAATTGCCCATGGCTGCCATAGATGGAGATCCTTACGGGGTACGATCCGCGTCAGGGGTGTGCCGAAATATGCCGAGGGACGCCCCGAGCCCTTGGCGGCCTTGCGATCTCCAGGCCCATGAGATTGGTGCGATGGGCCCACAGCGGCCCGGCGAGCAGCGCGCCGCAGGCGCTGGCTAGCCACCGAAGCAGCAGTGAGGCACCAGCATAAGGACACGAAGTACATCGTCGTCCAGGTAGCCCGCCCTTGGGGCCTGTACTGGCGAGGGCTCCTACGGGAGCAGCGGCTGCCTCCATCGCCAGTGCGCCTACGGGGCCAGTGCCGGCGAGAGTTGCCAGGGGAGCAGCTGCTGCTGGGGCGGCTCCCGAGGAGTCTGCGGACCCGCCCGCGGGGCCGCGGCCCACGGCTTAGACGAACAGCGGGGGCCCGGGAAACGCCGGTGGAGGCATACCAGAACGGCACGGGCTGGGGCGAATCATTCCCCAGCCACGCCCCGCGCCCTGCTTGCTCCCTCGGCTCCGCGGCCAACGACACACCCACGGGCATTTGCGACAGGAGAAAGAGGCGGACGCCAAGCCCCGAGTGACCGCATGCCGCGCAAGGGAGCCCGTCCAGGGCATACCTGGGGAAGCGGCCATAAGGGGAAGCCGCCGCGAGCACGCCAACAGGACTAGCGCAGGCGAAAGCTCTTATGGCGGGCAGATTCAGCAGAAGAACAGCCTGTCGACCGGGGGCCAGACCACATCTACGAGGCTGAAGAACTCACAGCTCTCAGCGACGAAGCCAGAGCTCGTGGAACCCAGGCCGTCATCGACACGCTCGAGGTGGACATCTAGGAACCTTACATTGAGGCCGCAAGTGCCGAGCTCGCCGCGCACCGCCGCTTCAAGCGGGCGCGGGAGCAGCGGCGCCACCCGGTCACTTCTCTTTCAGGGGAGGAAAAATCACCCCGACCCCGATAAGTGGCGTTTACTAGACGGCTCTGGGCGTTTACTAAGCAGCCCGGCCATGTTTGATTCTAAATTGGGCGCGTTTGCTAAATTGCTTCGCTCGTCGGGGTGCTTACTATTGGGGTGGACTGTTGCTCTCTCAAGCGGGCGCGGAAGCAGCGGCGCCACCCAGTCACTCTTCGTCCCGCAAAGTGGGGCGCCATGCCAGACGAAGGCACGCGAATTGCTGAGTGCGGGCCCGCCGGGCGCTCCCGCTTCGAAGCGTACCGCCCGCTGGGACCTCCGCGCCATGCCGACCTCGATGCGCAAACCGCGGCATGTCGTTGCAGCTTAGCTGCCTCGGTAAGCCCGTTTTGAAACGCAACACGTACCGTACTCAAATCGTCCGTGCCAACTTGTTGGGTGTTGGATCAGCGTATTGGCCCACGCCTTGGCGAACGTACCGCGTCATACTTACATGTTCAGTCTACGCGTTGAGCTCTGCATCACTTCGCTACGTGCCGAGTGTTGCGTACCAGGGCAGCTAAGTTTTGCAGAGCAACTTTGAGGAACGGCTCCGCTACGCCTTGAAGGTTACGTGCACCATGCCTAAATTTATTTTCTCGCGCCAGCAGTGAGCCGCCACTGATATAGACAGCAACCATCGGCTTGGAAACCTGGAGTGACACCCCGCCGCCCAGCCAATATGCAGAAACGAGCGCGAAGACAACCTGCTCGGGCGTGAAGATCACAGTGCTTTCTCTAGTGTTTTGTGTTCTTGCCATGCTACTCGGCTGAAGATGAACGATGCCACGCCCCAGCGCCAAGGAAACCACGATCAATGGAATAGCGCCGCAGTGCGAACACCACCGCCGCCCTCCCCACCGCCGCCGCCCAGCGCTACTTTTCTCACATTTCTCGCATCCTCCTTCGCTTTTTCGTCTGAGCATCCTTTCCTTTACTTTCTCCCACCCTACCCCCCGCGCCCTGCCACGGTCAGGCCAGAGAAACAGCTGACGATGGGGAAAACGGGTACCCCGCAGCGATTAGCAGCACCACGCTGGTTTCGCTAATCTCGGCGGTGCCCACTCCAGAGCGAGTCGGTGACTTGGTCTGGCGCGGCACCATGGCGACGCCGGCAACGGTAGACACGAGGATGATAGTATCGATGATGGTGATCATGGTGGTGATGACGACGGCAGGGCCATTGACGGCGCCGATGCTGATCACCCCCGCCGATGACGATGACGATGTCTTCGCGGCGGTGGTGAAGGTTTTGAAAGGACTTCGACATGCGCGCGCGACCGAAACGCGAGCCACCCACACGGAATTAGTTGCCAGGGATCGTGCCCCCCAAGCACGCGTGCAAGGGCATTCGCATAATTTGGACATGCGGCACGAAGCCTTGTTTGAAGAAGTTTGTATGGTTTTGTTTAAACGAAAAAATATTCCTATGAGTTCTCAAGAGCGCGCGCGCCTTTCTTGCAACAGAAGTTGCAAAACCATGTGTGTCATTCACTGATGTTGAAATCCTGACGAAACCAAGAGGGTTTTAAAGGATTTCGGCATGCGCGCGCGACGCCAGGCGAGTGTGCACTGTGTCCCGCTTGTTGGACAACGGTTCTTGCGACACTACGCGCGCTGAGGCGGTCGAGCGGTTGCAACATGCGCGCGCGAGGGACATGTTCGGTATAATTGGGTGAACATGTTTACGGTCGGCGGTGTCCTTAAGAATAGGCGAGCGCATTTGTCTTGTTATCGATTTTAACATCTGTGCGACACCGAAGGTGTTTGAACGATTCCGGCATGCCTGCGACGGCGCGCGCGCGTGTGCACTTCGTTCCGTTTGTTTGCAATGGGTTCTTGGCAATTGATGATTTGTGAGGGGTACGGTCGAAGACGAAGAGGGCCGGTATCGAGGGTTTGGGATATACGTATTAAATGGCATGCGAGCAGAAATCAGCGAACAGTCTTAAACAGGAGTGTTGTTGTTGGTGGTGGTGGTGGTGGTGTTGTTTGTTGTTTGCTGTTTGATGTTTGTTAATTATTGTTTGTTGTTTGGTATTTGTGTCTTCGCCCCCTCCCCGCAAGCCACCCGCGACCCACCCGCGACCCACCCGCGATCACCCGCGACCCGCCCACGACACACCCGCGACCCACCCCGCGACCCACCCGCGACCCACCCCGCGACCCGCCCGCGACCCACCTGCGACCCACCCGCGACCCGCCCACGCCCCACCCGCGACCCACCCGCGACCTTGCCTGCGACCCCCCACCCGCGACCGAACCCGCGACCCACCCACATTTGTTTTATCAAAAAAAGAATCGGCGCTTGCGGCGCGCTTCTTCAGAGCCTCGCAGACTGTCGACTTCCCCGCAGCCCCTCATTCTTATCAGCAACTGCGGGGCGCTATGCGTATATATATATATATATATGTATATATAGATGTATGTGTACATATATATATATAAATATACATATATATATATATGTGTACATCGACGTGTGTGTGTATGTCTGTGTGTGCGTGTGCATGTGTGTGTGTGCGTGTGTGTGTGTGTGCGTGTGTGTTTGTGTGTGTGTTTGTGTGTGTGTGTGTGTGTGGGTGGGGAGGGGGGCGTGCGTGAGTGCGTGCGTGCGTGCGTGCGTGCGTGCGTGCGTGCGTGCGTGCGTGCGTGCGTGCGTGTGTGTGTGTGTGTATGTGTGTGTGTGTGTGTGTGTGTGTGTGTGTGTGTGTGTGTGTGTGTGTGTGTGTGTGTGTGTGTGTGTGTGGGGGGGGGGGCGTGCGTGCGTGCGTGCGTGCGTGCGTGCGTGCGTGCGTGCGTGCGTGCGTGCGTGCGTGTGTGTATGTGTTTTTGTGTGTATGTGTGTATATGTGTTTGTTTGTTTGTGCGTGCGTGTGTGTGTATGTATGTGCGTATGCGTGTGCGTGTGCGTGTGCGTGTGCGTGTGCGTGTGGGTGCGTGTGCGTGTGCGTGCGCGCGTGTGTGTGTGTGTGTGTGTTCGTTCGTTGCCCGCCGCGAGCGGGGCCGTCACATCCTCGCACCAGGCTCACGCCAGGCCGCCCTCCGAGCGAGACATGCCGGTGACGGTGGCTGAGGGGGATGTGCGCGAGTGGGGCGCGGTCCATTGTGCGGCCACCCAACCATATCGACCAACCACACAAACTCGCACCGACCCGCAGCCCGCTAGATCTCCCAATCAACAGGACCAGCCCCTTTCCAGAACTGGGCACACCCAGCCGTAGCCATCATGCATCACAACACACACAAGCACGAACCAGCTCCCACGACACGGCCAGGCAGGCGTGCGTGCTTGCTGCCGCGGTGTGTTGCCCGCTGTGACGTGGAAGGTGTGCCAGCCCGTTCTGGGTGGTGTGGGTAACACCCCTCCGCGTGACACCGCACAAGGGCTCGCCTGAGCATGTGGCTGCACGGGTGGGCGAGAGTGCGCGTACAGGTGAGCCAACATGGGGGGTGGGCACGGGGTATTAGGAGGGAAGGCGGGAAGGAGAGGGAGGAGGGGGAGGGGGGGAGGAGGAGGGGCGCAGGAGGAGACGGAGGAGGACGGGAGAAGGAGGAGGAGGGTGGAGGGAAGGAGGAGAGGGGACGTTCAGGACGGTTTCGTCGATTGAGGTCCCGCTCCGCTGGCACGGCGGGCAGGACCACGACGTGCCTGGCGAGCGAAGCCGCCCGCGGCGTAGCTGGCAACCAGTAGAAGCAACCACGTGTCCTCCCAGCACCGAGTCTACGGTGATCCTCGCGAGCAGCCTGCGCACAGCAAGCCCACCATCCCAGAGACCATGAATTGGCCGACGGGGAGACGAAAAGAGAAGCCAGACACGAGCATCCAGCCCAGCATCATGAATCGATCGACCGGAGCCAGACGGCGAAGTCCCAGGAGGCCCGCCACAATACCATCGCCATCCCACAAGAGCCTCAAACCATGCCACAACGGCTCGGGGCAGCGCCAGGGCAGACAGGGCCGTGAAAACACATGCCATTACATTACTCAGAGAATACACAGCACGATCCAGGATGGAAGCGGTTACGTTTCCACCACGAAAAGTTGCGGACACAACTGAGCAACACGACACAACGCAGCGCGGCACAGCAAAGCTGCGCGTGTGCGTGCGCGCGTGGCCAGCACAGCATAACACAGCACACCACAGCACACACTTGCACAGCACAACACAACACAGCACATCACAACACACGCCCGTTGACGTGTGTGTGTGTGTGTGTGTGTGTGTGTGTATGTGTGCGTGTGTGTTGGTGTGTTGGTGTGTTGGTATGTTGGTGTGCTGGCGTGTTGGCGTGTTGGTGTGTGTGTTGTGTGCTTCTTTGTGATTGTGAGAGAGAGAGAGAGAGAGAAACAAAAAAAACAAAAAAAAAAAAAAAAAAAAAAATGCTGGGGTGCGGGGGGGCCGGGACGCGGGCGGGACCCTGCTGGATTTCCTCCCGGTTTTGGCCCAAAACATTTTTGACCCATGGGGCTTCTTGGGCCTCCCCCCCCCCGATTCAACAGCTCTGGAGGCTACCAAAGAGCGACCAGAGTGGCCTGACAGAGCCGAAAACGCCCGAATACGACGGCTCAAGAGGCCCCGAAAGCGTCCCAAGAAGGCTCTAAGATGCGCCCCGAGAGGCCCCCAGGAGGCCAAAATTGTGTCGTTCCACAGGCAGGTAATTGGCTTGGCGACGGGCCCATCCATATGCAGTAATGTGTAGCGCACGGCGCGGGTCTCTCTTTATACACTGCGCGCCTCGGGGTAATGCGGAAAGAGGGCTGCTGCGGAGAACGCGTGCACGGTTGCCCGGAACTCTTTGTGGGGCACGGTCCGCGTGAAGGGTGTGCCGAATAATTCGGATGCCCCCGCGCGAACACGCCCATTGAGGCCGCAGGTGGACCTCCTCTGGGCACGACCCGCGCGAGGCATGTTCCGAAATTGGCAGGGGGACGCCATGCGAAGCTGCCCATTGGTGCCATAGGCGGAGCTCCTTCTGGGGCATGATTCGCATGACGGGTGTGCCGAGATGGGTGGGGGGCGCTGTACGAACCTTGTCTTTGGGCCTTGAGGTGATGCTCTTTGTGGGCACGATCCGCGTGATGGGGTGTGCCGCAATTGCCTGGGGGTGCTCAATGCGAGCCTTGCTTCTGGGGCCGTGGGTGGAGATCCCTGTGGGCCACGATCCGTGTGAGAGGTGTGCTGACGTTGGCAGGGGGGCGGGATGCGAACCTTGTCAATGAGGCCGCCCGGGGAACTCCTTGCGGGCCAGGATCCGTGCGAGAGGTGTGCCGAAGTGAGCTGGGCAACGCTATGACGCTTCCCTTTGGTACCACAAATGTAATTAGTTGCGGGGCACGATCCGCGTGAGGGGCATGTCACTATGCGAGCCTTGTCTCTGGTGGCGTAGGTGGGGTGTGCTGACATGGGCGGGGGACGCTGAGCCAAGCCTATCTCTGTGGCGGCAGGAAGGGGCACGATCCGTGTGACAATATATGTCCTCCGTTGCCGAACGCTGTAGACTACAAGTAGAGCATGCTAGAACCCAAGCGCGCGCGAAACGCGCGCGTGGTTCTAGTTATACATCTGTATATGTATATGTATATGTATATATACGCATGTGTGTGAGCTGCTTCTGCTTTACGTTACCACTGGGCGATATACTTGCGGACGCCCGCGCACGCATACACACGATCTGAACGTCCAACAGCGGGCCCTGGCCCCGCAGCCCTGACCGCCGGAGCCCCTGCCGCACGTGGTGGCTCACGGCGAACGCGAGGGCGTTGATCTGGGGCCCGAGGAGTCCATCCGAGATCCCATACGAGTGGCTTTCACACGGGGCCAGGGCGAGGACGAATCCGTTCCAGAGCGTCCCGAAACGCTCTCAGAGGGTTCGGAACGCTCTAAGAAGGCCGCGGCGCCCGAGGCATTCTCCAGAACCGCCAGGTCTCAGAGATTCTCGATTTATCCTCACCAGGTTTTATCCTCGTCCTGGCTTCGTCTTCCACGAGTCCGACGCAGCTCAGTGAAACACCCTCTTGCTCGGACTCTACCCCACTCGTCCTGCTCCTCCTCCTGATTCTGTCCTTCCGATTCTCTGCATCGTCCTCATCTGCACCCTCCTCCGTACATGCCCAGTTTGGCCCAAGTGTTATGATCAGTTTCGTTTGATGCATTGTGGCATCGTTGGGCCAGGCATTGATGTGGTACGCTGTCCAGGAGAGAGTTTCTTTGCTCATCCACATCTGGGCATTCTGGTCGAATGCAGTACACATCGAGGGAGTTGTCGTCGGTGTGCTATCAGGACATAATTCGGGATTGTGGTCTAACTCTTCGTGCACGAATGGTGGCAAAACCCAGATAATGTGCAACCTTCGTGTCTACGAAGCCGCCGTGGCTGTAGCAGCGCAGAACGGCGTAGATTTGTTTGTTTTGCCAGAGGCTTATGGTCTAAGTGGAGTGCCATACCCAACTGGCTTTTACGAGCCACAAATTGCATCAGTGGACAATATACCGTGCGACGATGTTGATGAGTCGTCTCCTCAGCAGAAGGCCCATAGTTGCATGGCAAAGGCGCATCGTATTGCAATCGCTACGAACATCTTCACAAAGCTCGATAACGGTTCCCACAGAATCACGGAGGTGGTCTACGACCAATACGGCGCGGTCGTGGCAGTTCACGACAAAATCCATTTGGCCCCCGTGTTTGAAACAGGAATCTTCGAAGCCGGCAGTATCAAGTCTACCACGTTCGACTTGTTTGGCCGTCGTTGGGGAATCCTAGTATGTTATGAAGGTATATATCCTTACACGCTCGGGTTCGGTGACTTTTCACAAATGCAAGGGTTGGTCGACGAGGGTGCCACCGCGTTTGTGTGGTCCATAGGTGGCTCTGTACCTCCAGTGCATGCGAGCAGGCTGCTCGCGACAAAATTCCAGTTACCAGTTGTCGCGTCTGAGGTTATGAGCCGAATGTCGCAGGCCAGCGCGATTGTCGATGCTCAAGGAGAAGAGCTTACGCAGGCGGGCATACCGGTCGATCTTGCATACCTCGGATACGTCGGAAATGTGACCGTGAGTTTCGGCGTGCTTCCGGCAACGCTGGTAGTGTAGCGAGTCCCGTCTGGGCTTGGCGATTTGCCAGGCGGCGCAGTCTTCTAAGAAGACCGTTTCTATGTCGTGGGCTCTTTCTCCAAAGGCCTCGGCATGTACAACGTTTTCTCTGACGATGCTCCTGGAGCACAGCCCGCGTTCTGATTCCATCTTGCACACACACATACATCGGGCTGCATGCACTTGGTAGCTCCTGGTGTTTTCCGGCGGTCTTGTGAAAGCCTGCTCTTGTGTTGTCAGAGCGGCCTTGTCTGTCGCAGCCTTCTGTTGAAGGCACGGCTCCTCTCCAGAAGCGGGGCAGCGGGGATTTGCAAAGGGGCCCGTGCACCCGTTGTTTTTCCGCCCGCGCTGCTGAAGACGAAAAGGTCCCAGCACGAGGAAGGGAGGATGAGGAGGAGGGGGAGGAGGAAGAGGAAGAGTGCGATGCAGAGGAAGGGAGAAAGAGAGAGAGAGAGAGAAAACAACACAAAAAAAAGAAACAGAGAGTGGGAGGGAGAGGAAGTGGGAGTGGAAGCGGGAGAGGAGAAGCTGGACTTCCATCTGTTGCGTTTGGCGCCAGGCTGCTGCGTAGAGCGAATCACCTGGCACCAGATCGCAAATCTTGCTCTATTCCTCGGGAATGCGTTCCATTATTAGATGTGTGAGTCCAAGGAAATGCTTTCTCTCGGTGGCGCTTGCAGCTATCCAAGGTGAAGGTCCCCGACCCGACCAGTGACCCGTGCGCGAGACCGATTCCCGAGTCTTTTGTGCCCTACATTCTTCTCCTTATCAATAACTTCCCCCTGTCGCACCCCGAGGCTGGTCGAAACGGCGGGCCGGGCGTTTCGCTAAGGTTTCCTCACCACTTTTGACCCTGACGCTTAAAACTGACAACGCCTTCACAGATGAAGGGCTGGCCGTGTTCACAACTTCACTTTCGCTTTAGCGGCGCGCTCATTCGTTTTTAAAAAGTAGCAAGCGCTTCGCTGATTGAGGGCGCATGGTTTTCAAGATGTGGCTCTCGCTTAAGCGTTGCGCGCATTCGTTTAACAAAATTGCTTACGGAGTGAGGGTGGGTGGTTTTCAACATGTGGTTCTTGCATCTTGCATTCGCACCGCGCACATTTTCTTCAAAATTATGCAAGAGGAGGGGCGGGGCGGGGGCGGGGCGAGGAGGGGAAGAAGGGGGGAACCAGAAGGGCGATAAGGGGGAGGGAGGGGGAGGGAGGGAGGAGGCCTGACCCGACCCGACCCGCCCGTTAGGGTCCGCCCGCCTGACCCGACCTGCCCGTGGGTCCGCCCGCACAACCCGACCCGCCCGGGCTCGCGTATGTTAACTCGATGATGCGTCCTACTTGAATTTCCTGCCCACCCGACCCGACCCGCCCGTTAGGGTCCGCCCGCCTGACCCGACCCGCCCGTTAGGGTCCGCCCGCCCGACCCTTCCCGCCCGTTAGGGCTCGCACATGCTAATTCGATGATGCGTCCTACTTGAATGTCCCGCCCGCCCGACCCGACCCGCCCGTTAAGGTCCGCCCGCCCGACCAGACCCGACCCGCCCGCTAGAGGGCCCGCCCGACCCGACCTGCCTATTAGGGCTCGCGCGTGCTAGTTCGATAATGCGCCATACAAGAGTGTCCCGCCCGACCCGACCCGCCCGTCAAGGTCCGCCTGCCCGACCCCACCCGCCCGTTATAGGGTCCGCACGCTTGCTCCCCATCCCCTCTGGATCCTTTAAGTGCCCGGCGAAGCAAGCCCTGGCAAATCAAGCCCCGACGGTACGAGGCCCTGGCGACATGAGCCTTGGCGAAACGAGCCCCCGCGAAACGAGCCCCAGCGAAACGAGACTCAGGCGAAACGAGGCACAGGGCTCAGGCGAAACGAGCCTCCGCCAAACGAGCCCCGGCGAAACGAGACTCCGGCGTAACGAGACTAAGGCGAAACTACCTTCCAGCGAAACGAGCCTCGGCGAAACGCGACGGGCGTATCAAGTCCGGGCGAACCGAGCTTCGGCGAACCGAGCTGGTCGAATCGAGCCAGGCGATCCGAGCCCCGGCGAACCGAGCCCCCGGGAACCGAGCCCCGGCGAACCGAGCCCCGGCGAACCGAGCCCCGGCGAACCGAGCCCCGGCGAACCGAGACTCCGCCGAATCGAGTCCGTGCTGGGAGGAGGGGGGGGGGAGGGGGAAGGGCGATGAGAGGGGGAGGGGGGGGAGCGAGGAGGGGGGGAGGAGAGGGGGGAAGAGGAGGAGGAGGAGGAGGAGGAGGAGGACCAGTGGACACCCAAGAGCTATCAACGATGTTGGAACATACCCTTCTGCCAGACTTGCTCTTCTTAGGCCCCTATCAGTTGATTTCCACTGAGGGAAGTGTCTCGTTGGAAGACAACCGTTTGAAGGACCCTGAAGCATGCCAAAACATTGTTCTCGGGATGCCAGCGCCACGGATCAACCTGACTGTTGCGTCTTGGCGATCCTGAATCGTGCCAGAACGCCATTCCAGGGATGTCAACACCGCGAATCAACGTAACTGCTGCACCCTCAAAATCCGAAACCTTTCCAGGACACGAATCATGGGAATCCGTGGAACTCTTGCAAAGTTTAAAACGAATGTGCGCGGCGCTAGAGCGAGAGCCACATTCTGAAAAGGAACCGCCCTCAATCCGTGAAGCTCTTGCAACGTTTAGGAACGAATGCGCGCGGCGCTATGGCGAGAGTCACATGTTGAAAACCATTTGCCCTCAATCCGTGAAGCCCTTGCAAATGTTTAAAAATAATGTGCACGGCGCTAAGGCGAGAGCAACATTTTGAAAACCACATGTGTGAAACTATTGCCAATTTATGCTTCAGGATCATGAACGGTGGGGAAGTCTGAGGGAGAAACGCCCAGCCCGCCCTAAAAACTGGCCTCGGGATGCGACAGGGATAATTTATTTATGAGGAAAAGGAATGGAGGAGGAGGCGGAGGAGGAGGAGGCGGCATGAGTCGACGGCGGTCCCGTTCAGCGCCCATGGTGCACGGTGCACGCCCCGAGCGCGATGAGCTTGAAGGGATGCGTGGGCTCCTTCAGGACGTCCTGGCTGGAGGATATGCGAGGAGGAGCAGTAGCAGGAGGAGCCGGTATACCCCGCTCCAGCGGCGCGTGTGGACAAGCAGGGGCTGCAGCGCTTGGCTCGAGCTGTGGCTGCCGCGGCCCCCGGCAGCCTCTCCGTAGGTAACGACCGCGGCTGCCGCTCTCCCAGCGCTCCCCTCTGCCGCGACCACCGTCGCTCGCCAGCCCGGATGCGGCGCGTATGCACCAGGTCGGGAAGAGGCGGCTCGCCAAGTACCTCAGGAAGTACATCAAGGATTTCAACCCCGACCAGGTCTCCTCGCGCCTTTTGAGCGGAGAGATTGAGCTCCGCGACCTGGAGCTGGAGGCTCGACGGAAGAAGCGCCGATAAAAATACTATTTTCCTACGTTTGGGACGTTTGTCCCAGGACGGGCGGGAAGCCTGCACCCCGGCGTGCCACCGCAGGAGCCGGGAGTCTCCAGCCGCCCTGGGGCGGGCGCCCCCGATGGCGGACAAGTTCCCCAAGCAGTGTTTCCACTTAGCCCAGGGATTCCCGCTTGCGTTCACGGGTAACTGGATGGGTCTGCCAACGTTGCGCTTGGTGGACGGCCGTGGGCGCCTCGTGGGTTCCCCGTGCGCTGGCTGGGTCTGCCGAGGCTTCGCCCGGTGCGCGGCCGTGGGCGCCTCGTGCGCGGCCTGCGCTGCTTGCAGCACAGAGCTTAACATCTCCAGCCTGTGCCACTTTGCTTGCCCCGCGCAGCTTGCACCGCATAGCCTTCACGACACGGTTGGCACCGCATCGTTTGAACCGCACATGGCTCACATCGCAGGGTTTGCGCCGCACGGTGCTTGCGGCGCGCATAGCTTGCACAACACAGCTTGCACTCCCAAGAGTTCACTGCTTGGGGCACGCGCAGGCGAACATTCATGTCATACGAGTTATGTTGCCAAGAGGTTGCGCCGCTCAACGAGGCCCTGGCGGGCGCCCTCCCTTACACGCTCGAGCTGCAGGCTGCCTCCTGCAGCTCCGTGCGCGTGGAGGTGCCTTGGACGGCGCTGCGCGGGCGCCCCGTGTGCGTCAGCGTTGGCAGTTGTCGCGCCCGGGTCCAGGTGCACGGCCAGGACGACCCAGAGTGGGCGAGGACTGCGGCTCTGCGGTCGCGGGAGGCGCTCGCGGAGGCGACCGCCAAGACCGAGGGCAGGGCCGAGAAGGTCGACGGGGAGGAGCATGCCCGGCGGACCAACAGGTTTAGGGGAGTAAGCAATGACATAAGCAAACAATACTCTTTGGTCCGCGTGGATTTCTCGAATCGCCTTGGCGGCGCCTCTGGCGCCGCCCCTAGCGCGCTCCGCGCGCCAGGTAGTGGGGTCCAGCGCCGATCCTCCGAGAAATACGTGCGGACCTCAGCGCGTTTCATGTTTATGTCATTGCTTGTTCCCCTAAGGTTGTCGGACACGAGGATCGTGATCACGGACGGCCTGGTTGTGACACTCGAGTCACTCGAGCTCGTCGTCGTCTCCGCCAAGCCCACACACCGACCTGGCGGTAGCGAGGGGCTCGGCAGCGCCTCGCCGCTGTCCGAGCCGCCCACGCAGCCAGCCCCGCTGCCTGTCTGGGAGATCCTGGCTTGCGACCTGGCATTCGGACCACGCGCCTGTCCTGGCAGCCGAATCAGCCGACGCCCTGGTGCCGCCCGGGAGCAGACGCCTACATGGACGACGGTGCGCAGGCAGCTGACCATCGGCTCAGTGGAGGTTCGTTCCATGCCCAACCGCGCGTCGTCCTCGACTCCCCCCTGCCACCAGGAAAGCGCCTCGGTCTCCACCAGCGGCGTCGTCGTGGAACTGCTGGAGTGGCACGACGTCGGGCACCTGCTTGGCAGCGGGTCGCCGAGCATCAGCGAATTCCCCCGCGAGGTGCGTGCGGACGTGCACGTGCCGAGCGCAGAGGTCCGTTGCAGCCAGGCACAGCTCGCCGCCCTCGCCGCGCTCGGCCTGGACGCCGCCGCGCCGCCGCAGGTTCCTGTAGAGGCGCTGCCCCCGGACGCAGTCCACCTCCACGGCGGTCATCCCAGTCTTGCCGAGGCCGTGGAGGAAGCTCGGGCGCGACGCGCTGCCAAGAAGCGCTCGATGTGGGCCACCCAGGCGACGGGCACGGCGTCGCTATCGCCGGAGCAGCTCAAGGAGAGCGCCTCGGCCATGGCGCAGCGAGCTGCCGTAAGTGCCATGAGCACCGCAAAGAGAAGTGGCGTCATGGCGACGCAGGGCGCCAGTGCGGCCAAGGTGATGGCGGCGCAGGGCGTGACGAGGGCCGCTACCGCTGCGACAGGTGCACGAGCCAGCGCTTCGGCCGCCGCCACCAGGGCTGCTGCAGGCGCGGCCGTGGCGAGGCAGAAAGTCTCGCTGGGCGGCACGATGGCCGCAAGGGCGGCGGCAGCTGCGCGACAAGCCGCCGAGCGGAAGGCGAGCGTGCTCAGAGGCAGCAAGAGTGCTGGACCGCAGCCATGCCATCCCTTTCTCGACGACGACGCGGCGCTGCAGGCCGCGCTGGCCCTCAGCGCGGAGGAGGCCGACGCAGCCGCAGCCGCAGAGGAGATAGCCGCGGAGGACGAGAGGTCCGAGCACGGGGACGGCGCCGCGCCCGCCTCCCGCGAAGGCGGCCAGTGCAGCTCCGGGAGCTCCGACGAGCAGGACGCTTGGGCCGAGGCTTTGGCGAGCAGGATGGGGGGGGAGGACGACGCCGCCTCCACGGTGGGGGACGACGCCGCGGCGGACGACTTCGGGCGCCGTGGGCGCCCGCTGGAGCCCGCCGCGCGCTTGTCCACACATGCGGGAACTGGGCCCTCGCCAATGACGCGCCGCGCCGCCGTGCACCTGTGCATAGCCTCCGCCAAAGTGGAGCTCGCAGTGCCAGTTGGCGGCTCTTCGGCCTCGCTGCTGCTCTGCGCCCGAGCGCTCGACGCGTCGCTGGAGGGCACGCGCCGCCTCACGGCTCCGGAGGCGCGCTGTTTGGAAAGCCTCGGCCTGGCTTCGCCGAGGGACGTCAAGGACTGCGAGGACTGCTCGAGGGCTCCGTTTGGCACCAGCGGCTCTGCTGGAGTGTGGATAACGTTGGGCAGCGCCGATCTGAGCTTCGCGGGCGGGGAGGATCTCGAGGGCGGCACGGACGAGGCGGGAGGGCCAAGCGGCCGTCGCGCGCCAGATCCCAGGCCCGTGTTCTGGACGGAGACCGGCGGAAGTACCGCGTGGCTGCTCACTGCGAGGGCGTCGAGTCGCGCAGGCCTGGACGGGAAACCTGTGCTGCGGGCATGCGTTCACGGTGCGCGGGCGGCGCCGCGATTGGAGGTAGTTCGAGCACTTGAATCGTTGGTGAGAGCGCTGAGGGCGCTGCCCCCTGCGAGAGATGATGGATCTGACCCTGTCAAGCACAGCAGTGGCCAGGCAATGCAGTGGCCGGCTGGCCTCCCGAAGCTGGTGCCCACCATTTGCGTGACTTGCCGCAACACCGTGCTAGACCTGGGCCCGGTCTCGCCGCTGGAGCCGCTCCGGGTGCTCCTGCCCGCCGCCTTCGCTTCGGTGCTGGACCCCGCGGACGGAGGCGAGCCCGAAGCGCCCGAGGGCCTGGACGTTGCGTCAGTGCCGCTCTGGCACGCCCCGGCGCCACAGGCTGGGGGCCCCACACGGTGCGGTGACCCCACCGTGTGGTGAGTCAGCGGGGGTTCGAGGTGGCAGCACGGTTTTGGGACTCGGGTCCGTTCTCCGAGGATGTCTCGGGCCACCGATGCCGCCGAGAACCCGACACCCCTCAGATCCGACGTCTCGAAACAGTTGAGACCTCGTAGACAATCACGACCGGGGCCCCCGGGGCCCGCAGTGAGGCGAAAACGTCCGGCTCGAAAAAGTTGAGAGTCGCGGGGATCTCAGGCACCGTGCGGTGACGGATCGTGTGGTGATGGCTGTGGGGGATTCCGAGGTCACCCTGTGTGGCACCGAAGCCTCTTGGGGCCGCCGAAGGCTAGGGACGCCGTGCCCGCGCCAGACTTCCACCTCTACAGCTGCACGTGCGGCAGCATCGGCCCTGGCGCCGAGGCTCCCGCGGGCGCCGCGGCCGGGCAGGTGGTGGCCGAGCAGCAGTGGCGGGCGACCGCCGCCGCGGGGCTCCCAGAGGTGGTCCTCCCCGCGGAGGAGCTCGCCGCGCTCTCGCGGGCCCGGGCCGAGGCGCTGGGGCAGGATCGGGGCGCCAACTGTTCAGAGCCCAGACCTCCTCCGGCTCGGGCTCGAGAAGTTCGAGGCGAGGCTTTCATGCCGTTTTCGGCATCTGGGGGGCCCTGCTGGGCCCCAGCACTGTCAGAAAGCAAAGAGTCGGCCCTGGGGAACAGGGCCAGATATTTGGGGACCTCGTGTTGAGAAATTCGAAACATCGGAAGGGGGGGAAGAGCGTATGCAGCAGATGCACCGATCCTGGGCCCAGGATGGGCCTGGCCAGGATCGGCGCACGGTCAGGGACTTTGGCTCAGCGTGCCGCTCCGCCGGTTCCGGCACACCGCGCTTCGGCGCGACACGCTATCTACGTTTCGGCCCGCAAGTGTCAACGTCCCCGAGCCTGTCGCAGCCTCGCGCCCCGCGGAGCGGTGCGACACGCTACTGTCCGCTCGCAGTGCACAGCGTGTCTCGCTGGGGCCGACGCCGCGGAGCACCGTGAGCAGAAGCCCGTGGTCGATGCGGTGCTCAGCCGGTGGCGCCCTCCCGCCGCAGGAGGCGCGGTGGGCGGAGCTCTCGCAGGCGCGGCCCCCGGGCGCCCGCGCGGCCTTCGTAGGCCGCGAGGCGGCCCGCCGCATCCCCATGGTGCTCAGCATCGTCCAACCGACCCCGACTCCCATCCCCATCCCCAGAGATCCAACGCAACGAAAAAATCAAAGCGGAGGTTGTTTGCAATTTTCGGCCTCTAGGGGCCCTCGCTGGGCCCCAGGGCTGTCAAAAAACGATTCAGGATGAAAAACCGGGCCTGGGGAATGGGTCGAGACTTCCGGGGACATCGCATGGATCATATTCACGGACGGCACTGGATTGCTGGCTCCCTGTCCAGACCCCGCCCATCTCGGCAACCCAGTTGGGGACGTGCCCCTTCGAAACCCGAGGGAAGCAGCCTGGATCCCCGTCTGAGGGGGTAGGAGGGAGGAGGGGGGGTGGGGGAGGGGAGAGGGAGGAGGAGGACGGAGAGGAGGAGGAGGAAGAGGAGGAGGCGGAGGAGGAGGAGGAGGAGGAGGAGGAGGAGGAGGAGGAGGACGACGAGGAGGAGGAGGAGGAGGAAGGAGGAGGAGGAGGGAGGAGGAGGAGGAGGAGGAGGGAGGAGGACGGAGGACAGGAGGAGGAGGAGGAGGAGGCGGAGGAGGAGGAGGAGGAGGAGGAGGAGGAGGAGGAGGAGGGAGGAGGAGGAGGAGGAGAGGAGGATGGAGGCGGGAGGAGGGAGGAGAGGAGGGAGAGGGAGGAGGAGGCGGGAGGAGGGTGCGGAGGGTGGCGGGAGGGAGGAGGGAGGAGGGAGAGGGAGGAGGGAGGGGAGGGAGGGAGGAGGGAGGAGTGAGGTTGGAGGAGGGAGGAGAGAGGAGGAGGAGGAGAGGAGGAGGCGGAGGAGGAGGGGAGGCGGCGGAGGAGGAGGAGGAAGAGGAGTTGGAGCAGGTTGAGGAGGAGGAGGAGGAGAGGAGAAGGAGGGGGAGGACGAGGGAGGAAGTGGAGGAGGGAGGAGGGATGAGAGAGGAGGGAGGAGGGAGGTGGGAGGAGGGAGGAAGGAGGGAGTAGGGAGGAGAGGAGGCTGAGGAGGCAGGTGGTGGAGGAGGAGGAGGAGGAGGCGGGAGGAGGAGGAGGCGGAGGGGGAGGGGGAGGAGGAGGGGGGGGGAGGGAGGAGGGAGGAGGAGGGAGGGAGGAGGGAGGGGGAGGAGGGAGGAGGGAGGAGGGGAAGGGAGGAGGGAGGGAGGGAGGGAGGGGAGGAGGAGGAGGAGGAGGGAGGAGGGGGAGGCGGAGGGAGGCGGAGGAGGAGGAGGAGGAGGAGGAGGACCAGTGGAAACCCAAGAGCCATCAACGATGTTGGAGTTAACCCTCCTTCCAAGCTCCCTCTTCATAGGCCACTACTACGGTTCATTACCATTGAGGGAACTGCTTCGCTGGAAGACGACAGTTTGAAGACCCCGAAGCGTGCCAACTGATTGTTTTAGGGATTTCAACGCCACGTATCAACCTGACTGCTGCGCCTTGACGATCCAGAATCGAGCCAAAACACCGTTTTGGGGACTTCAGCACAGCGAGTGACAATAACCGCTGCGCCCGCATAATCCTTAATCCTTCCAGCATGCCATGTTTGGTACGTTGATCTGATGGGAATCCGTGAAACTCCTGTCAATTTAAAAACTACCAATGTGCGCGGCGCTAAGGCGAGAACTACATGTTGAAAAGGAGCCGCCCTCAATTCGTGAAATTCCTGCAATTCGTTAAAACGAATGTGCGCGGCGCTAAGGCTGGAGCCACATGTTGAAACCCATCCGCCCTCAATCCGTGAAGCTCTTGCAAGCTGGTTAGAAGAATGTGCGCGGCGCTAAGGCGAGAGCCACATGTTGAAAACCACCCGCCCTCAATCCGTGAAGCTCTTGCAATGGTTTAGAACGAATGTGCGCGGCGCTACGGCGAGAGCCACATTTTGGAAACCACCCGCCATCAGTCCTTGAAGCTGTTGTATATATATAAAACCAATTGTGCGCGGCGCTAAGGTGACAGCCACATTCTGAAAACGACCCGCCCTCCATATGTCAAGGTGTTGTCATGTTTTAAGCTCCAGAGTCCTGAGTGGTGAGGAAATCTCAGGCGAAACGCCTGGCCCACCCTATAAACTTGCCTCGGGGTGCGACAGGGAGGAGTTATCTATAAGGAGAAGGAATGGAGGAGGAGGAGGAGGAGGAGGAGGAGGAGGAGGAGGAGGAGGAGGAGGAGGAGGAGGAGGAGGAGGAGGAGGAGGAGCAGGAGGAGCAGGAGGAGGAGGGAGAGGAGGAGGAGGAGGAAGGAGGAGGAGGAGGAGGAGGAGGAGGAGGAGGAGGAGGAGGAGGGAGGAGGTAGGAGGACCACGCCCATGGGGACAGGGGTCAGTTAAAGGATGCTCAGGTGCGGGAGTTGCTGGATGAGGCGGGCGGCGCCGCGTCCTGCGGGCCGCTGCGGGCCCAGCTGGAGGCCCTGCGCGCGGAGGTGGCCGACCTCCAGGAGGAGTGGCCCGAGCACGAGGACCAGCCTGGGCCAGAGGCAATTATCGGGTTGGGGGGATGGAGTCCCAGAGATCCAACGTAACAGAAAAAGTCGAGGCGGAGGGTGTTCGCAGTTTTCGGCCTCTAGGGGCCCTCGCCAGGCCCTGGGACTGTCAAGAAACGACTCAGGGTGAAAACCAGGTCCTGGGGAATGGGTCGAGACTTCTGGGGATCCCGCATTGAAAAAAAACACGACCTCAGATCTCTGGGGTTGGGCTGCACGATCAGGTCATCCAAATTACCGCGTGTGTTGAGGGTGCTTATTGCACGGCCGTGCCCTGCATCTTTCCAGCCTCTTCCGTCGAACGCGACATTTGTCTTTTTCTAACTAGGGCTCCCAAAAGGGGGTGGGAGTGGATGGGGTCGGAGGATCGCGCCGCATCGCCGATATATCGACGGTGCGGCTCGATGTGGGGCCCGAGTTTCTCCACGCCGACGTCGCCGCTGCATCGCCGATGCATCGGCGATGCGGTGCAATCCTTCGACCCTATATATATATATATATATATATATATATATATATATTCGGGTCCCATCTAGGAGGCTTTTACTTTCTCAGCCTAGGGGCAGCGTTGAGAGGGATTCGGTGTCGGGGGGTTCTCGGAGGTGCTCGTCGGTGGTGCTGAGCGCTCTGCAGGCCTCGGGGCGCCCTTTCAGCGGCTGCGCCTCGCAGAGAGCGTTCCAGGGGGGCCCGCTTGGTCCCGAGCGGCCTCCGGAGAGCCGAGCCATGGCCGGACGCCCCCCCACCGCCCCTTCCCCGAAGAATTGGCAACGTTGCGGGGGGGGGGGAAAGGGGGGTGCTCGGGATCCCGCCAAGGGGGGATGTGCCCCGTGTGTGTGTGTGTGTGTGTGTGAGTTCGATCGGCTTTTGCACCGAACCGCCCAAGACAGATGCCTCCCAGCCGCCGGCAGCTCCCGATAGTTGCGGATAGGTCGGGCATGCGGGGGGCATCTGTTCGCGGCAGGTCGGTGCTCCAACGGATCGAATTCATGCCCCCCCTCAGGGCCCCCCCCCCCTTTTTGGTGGATCCCGAGATGCATCGACCCCAATCGCCAGCAGGGGCACGATAGCCCACCCCCTCCCAGGAGAGTGCGGATCTGCTATCGGTGGCCCACCGCCGATCTGTCGGCGAGGCACTGCCGATTCCAAGTCGCTGCTCCCCCCCCCTCCGAGCTGGTCCCGCCCTACAGGTGGACCGAGGTGTAAGATCGAGGTCGGTTCGGGGGTGGGTACCGTGCTCCGGGTACCCTACGCTACGACGGGGGTCGATGTGGGGCTGTCGGCGGGGGTGACGCCCCCCGACGCGTATTTAGAAACTCGGAGTAGTGTCCTTCGTGTTTGTTAGATGTTCTTGTGCATCCAGGGGAGGGCACCCTTAGATGTTCTGTTTGTTCCCAACCATCCTGTGGTGTTGGGTCCTCGTTTTGAAGAGACGGTGCCCCGCGTTCCTCTCCTCTCCTCCTCTTCCCCCTCCTCCCTCGTGCCCGCGCCCGCATGCGTCAGCCACACCCATTTCGGCACACCCCTCACACGTTTCGTGGCTCCATAGGGACCGCCCCAGTCCACCGAAGGCCCCCTTCACACGTGCCCGATGCCCGCATGCGTCACCCACACCCATTTCGGCACACCCCTCACACGCTTTCGTGGCTCCATAGGGAGCTCCACCGAAGGCCCCAGTGCCCGCGGCCGCATGCGTCCCCCACACCCATTTCGGCTCACCCCTCACACGCTTCGTGGCTCCATAGGGAGCTCCACCGAAGGCCCCAGTGCCCGCGCCCGCATGCGTCACCCACACCCATTTCGGCACACCCCTCACACGTTTCGTGGCTCCATAGGGAGCTCCACCGAAGGCCCCAGTGCCCGCGCCCGCATGCGTCACCCACACCCATTTCGGCACACCCCTCACACGATTCGTGGCCCCATAGGGAGCTCCACCGAAGGCCCCAGTGCCCGCGCCCGCATGCGTCAGCCACACCCATTTCGGCACACCCCTCACACGTTTCGTGGCTCCATAGGGAGCTCCACCGAAGGCCCCAGTGCCCGCGCCCGCATGCGTCACCCACACCCATTTCGGCACACCCCTCACACGTTTCGTGGCTCCATAGGGAGCTCCACCGAAGGCCCCAGTGCCCGCGCCCGCATGCGTCACCCACACCCATTTCGGCACACCCCTCACACGTTTCGTGGCTCCATAGGGAGCTCCACCGAAGGCCCCAGTGCCCGCGCCCGCATGCGTCACCCACACCCATTTCGGCACACCCCTCACACGTTTCGTGGCTCCATAGGGAGCTCCACCGAAGGCCCCAGTGCCGCGCCCGCATGCGTCACCCACACCCATTTCGGCACACCCCTCACACGTTTCGTGGCTCCATAGGGAGCTCCACCGAAGGCCCCAGTGCCCGCGCCCGCATGCGTCACCCACACCCATTTCGGCACACCCCTCACACGTTTCGTGGCTCCATAGGGAGCTCCACCGAAGGCCCCAGTGCCCGCGCCCGCATGCGTCAGCCACACCCATTTCGGCACACCCCTCACACGTTTCGTGGCTCCATAGGGAGCCCCACCGAAGGCCCCAGTGCCCGCGCCCGCATGCGTCAGCCACACCCATTTCGGCACACCCCTCACACGTTTCGTGGCTCCATAGGGAGCTCCACCGAAGGCCCCAGTGCCGGCGCCCGCATGCGTCAGCCACACCGATTTCGGCACACCCCTCACACGTTTCGTGGCTCCATAGGGAGCTCCACCGAAGGCCCCAGTGCCCGCGCCCGCATGCGCCAGCCACACCCATTTCGGCACATCCCTCACACGTTTTGTGGCCCCATAGGGAGCCCCACCGAAGGCCCCAGTGCCCGCGCCCGCATGCGTCAGCCACACCCATTTCGGGGCACACTCATCACTCGTCGTTGGCCCCATGGGGAGCCCACCGAAGGCCCCAGTGCCCGCGCCCGCATGCGTCACCCACACCCACTTCGGCACACCCCTCACACGCTTCGTGGCTCATAGGGAGCTCCACCGAAGGCCCCAGTGCCCGCGCCCGCATGCGTCACCCACACCCATTTCGGCACACCCCTCACACGTTTCGTGGCCCATGGGGAGCTCCACCGAAGGCCCCAGTGCCCGCACCCGCATGCGTCACCCTCGCCCATTTCGGCACACCCCTCACACGTTTCGTGGCTCCATAGAGAGCTCCACCGAAGGCCCCAGTGCCCGCGCCCGCATGCGTCAGCCACACCCATTTCGGCACACCCCTCACACGTTTCGTGGCTCCATAGGGAACTCCACCGCAGGCCCCAGTGCCCGCGCCCGCATGCGTCAACCACACCCATTTCGGCACACCCCTCACACGTTTCGTGGCCCCATAGGGAGCTCCACCGGAGGCCCCAGTGCCCGCGTCCGCATGCGTCAGCCACACCCATTTCGGCACACCCCTCAAACGTTTCGTGGTCCCATAGGGAGCTCCACCGAAGGCCCCAGTGCCCGCGCCCGCATGCGTCAGCCACACCCATTCCGGCACACCCCTCACACGTTTCGTGGCTCCATGGGGAGCTCCACCGAAGGCCCCAGTGCCCGCGCCCGCATGCGTCCCGCACACCCATCCCCTTCACACGTTTCGTGGCCCTATAGGGAGCCCCACCGAAATTGGTAGTGTCAACTGCGGTATTCACACCTGCACATGGTTGGGTCCTTCGTCAGGCTAATTTTGGCCGACGGATGGTCTCATACTCTTGAGGGATATTTTTCTGGCCTAGGTCCGACTGCAACGTTCCCTTTCAGAGGAGAGGTTGCGCGTCTGCGAGCGCGAGACGGCGTCCATGGTGGCCAAGGTGCCAGGGAGGCCAGACGCATCCCAGAACAGCCGCGCCGCCCTTGCCAGGCCCTGGCACCCTCAGAGGACGAGTCGGCGGCGAGCCCAGGGGGAGAGTGAGATGGGGCAGGCCTTCTCAGAAGGCGGCGGGGCTTCTCAGAAGCCCTCGCGCCTACTGAGGTGCCGTCCATGATGAGCAAATATTCCACCACCACTACCGTATGTAGGACGGGGAGAAGGTAGGATGAGGATGTACTCCTCCTCCTCCTCCTCCTCCTCCTCCTCCTCCTCCTCCACCTATGGTAGTGGTGATGGAAAGTGGGCCCATCAGCCCACGCCTTCCGAGAAGGCTCAGAACTCCTCTCGGAAGGCGCGAGGGCGTCCTGGAAGCCCCACTCCTGAGCAGGCCTGCGGCCTGCCCCGTCTTTACTCCCCCCCCGCCTGGGCCTCGTGCTGAATGTCGTGCCGTCTCATCCTCATCCTCCTCTCCTCCTCCTCCTCCTCCTCCTCCTCCTCCTCCTCCACCCCGCACCGCCTGCCTCCATCCCGCGATTCCAGACATTCTAGGTCTCCCAAGTGGGGTCCGAGCAGATAGTGTCGAAGGATCGCGCCTTATCGCCGAGGCATTGGCGATGCGACAATGCGGCTCGATGTGGAGTCTCTCCACGCCGAGGAGACGATGCAGCGCGATCTTCCGACCCCACCTGTGAGGACTCCAGACATGCTCGATGTGAATATTTCAATCCGCGGCCCCAGAGCTCCGGACACCCCTCCCCCGTGATAGTTTTTGTTCGCCCCGGATCCCTAGGGACCGAGAGCGGGCCCCAGGGGCCGAGAGATCGAGGCAGAGCCACTCGCATTGGCGAACGCAGTTCTGTCGCCGGAGCTCTGGGACAGGTGCGCGCGGGGCACGCGGCCCGCGACCTCGAGCTCCGGCGCCAGCTGGACTCCGAGCGTGCCGTCACCCAGGCTCGGAGGTTGCTGAAGGTGCCCCTGGCCCGAGCTGCTCCCAGCTTTCCGCTTCGTTTTGGAGCCCCTATGGGGCCCTCTGGGCCTCGTGAGGGATGCTCCTGGAGGCCGTGGGGGCCTCCCTGGAAGTCCTGGGGGGCACCCTGGGCCAGGGGCACTCCGACAGCACCCGACCAGGCGCTCTCCGAGCTCGTGGGCTGGCAGGAGGCCGCCATCGCCAAGCTGCTGGCCGCGCGCGAGGCGCGCGGTGAGGCGCGCGGCGGCCCCGGCCCCACTTGAGGCGCATGGGGTCGCGCAGTGGCCACCCACCAGCAGCAAAAAGCGAAGCTTTTTCTCTGATCGAGGAGGAGCAGCAGGAGCAGGAGAAGGAGCAGGAGCAGGAGCGGGAGGATGGGGGGGAGGAGGAGTAGGAGCAGGAGCAGGAGTAGGAGTAGGATAGGATTGGGAGTCAAGGTCTGTCAGCTTTGTTTATTTTTTTTTGTTTTTTTTGTATTTTCTTTTTTTTTGTTTGGTTTTTTTATTTTATGTTAGTTTATTTTTTTTTTGTCTCTTATTTTTTTAATCATCCACCCACTTCATTTTTTTGTCATTTTTTTTTTTTTTTTTTATTTTTTATTTTGTTTTTTTTTTATTTTGATTTTTGTCTTTATTTTTTTTGTTTTTGTTTTTTTGTTCCCCTCCGCAGACTTTTTTTCATTGTTTTAGATGTTTATTTAGTTTTCTGTTACTTTTCATTTTTTCTTTCTAATCTTTTCTTATAGTTTTTTTTTCTACTTTCGTTCATTTTTTTTGTTTGTAGTCTTTCTTTTCGAGCGAGACATGCATGGGATGCCCATTCCCACCCGCCCTCCCACAACATAAGAAACAGTGCTGGCACAACTGGGAGCCGAGATCACATCGGCGAGCTGGTTTGGTACAGCTGATGCGGCCGCGACAGCGGTTACCGATGGGAGCTCCTCAGCTCGTCTCAAAGGCTGCGCGGGCATTTCAGCACGAGTCGAGGATGCCCCAAGAGGACCCAGGAAGCTTCAAGAGAGAGCCCCAGGAAGCCCCAAGAAGTTTCAGGACACCCCAGGGAGCCCCAGGAGTCCCCTGAAGGTCCCTGCGAGTCTTTCCCCGGGAGGCCCCAGGAAGGCCCTGGAGACGCCAGGAGCCCCTCCAGGAAGCCCCAGAAGGTCCAGGAAGCCCCAGGAAACCCCATGAAACTCTGCTGGCAAAACGCATCGCACGTGCAGATCGGCCAGCTGGTATGGCAGAATTCTTGCGGCCACGATTGCGGTGGCCGATGGGAACTGGCCCAACGCGTCTCAAAGGCCGCGCCAGCGCTCGGGCACCTCGGTGCAGGTCGGTGACTCGGGCGGGCGCGATGGCATGACGACGTCGACCACGGTGGCGACACGATGAGGAGGGCGGTGACCCGCGATGATGGCGACAACGACGGCAAGGCCAGCGACGGTGCCGATGATGGCGACGACTCTGGAAGGATTTGGACATGCGCTCGCGGCGTCGCGCGCGCATGTCGCCCGCGTGGTGTTTTTTGGACAGGATTCGCGCCCTGGGTGCATGACAGAGCATCGCGAGTGCACCGCGCGGCGTGATGAGATCGCTGGGTTTTCCACGAAAGCATGGAAATCGCATGATTGCCTCATGATTTCAGCAATTGCGCGTGGGCAGGAATCCTGAAGATTTGTAATGAAAAACCAAGTGTGTTGTTTATGTATGTTGAAATGCTTGCAAGCACAGTGTGTTTGATAGAACTGTGACATGAACGCGCGCGTGTGCACTCTGTGGTATTTTCACAAGGGATTATCGACGTGGGCGACAGGACGTCCATGTTGAGAGGAAACATGACGAAACATGTTGAACTGTATGTTTTTTGCACGTTCGGATGGGGCGTCCCGGATGGGGCGGCTATCGGCTGGGGAAAGGGGGGAGTAGGAATATATTCTAATAGACGCAAGAATAGGAAGAGGAGGAGGAGGAGGAGGAGGAGGAGGAGGAGGAAGGGGAAACGGAAGAGACTCGGAACAGGGGGGTGGAGGACGCGAGAAGGAGAGGGGAGGAGGAGGCAGGATGGAGGAGGCAGCGAGCCGCAGGACGGCGGTGGCAATAGGAGGAAGGAGGAGGAGGAGGAGGTGGAAAGGAGGAGGAGGACTTGGGACGAGGAGGAGGAGGAGGAGGGGGGGAGGGAGGAGGAGGAGGAGGGGGAGCAGGGAGGTGGAGGAGGAGTAGAGGAGAAGGTGGAGGAGAAGGTTTGGGGGGGGAGGAGGTAGTGGAAGGGGTAGGGGAGGAGGTGGATGAAGAACAACGAAATGATTGATGATGATTTGATGACTGAGGGTAGCGAGGAGGTGGAGGAGGAGGAGGAGGAGCAGGAGGAGGGGGGGAGGAGGAGGAGGAGGAGGAACAGGAGGAGGAGGAACAGGAGGAGGATAACGAGGAGGACGACGAGGAGGACGACGAGGAGGACGAGGAGGAGGAAGAGAAGGAGGAGGAGGAGGAGAAGGAGGAGGAGAGCGAGGAGGAGAAGGAGGAGGAGGAAGAGGAGGAGGAGGAGGAAGAGGAGGAGGGGAGGGGTCGCAGAGGGGATGTTCTCCTAGGGTGGGGTTGGGACGAAGTCAGCTGGATGCTCACAGTTCCTTCTCCCAGAGGCCGTCTGGAGCGATCTCCCTCCAACCCCACCTCTGCCCCTACCCCCCCTTTGCGCCCCGCCAGCCTGAGATCGATCGGGCTCGACCAGGGGCGCAGACAGATAGGGTCTGGCGCTCTGGCCGTGATTTTTCACGATGTTGTCGTATTTGTCGGCGCGTCGGATCTCAGGGTGCGGGCGCCCCCGGGCGCCCCCCCCCCCGCAGGCTTCAGGGGAGGAATTATGTACCGATGCCGCTGCTCGTGCTGGCGAGCCCTCGTCGCCACAGCCGGATCCTCCGTGAGACCCTGGACATAATACACCCCGAGACATAATACACCCCGGGGAGTAGCAGTATAGGGCGGCGCGATTCACCCAAAAGGAAATGCTCGGACGACTGCGCCGCCCAGGACGAGCAGAGGGGGGCAGCGAGGGAGCGCGGGGGTGCTGCGCTGCCCAGTCTTCTCCCCATCCCCCCTCCCCGTCCCCTTTCATTTCGAATCACCAATAGCAGCATAAAACATACACTGTCGGAGTTCTGCGCGGATTTCTTGGATTCGCGCTGGAGGCGCCGCCCCTGGCGCGCTGCGCGCGCCAGGGAGGGAGTCCAGCGGATATCCAAGAAGTCCGCGCGAACTGTCGGAAGCTCGTGCTTATGCTGTTGTGTTGTGTTGTGTTGTGTTGTCTCCTCCTTTATTGACGAACGAACAACGCGCACCCATTCCCATAAGGGGAAGGAGGGGGCTATGGGTGCGTGTTGTCGGACGGGGTCCCCGTTCGAACGGGAGCTTCCCCAAGTGTCCGACAGCCCGCACACCCTTACTTACAGCCAGTCCTACACCCTCCGACTATCCTACGCGCGCGCGCGCGTGTGTGTGTGTCTATGTGTGTGTGTGTGTGTGTGTGTGTGTGTGTGTGTGTGTGTGTGTGTGTGTGTGTGTGTGTGTGTGTGTGTGTGTGTGTGTGTGCGTGTGCGTGTGTGTGCGTGCGTGTGTGTGTGTGTGTGTGTGTGTGCGTGTGTCTGTGCGTGTTTGAGTGTGTGTGTGTGTGTGTGTGTGTGTGTGTGTGTGTGTTGTCGTGTGTGGGTGTCTGTGTGTGTGTTGTTCGTTCGTCATTTGTCACCCTCAGCGAGTGCAGCGAAGCGGCAACGGCCAGGAGGAGGGCAGGCGGTGCCCGCACAGCGGCGGGAGAGCTTGGCCATCGATCGCAGTGCCGCCTCGGCTCGAGGTGGCCCATGCGTTGGCGGTGGGGGCTTCGGGACCCCCTTGCGTTCCTGCCCCACTCCTCTGGTCCTATCCTCTCTCCCCCTCCTCCTCCTCCTCCTCGACCTCCTCCTCGACCTCCTCCTCCACCTCCTCCTCCTCCTTTTCCTCTTCCTCCTCCTGTTCATTCTCCTGTTCCTCCTCCTCCTCCTTTTCCTCCATTTCCTCCTGCTTGTCCTCCTCATCTTGTTTCCTCTTCTTCCCTCCTCCTCCTGCTCCTTCTTTTCCTCCTCTTCTTCTTCCCTCCTGGCCGGGCGTTGGCTAGTTGCCAACGGCAAAAAGTACCAAGTGGTGGTGGTCATGGTGGAGACACACATTTCCAAAGCGAAGGCTTTTGAACCTTCCTCAAGATCAGTAAGGATGACTGGAGGTTTTCACGCTGCGGTGTGTTCCCCACGGGACGCTCTTCTGAGGGCACTACTGGAGGCGAGATGGTTCTGGCGAGAAGGAGTTTGGCATCCTCCGCGTGTGATGGCCTACGGCGACAGAGTATCGAGCAGTATGGGCTGGATCCTGGCCATGGCCTCGCCATTCTTACTTGGCACCGCAAGTCGGGCAACCTGTTCGTCACCGTATTTGATGCCGAGCCCCACGATAGCATCGTGGGCCCTGTGCACGAGCGGCTTGTTGCCCTCACCGCGTTCCTAACCATACTTGCCAGCCCTTGGCTCGTGGTTGGTGATTGGAATATGTCTCCACGACAGTTAGCTGCACCGGGGTACCCCGATGGACGGAACGGCACCACCATTGCGGCCCCTGGCTCCGCTACGTGTACCAAGAGCTCATGATCTACAATCGACTTCGCGGTCATCAAAGCGGGCTTCGAAGACTCGGTATCCTTACGCCAGCGGCATGACCGCCCTTGGGGAACACTCTGCGGGCTCGAAATTGATGTTGGGGCTGCTGGGCCACGGTGGTATCATGGCCTCGCTCTTCCTCGTGGGTTGCCCTGCTTTCGGAGACCACTGAAAGAAGCGGGCCCCAGCAGTGAGTCGAGCATCCGCAAGGAAGCTTCTTCCGAGAAACAACGTCAGAAGTAGGCCGGGGAGCTCTAGGACCCTCTTCGACGAGCTCAACCCCACCACCCCAGACGTGCCCGAGGTCGTCGCGGTGACAGCGGCCGAAGTTGATTGCGCCAGTGGCGTGGATCTCTTCCTCCACTTGGACCTCTGGAAGTATCATTGGATGGCCTTTGCGAGCACGGCCACGTCTACTACTTCACCCTCGGCCACTGCCCTCCGAAGCCCCTCCCCTCAGGGTGACCTGGCGCGCGCCGGCGTCTGGGAGCCAGCGCGCGCAACGCAGCCAGGTTTGCCGTGTGGGGGGCCGGGGGGGGCGCGACGGGCGCGGCGGCGGAACCTGCGCTGCTCGGAGTGCGAACTCGCCAACTGGCCACTTTCTTCCCTAGCCCACCCCCAGGGTGGCCCGGCACGCGCAGGCGTCTGGAAGCCGCCAGCGCGGCGCCGCGCAGCAGGGCCCGCCCCGGGGGGGGTCGGGGGCGCTTGTGTTTCTCAGAGGGCGGCCTCGTCTTTCAGGTCTTCCTCGGCCACTGCCGCCCCTAGCCGCCCCCCGCAGGACGGCCCGGCCCGCGCGGGCGTCTGGCAGCCAGCGCGCGCCGCGCAGCAAGGCGCGCCCTTGGGAGGGGGCGGGGGGTCGGGAGGTCGCGGCAAGAGTGGCAGCGGCGCCCGCGCGTCTCCGAGCGCGGCCAAGTCTTCGCGACGGGGGTTGCCAGGGCACCACTTGCACGATGACGCGCCCGACGGCGGCGCAGAGATCGAGGCCGCGCGCGACGGATGGGCGCGCTGCTTTGAGCGAGCCGCACTGGCTCACCCTAAGTGCTTGCAGCTGAGCGCTCTCGGCAATGATGCGGCCGCGCTGGGCGGATGCGGTTCGAGCGCGGGGAATTGGCAGCTGCTCTTGGATGGGCGCGCGTCGAGTTGGAGACCGCCGAGTGGCGGGACTTTTCAGCAAGTTGATCCAGGGGGTCCCTCCCTGCCTTCATCAAGCACGAGAAGCGCCAGTCTCTGATCGCCGACGTCATGGCCATCGTCGCCCCGAGAGTGGACCGCCCCCCGCGTCGCCGCGAAGCCCCCTTCCCTAAAGTTGACGATGGCGAGTTCTACCGTCGGGCGGAACTCGCGCGAACGCTTCGCGCGCTCGATGACAGCGATCGGTTCGAGCTTGCCTCGGCCGTCGAGTCCCGGCCCAGCCGCGCCGCGGCTCGCGCCGCTCACGATTCGACGGGGAAGTGCGCTGGATGGCGCGCGGAAATGCGGGGGCAACGACCTGGCATTCTGCGTCGGCAGGTTCAGCCACGGGAGCCCGGCGAGCTCGAGGTCTTGGGGTCTGGAACGGTCGTCGCCGGCACTGCGCAGCACATGGCCGCGAAGGCGAAGTATTGGGCCCAACGCTGGGCCGCCACTGAGGTGCGCGGCTTTATCTTGCACGCGCCCTGCCGGGCCGGGGCTGAGGCTCGGGGGCCCCCTCCCGAGCCCATCGCAGGTGAGACCGACGAGGGCGCTGAAGGCATTGCCAATTCGCAAGGCGAGAAGTGTGGACGTGGCCGGACCATGCGATCAGCTATGACTGCCCGACGTGGTACGAGGAGCGCGCGGGCCGCGCTGAAAGCCGCTGAACGTCATGGCCCATGGCCTCCGCAGGCCCTGACGACCATCGCCGCCGCGGCACCGAAGAAGGCCGGCGGCGATCGGTCAGTTGGCGCCCTCCCCAACAGTGCAAGGGCGCCGAGCAGGATGCGGTCAGCGACCTCTGATTCGTGGACGGGGTCATCATGAAATTGGTGCCCTGCTACGCGTGGCTTCTCGGCATTCGCCGCCGCGCTGCACCGCGCTTTCTCGGGCAAGCCAGCGACCGCCATGGGCGTCGTAGTCGGCGCGCTCCTCGTGGACATGAGGAAGTACCACGACAGTGTGCGGTTGGGACGACCCTGTCATGCCAGAAGTCCAGCCTTTCTTGGCGCCTCGCCCGCTGCGGGCCCGCTCGTGGACGGACGGGCCCGCGCGCGCGATGGGGGCGTCGCCGCGGGCCCCGCGGCGGGCGCGACGCCGCCTCTTCGCGCGCCCCGGCTTGACGCGCGCCCAGCGGCGAGCAGGGGGGGTTCGTTGTGGACCTTCGTCGGCGACGCCGTCGCCCGAGCTGTGGGCGCCGCCCCCTTTGTCGCCAGCTGTCTGAGCGCGGCGGGATTAGACTTCGAGGCGGCTCTCGACCGCGCGGGACTGCCCGTCTCAAACAGGACAGTGGCGATGGCCAACCGCGCTCAGATGCGCGGCCGTCTCCTCCGACGCCTGCGGGTGAGCGGGCTGCCTGCGCCACGCGCTGCCGCCGTCGCGGACTTTGGGATTTGCCGTTGCGCTGGGGCGCGCTGGTTTCAAATGGGGGCGAGCTCTCGCGCGCGCGCGGCGGCGCTTCTTGCCGAACGCATTGTTCGAATGAGTCGCCGGTCGCCGGGCTGGGCTGGCCAGAGCTTTCGGGGCCACGGGCTCGCTGCCACAAGGGGCGCGTGGACATCCGTTTCGAGGCCGCGCTCGACGCGCGCTCCTGAGGTGGCGGAGACTGTCAGCTGCTGCCGCGACTGGCCGAGCGGGTGGCCGCTGAATGGCAGCGCTCCTCGGAGCCACATCCGACGGAATTGACCGTGGAGTCCACCTTCGACGGCGGCTACACATCGAACATATCAGATTTTGGCAGGCCAATCTTCACAGACGTGGACGCACGAGGCGGACGCGGACTCTCCGACGGCCAAAGCAATGGGCGCTGGGACACGCATCTGGTCACGTGTCAGTGGACCTGCAGGAGTAGCCATTGCCGCGCTTCTCGAAGGAGTCTGGGATCCGGAGGCGGCTGACGTTGGGTAGCGACTGCGTGGCGAACACTCGGAAGAGCGGCGCCCCCCCCCCCCACGCGCGCCACTGCCACCGCAACCGCCGTCGCACCGCCAGCCCCAAGCTCGCCGACAATGACTGCGAGCCCCTTCTCGTCGATTTTGCCGACGACATGCAGCAGAGACTGCGGGCCCAGGCGGCGCCCCACGAAAACGGTGAGTCGCTTGCTGCTGGGGCGGATTCGGCGACGATCCGAATCAAGCAGCGGCGATTTCTTGCAAAAGGACGGAACATCTGATTGGGCTTTGAATTTGTACGTAGCCTTCGCACGCCAATGGACCAGATAGCGGTTGCCGGTGCGTGGTTACCAGGTTGATCGCCAACGCGACGGTTGCAAGTCAGGAGCCGCTCAGGACCTCCCCCGTCGCGCGTGGCCCTGCAGCGCCTACGAGGGCCCCAGGGTCTGTTAGCGAGCATATTATCGCTGGGGCACTTGCAGGCCACGAATCGGGCCCTGCTCTCTGGCTCCGTGGTATCCCTAGCATTTCCTCCACTGCTCCTTCCTTTGACCGTTGACCTTGTCGGCCCTGGGGAGGGGGTGGAGGTGGTGGCGGCGGGTGGGGGGCGCTCAAGGCTGGCCTTCTTGGGGGAAACGCAGGGGCCCAAGCCGCGCCGCCCCCATCTTTTTGGGGTCGGATCTGTAGGGGCCCGTTCAGATTATCCCAGGAGGCGTAGATGCGGATGGGCCGCAGCAGCTCCTCTCCCAGATGGCCGGGGCACCTGGGGGGGGCGCGCTGGATTGCCTGGGCCGCTCGAGGGCAGACGGCGCTCTGTGCAGCGCTCGGAGCACACAGCCTTCTGCGTCGGCGTTGAACCGAGCTCGGGCCTCTTCACCTGGGTCGCAGATCATGGGCCACTCTTGGCTGGATGGGCCCGGGGACAGCACGCGCCCCCCCTGGTGCTCGGACTCGCAAGGTGAAAAATTAGGACCTCTGGGCTCGTCTGCGCAGGGCCTTGGAGCCCGCGCCCGGACGCGACGCGTCCCTTGAGTTGGCCCCTTCCCACTTGGACGAGACCCCGGGGTTCGTTCAGAGTCCTTTCTTATTTAACCTCGGCAATCTCGCGGCTGCCACTGGGCCCCGCGATGGGGGCTGCCAAGGCCTGGAGCCAAGTGGTTGAGCCCGCCCCCCGCGCGGATTTCTGAGGCGCGACTGCGGCGCTTGTTCGAGCCAGAGCCAGGGCGATCATCTGCTCCATGGGCTCATCTGAGAAGGATTTGCGGGGCGAGAGAGTTGCAGGTGCCCCCCGCCTGCCTCGGTCCTCCGCTCGCGCCCTTGCTTCCCCCCCCCGCAGGTTAGCGGCGCCACGACAAATGGAGATGCGCGTCGTGCTCGCAGCAAATTGACTCCCGCCGGTTGATCGAGGCAGCATCTCCCCAGCGCCCTGGACCGCCTCCCGCCCTTGCGGCGAGCGCTGCGGTCGGCCGCCGTCGTCGCGAGGGCGTCGCGCGTGGCGCGCGGGGGCGGATGGGGCTGCTGACAGTTCCCGCGCCTGTTCCACTCGCTCTGCGAGATCCCCCAGTGGGGGGCGGCACTCTTGTCGGCGCGCGGGTCGCACGCCGCGCTCCGGCAAGTTGGGTCGCTAGGGCCTTGCCCACCTGGGGCCACCCCCCAGGGGAAAGAGGTCCTGGCGAGGATTGCCCGGGGCCTGCGCCCATCTCATAAGGGGCCCGCCAAGTTGACGGCGTCGGCGGCGAGCCACCCGGATGCTGCCTGCGAGACCGCGCTAAGAGCCGATGCCCCGTCTCCACCTGAAGGCGCAGCCAGGCGCGCCCCCCCCTGCCCCCCCTGGCCGCGGGCCCCCCACCTGAGGGCGCCCTTGGGCCAGGAATGCTGGATGGGGGGGGGGGGGGCGTCGGCGCGGGGGGCCCGTCGCCGCCGGGGCCGTCGGGGACTGGCGCGCGCGCGCTGCCCCCGCGCGCGGGGCGTCCAAAGGCGCGCGGGGCGGTGGCCAATCTTCTGCAGCGCCGCCAACGCCAGGAGCAGGCAGCCAGGCGACCTCAGCAGGCACAGCCAGTCAGGCCATCGCCCCTGCCGCCCCGGCGGAGCCAGCCATGGAAAAGGACCCGCCTGGGAGGGCGGACGCAGCCGCGGGCCTCGGCCCCGCTCCTCGCCCAGCCTGCCCCGACCGAGGTCCCCGAGGACACGGTTGAAATGCCTTCTCCGAGCGGCTCAAAGTGATCTGGCCGCGCAGCAGCAGCGTCTTCGACGGTGGCTCCGCATGGGGGCCATTGACAGGCAGGCGGAGAACAGGGAGGCAACCCGAGCGCGCCACGCTCGGACGTCCCGCGGAGCAGCGACGGACTGCCAGTCAGGGGGCCCAGCCAGGCACCCGTTGGTAAACGCGGGATTGTCGTTCAAGTTGATCAGGCTACGGGCAATGGCGCGAGCCCCCTTCGGACGTGAGCGAGGCCTCCCTCGTGTGCTGTTGGGTCAATTCCCCAATGGGGCCAGGTATCTCAGAAGGCCGCCGACAACGATTCTGGCGAGGATGGCGGCGCAAGCGCGGAGACAGCATCGCGGCGCGCATGGCCAGACAGGTCCGGCACAGTTGCTCGGCCCCCCGCGGGTTCAGGTGCAGAAATGGGGGCGGAGGTCCTGGATGGGCGCAGCGCGCGCAGAGGAGGCGCGCAACCGCATGGCCCTGGCTGCGAGAGCGCCCCCTCTCGAGAGTTGTTGCCGAGAGGGGCGCCCTCTGGCGGCCGCTCGCGGCGCCCCCGCGAGGGGGGTGGTCGAACTTCCCGTTGGACGGGGCCCTGATTGCGAGCTTGCTCCAGTCGGGAGCGGCAGCGCTTCGGCGGCCGCTCGAGAGGCCACCGCAAGGGCGGCAGTCGATGTCCCCGCTGGCCCAGACCCTGGCCGCGAGCTGGAGGGCCAGCGCCAGTCGGGGGCGACCCTGGCCGCGAGCTGGAGGGCCAGCGCCAGTCGGGGGCGACGCCGAGGGAAGCCGAGACAGAAGCTCACCCTGAGGGCATCCCTCGCGGGGCGCGCGCGACGGTGGCGGTCGCTGCCTCGCCCATGCGCGCGATTCATCGCGCGGCAGCAGCGCGGCAGCAGGCTCGACCCTGGATTGAGAGATGGGCCCCTTTTGCCGCCATGGGGATGGAGGTCGATGAGGTCGACGACTGGTCCAGCGCGGCAGCCCGCCGAAATCTCCTCACTTCGAGCGTCGACGCACGCTTGCGAAGTAAAGGAGCAGGGCGAGGCCATGCCCGGAGAGGTAGGATTTGAGGACAAGTGCTCGAATGCAGGCGGGTCGGATGAGGAAAGCCCGCCCCCCTGCCGCCGTTGCGCGCGTTGCTGATGCGACGGCGAAGGAGCGGGCGGGCCAGCAACCGCAGGCCGCTGAGAGCAAGCCCGCAGCCATGTTTGGCCACGCAACATAGTGGGGTATCAAGGTGCATCAGTTCGTGGCATCACAGAAGCAGCGATTATTTGACCGTTTCGCACAGGCGCATCTTGGACCCAGCGTCAGACGAGCGCGCGCAAAACTGCGTGCTGGGATGGATGGACTATGATCTCCACCCCCGCCTGGCACCTCAGCTGGAGAGGCCAGCCTGTTGCGCGCGCGTGTTGCCACCACGTCTTCGAACACCTCAGGCGGATCAGGGTGGACAGTGCCCCTGATCCGTTCTCTCGTGTCACAGCAGTGGCGTGGGCTAAACAGCAGGCGCAGTAGTCAGTACTAGAACGTATCTCGCATTAAAAGGCGGCTTAAGGCAAGGCCTCAATGCGAGGATTGAGGTCGCTAGACTCGTTTCTGCACTATCCGATCCGTCTGTAAGTTTCGGGGATTGGAGCCATGGCGCAAACCGAATGACTGCATACAAAGTTCAGTAGTCTTTGAGAGGAGTGATAATCACTCCACCGTGCGCGAATGCGCGTGACAAGGGCCAGGGGCCCATGATCGGCCTTGCGATTCTGAGTGGGTGTTTGAGGAAGAGAGAGTCCCCCTAGCACCAGCCATCGATTCCCCTTGGAAGACGCACTGCGGCGCGACGATCACGCTCGAGCGCGCCGATCAGCCCATCCGGCACAGGAAGCTCCAGCCCCCCAGGGAACTCCCGCAGCTTGAGAGGCCCCAGAAGCGCCCTGACTCCACCAACAAGAGCTACCCTGAAAGGAAAGAAGCTGGACATGCGAGAAGGGCGCGCCTTGTCCTAGAGTGGCACGAGTCGTTTGACAAAGTGACCCCCCCAGCTGCCAGTGAGGAGGCCGTCTCAGGGCGATTCTTCCTGGCTCTCCCAGAGGACTGGGAGTGCGTTGCGGAGTAGGTTGGGAACCTGCCCCCCCATATGAATTCCCAGAGACAGAGAGCGGTGATGGCCTGGCCCAGCGGCGCTCCCTGCACGCTGCGAATCCCGTGGCCGCCAACCGTGGCAATAGTGGGCATGCCAGGTGGGTAGCCAAGTTGGAGGTCTCTCTCCTTCCCGCGCCCCAGTTGCCCAAGGATGAGTGGTTGCTGGCCCAGGGCAAGGGCGCCCCCTTGCAGAACACATCTTGCCAGCGGACCAGCGGCGTGGTGGGCTGCCGCAGCGCACCTGCAAAACGCTACGTGGTTTTGCAACGCAGCGGCTAGGACAAATCCCAGCTAGAGCAGCGCGCGCGCAATTTCCGTAGGCAGCGCGCGCAGTTGGATGAGCAAGACATGTGCGAGTACATGGTAAATCTCAAATGGAGCAAGGCGAGCTGGCGGCAGGAGTGCCATGCGATGTGCGGCTCCAGAGCCCAGAGGATCTTGGGGAGCTGATGGGGACTACCGAAAAGCTGACAGCTTACGCGCATGCCCGTTGCCTAGGCGAGTCACGCAGAGTTTTGAGAGATGGGCTGCGGAGCAGCGGACAAGCATACCAAGGGCTTTCCTCATGGGCACGCCAAATATGCAGTTCCAGTACAATCTAAGTCGGTCTTGCCACGGCGAGTCGAATCCGACCCCGCTGCCACCATGCGGCAAAACGCGCGGGTGGGCCCCGTGGATTTGATTGGCGACAGTTCCAAGGAAGTCCAAGGGCCTTCAGGGGAGCTAGGGAGAACCCGCTGGCCCTCTGGAGGTCTCCCAGGTCTGCTCCCGATTTCCGAGTGCCACCGCCAGGAAGGCCCCTGGTGTTGACGTTCTAAAGGTTGCTAAGATCTGGAGGCCCCCGATGGAGGGCATTTCGAGCTCGCCGCCCTCAAATGCTACAGGCCTCGGTTTGTGCGTTGTTGTCCACGGCGTTTGCAAGCGCGCAGGTCCCCGCTCTTTTGCTTGAGACCGAGCAGTTCCGGGATAGGTTATGCCTTGCCATATTGATAAATATTGTGTCCTGAGTCGAACTCTCTGATGTGGCAGTGGTCTTGGAGGCCCATGCTTACCTCGCACCGAAGATCTTGAGGAGCCAAGGCGGAGCCAGTGTTGCTACTGACCCCGCGCATTCCATCGTCGCGGGGTCGTGTTTCGGGTCCCACTGTCTACGCTGCATGTGTTTCCGATCCCCGAGCGCACCCGCAGAAAAGGTGAAAGTTCGCAGGCTTTGGTCCGTCATAGAGAGCCGAAGGCACCGCTGATAACGTGGTTGCCACTTCACGGCGCCAGGCTAATTTTTAGCTCAGGGGCTGCAGGGCGCTAAGTTGGGCATTTTCGAGAAAACCACTCTCTTTGCGAAGCTGCAGCCATGGCGCTCGATCTAGGATGCGATACAACTTCCAAACAATCCAAAGTTGAAAGACAACTGAAGAGCGCAAGCGGCTGGCAGAGAGGTCCACCCATCGCATGCTGTTCAGCGATAGGAGCGCTTCTTCATTTCTGCACAACGTGCGGGAAATGTGCAACAGTGGACGGCAGGTATCTGGCGACAGCTTGTCTGGGGTCCACTCGCAAGGGCAAGGACAATCTTCAGTCGCGTCGACGAGGGCAGGTACCCCAGGCGGGAAGGCGTCCCCAAGGCGTTGCAGGTTGCCCTCTACACGCGCGACGCAAGCTGCCCGTCGAGTGGAGCCCCCGCCGCGTCCTGAGGTGACGACGATGGCGCCTCCGTCCGCCATGGCAGTTGGTTCCAACCCTTCCGTTGGGAGGGATGGCTGAGTAGCTGGTGTGGTGCAATAGTGACTCGGCTCAGCAGGTCCTGCCTGTGGTTTAAGCTCTGCCGTGCGGGGGCCGTTTTCGCCCCCTACCGTCCCTGACCCCCTCCCATCGCACGACCCTCGGTGCTTTGTCGAAAGGAGGTCCTCCTTGTTCTCCCTCATATATTTTTCCTCCTCCTCCTCCTCCTCCTCCTCCTCCTCCTCCTCCTCCTCCGCTCGATCCTCTTCCTCCTTTTCCTCCTCCTCCTACTCCTCCGTCCTCCCTCTCCTTCAACAATCTCCCAGCGTCGTAGAACCAATTAGGGCCCTAGACCCCCCCCCAGGGGCGCGGAGATAACCGTGCTTTGCGCGTCTCGGCTGAGGCCGCCGAGTTGGCGTGTTTTCCGATGTGGCCTCAAGAGGGAGCGAAGATAGCTGCGCATCGCGGGAAGCAAGGCGCGAAGTCAGGTGATCTCAGGAATCTTCAGAACCCCATGTACGGCAGAAGCCAGGACGTCGGAGGCCCCGGTCCCGCCCCTCCCGCGCCCCCCCCCTCTTTTCGCAGTGTTATCGCCAGCCCCTCCGGCATGTTCCCGATCGAGGCGTCCCGGGAACTCCAGGTCCGTGTGTTCCACCGCCTGGGCGGCGACCAGTACGTGCTGACGCTGCAGATCCAGAGCGGCGACAGCGTCCAGGAGGTCGCCTTGCAGGCGTTCCGGCAGGGGCGCCTCCCCAGCTGCCTCTACCGCCCGACCCTGGAGTACGTGACACTGGCGGTGCGGGAGTCGCTCTCAGACGCAGAGCCGCAGCCCCTCGCAGAGGCGGCTGGGGCGAGGGCTGGCGCCTCGCGCGCGCCGCACACGGGGCCCCCGCCGCGGACGCCCTCGCGCGACACGCCGTGGACACTGGCGGGCGTGCCGCAGGGGGCGGAGGCGCGCTGGCCGCGGTCCCTCGCGCTGAGGTGTGCCCAGCTGGCGCCAGGGCCGGGCAAGGAGGTGGTGTTGTGGTGCGCAGATCGAGGATGGCAAAACGACTTAGGCATGGACTTTCGACAGTCCGCGCGGATTTCTGGGATCGGCGCTGGGGCCCTCCTGGCGGCGCCTCCAGCGCCGCCCCTAGGGAGGGGTGTGCGGCGCCGATCCAAGAAATCTGAACGGACCTATGAAAGTTGATGCTTATGCAGCTTGTTGTTTCCTGAGCATACGACTTCCTCCTGCGGCACAGACCAGCATTCTTCCGCACTATCGGGACATTGGAGGAGTCGTACCTGAAGGGCATCCGCGATTTGCAGGCTGGCCGCAAGTCGGCCATATCCGAGCTGCAGAGGTGCCAGAGTAACCAGATGGAAAAGGCGCGCCAGCAGGCGGAGCGAGCGTGCGACGGCGATTTCTCGGAGGTCCACTCCTTGGTCGCGCAGCACGTGTCGGAGATCGACGCCCTGGAGCACCACTGGCGCACCGAGGTCGAGCAGCTCAAGGCGAGGCAGAAGGCGTCGTACTGCGACCTGGTGGTCGACTTCTTCGCCCAGGAGGTCGGGCAGCTCGACCCCGACGGGCTCGCAGCTGAGCCCGCCGCCTTGCCACCGCGCATCGGCGATGCGCTGGCCAGCGAGGACCTGGCCTCGCCCCTGGCCGCGGCCGCGGCGCCACCGCCGGCTCCTGCAGACGCCGGCGCCCTGGCGGCTGGCGGCGAGGCCCAGGCCGGCGACGAGGGCCCGGCGGAGCGCAGCGCCGGCGGTGCCGCGGCGCCCTCGCAGGGCCTGCGCGAGGTCGCCGAGGTGCGCGCCGTCTTCGGGCAGAGGTGCGTCTTCTTCGTGCTGCGGCTGTGGGTCGGGGACATCATGGAGCTGGTCCGGGAGGCCGTGCCCACCTCTGGCGCAGAGGAGGGGGAGGCGGAGCTGCCGCGCTACTTCGACAACGGTGACGGGGCGGGCCCGCAGCTGCCTCCCGAGCTCGTTGGCCTGGGGAGCTACGGGCACCGCTTCGTGGCCCAGGCCTCGGGGCTGCCGCTGGGCCTCTCGGGCGGGCAGGCACCCGCCGTGCCGCGCACAGGCGCAGAGCCCTCGCGCGGCCCGAGGCGGGGTACGTTCCAGTCGCCCTCGCTGCTCTTCTGGGACGCGCCCCGGCTCCCGAAGCCTGTGCGGTTGTCGCCGAATGCGTACGCGGACTCGCTGAGAGGTCTGCTGGTGCCCACGCCCGAGAACCTGAGGTTCGACGTGTCGCAGGCGGTGATGCTGCGGGAGCTGGACAGGCTTTGCGAGCAGGTGACGGACCTGCACTTCCCACCGCTCGCGGACCAGCTGTCCGCGGTGAGGGCCGCCACCGCCGAGGCGCCTTTGAGGAGCGGCGACTACATGTGCACGCGGCACTCCAACTTGGGCGGCGCTGTGCAGGTCGCGTTCCACTTACTGACTGCATCCAGCGAGGCTCCTGCCAGCGACGAGGTCCCAGCGGCGATGCACAGGGCGCTGAAGCGGGTGGTCTGCGACTGCCACCGGTGTCGGGTGGCGGAGCTGTCTTTCCCCCTGATGCTCTTGGACATCGGCACCTCTGAGAGCTCCCTGCCGTATGCGGTGGCGCAGCGCCGCGCCGAGAACGCCCTGCGCGCCCTCAAGGGCGCGCTTGCGCGCCTGGCCGGAGAATTGGCGCCCTCCGAGACGCCCGCCCTCCAGGCGCTGAACCTGGTGCTCCCGCACTCTTGCGCGCAGAGCATCGGCCGGGGCGCGCCCTCCATAGCCGAGACGACGCTGACGTTCCTGCGGCACTCGTTCCAGTGCGTCTGACCCGAGCGGACCGCGGCAGCAGCGATCCTGTCGGAGCTTCTGCGGGGTCGGTCCTTGCCTCGGGCGCGGGCCATGCCAAAGGGGCCGCACCGACTGGTTCTTCTACACGCAAGAGTGACCTTTCGCCGGAGTGACCTTTCGTGCGGGCCCACTGAGGCCCCCCGATCGCTAAATACGATGCGACAGCAGTGGCCTGCGCACTTGTTGGTGGCCCTCCAGGGCCCCCCCCTAGGCCGCGCATCAAAGGTCACTCTTACCTAGGGTCACTCTTGCGTGTGGCCGACTGGCAGCGGCGGACAGGGGGCGCGCGGCCATGATGGACTCTGCACGCCCGGGATAGGGGACGGAATGTAGGGGTACGTTCCCCAGCAGCAGTGCCTGATCACGTGGAACATGATCTGCAGTCCGCTGGGGCCCATCAGACAGCAAATTTCTCCACCTGGCAGCATGTGTCGTTCAAGCGGACACGACGTGCTGCCAACATGTCAAGGATTGTTGTCAGAGGGCCCCGAAGGACAGCAGCTCCAGTTTCACATGGATCAGTTGTTCAGCGGCGAGGGCGGACGCCAGTGCGTTCGATCAGCCGGCGGGCCGCGCAGGAGAAGGATGAGGAGGAGAAGGAGGAGGAGAAGGAGGAGGAGGAGGAGGAGGAGAAGGAGGAGGAGCAGGACGAGGAGGAGAAGGAGGAGGAGGAGGAGGAGGAGGACGAGGACGAGGAGGGGGGGGGGACACGCGGCGAGGCCTCAGGCATAGAGAGCCTTCGCCAGGAGGAGTGCGCAGGCGGCCTCAGGCACCGAAAGCCGCTGCTAGGCACCGTGCCCATACTTTCCCGCTCCCATGCCTTGAGCAGGAGATCCGCTACCGAATTGATTTACGCCAGGCTGTCAATTTGCGCCGAATCTGCCCAACCAAATATATTTCTCGCAGATCCACGAACATTCGACGTACGATTCGACGACAACTCAAGTGTGGGGCACATCAATTCTGTAGTCGGTCTCTTGCTCGAATTTCGGGCGCGCGGCCAGGGACCCGCGCGCGGGCTGCCCGCCAGCTGGGCGGTGTCCCTGCGCGGGGCCGCTCCCGGGAAAGCGCTCGAACGTCCGTGGACCCCTCCCCCCCTCCAGTCCCCCTCTCTGACGCCAGCCCCATGACGAACGAGCAACACACACAGGGGGGACGGAGAGGGCTGTGGGTGCGTGTTGTCGGATGGGACCCCCCGAACGGCAGCCTCCCTTGAGGTCCGACAACCCGCACCCCTATCCATAGCCAGTCGTCCTTCCTTCGACACCCGTTATGGGTATGTGTGCGTTGTTCGTTCGTCATCCTAGGGGGCTACGAGAAGGGGGGATAGGCGTAGGGAGGGGATGCATCGACCCCCAATCGCCCATTGATCGCCGATAGGGGTATGATAGCCCTTGCCTGCCCAAGAAGGTGCGGATTTGCTATCGGGGGCTTATCGCCGATCTATCGGCAATGTATCGCCCATCCCAGGTCGATGTCTTCCCCCCCTCTATGCCAGTTCCCCCCTGCCGATGCCCCTCACCTCCGAGACTCGCAGAGCGAAAACTTGATAACAAACTAACTTCTCGGAGTTTCGCGTGGATATTCTTGGATAGGGCCCCCCCCTGGCGGCGCCTCTGGCGCCGCTCCTGGCACGCTCCGCGCGCCAGGGAGGGGAATGTCCAGCGCCGATCCAAGAAAATCCGCGTGGACCTCCCAGAAAGTATGGTTCGAAGCTTGTGTTTCTCTAGAGGTGGGGATTTATACATAATCACTCCCTGGGGCCTGGGGGATCGATCTTCGCCTCCTCTTTCTCCTCCATTCCTTATACATAATGTTTCTCTGTCGCACCCCGAGGCGGGTCGAAAGGGCGAGCCAGGCGTTTCGCTTGAGACTTCCTCACCACTCATCACCCTGAAGCTTAACAATTTTCCAGAGCTTCACGGATTGAGGGCGGTTGGTTTTCAAAATGTAATGTGGCTCTCGCCTGAACGCCGCGCACATTCGTTTCAAACATTTGCAAGAGCTTCACGGATCAAGGGCGGGCCGTTTTCAAAATGTGGATCTCGCCTTAGCGCCGCGCATAGTCGCTTTAAACGTTTGCAAGGGTTTCACGGATTGAGGGCGGTTCCTTTTCAAATTGTGGTTCGCGTCTTAGCGCCGCGCACATTCCTGTTTAAACCTTGCAAGAGTTTCACGGATTCCCATGGCCAACATACCAGAAATCGTCTTTTGGAAAGATTCCGGACTATGAGGGCGCAACACTGACTTTGATTCGCGGTGTTGAAGTCCCAGAACTGGCCTTCTGGCTCGATTCAGGACCGCCAAGACGCAGCAGTCAGGTTGATCCGTGGCGTTGACGTCCCGAGAATGGTTTGGCACGCTTCGGTCTCTTCAAATGGTTGTCCTCCAACGAGGCAGTTCCTTCAGTGGAAATGAACCCTTGTAGGGCCTGTAAAGAGGGAGCTTGGAGGGAGGGTTTATTCCAACATCGTTGATGACTCTTGGGTTTACAACACTGGTCCTCCTCCTTCTCGTCCTCCTCCTCATTCTCCTCCTCCTCCGCCTCCTCTGCGAGGCGGGGATTTATACGTAGCACCCCGCAGATGCACATAAGAGTGAGGGGGCGGTAGGGACGTCGGCAGTCTGCGAGACTCAGGAGAAGCCCGCCGCAGGCGCCAACGTTTCACACATTAAACAACGAGCCCGCCGCAGGCGCCGATTTTTCCGCTAAACCAATGTGAGTAGGTCGCGGGCGGGTCGCTGGGTCGCTGTTGGGTCGCGGGTGGGTCGCGGGTGGGTCGCGGGTGGGTCGCGGGTGGGTCGCGCGGTGGGTCGCGGGGTGGGTCGCAAGTGGGTCGCGTGTGTGCCGCGGGGTGGGTCGCGGGTGGGTCGCAAGTGGGTCGCAAGTGGGTCGCGGGGGGTCGCGGATGGGTCGCGGGGTGGGTCAGGGGTGGGTCGCGGGGTGGGTCGCGGTGGGTCGCGGGTGGGTCGCGGGTGGGTCGCGGGGTGGGTCGCGGGTGGGTCGCGGGGTGGGTCGCGGGGTGGGTCGCGGGGTGGGTCGCGGGGTGGGTCGCGGGGTGGGTCGCGGGTGGGACGACGACAACAAACAAACAACAACGCAACAACGCAACAAGCAGAATCCTCACCACGGATCCCCATTTCAGCAACGCACCCAGGGACAATGAATGACCGTTCGGCCCCCTCACTCTGACATAATCACCCCCTGGGGGATCGATCTCCGGGGACCTCGGCAGGCGGTGGATCAGGCGGTGGTTGTACGGAGAACTCCCCGCCTCGCGAAGCCTACGGCAGCAAGCAATGGATGCTGTGCTTTCAAGGCCTGCCAGAGCGCCTCCCAGGCAGCCCACGAGGCCCCCAAGATGGCTCTAGCTGGGACCCCTGGGAGGTTTTGACAGCCACCCGACTCCACTGAGAGACTACGGCACGGTGGCGCATGAAGAACTCCTCGTCGCCGCACCGCACGACGTGTCGGTAGGGCGGTCCCGGCGTTTCGCGCGAGACTTGTTCACCAGCTGCGGCCCTGAAGTGCGAAGCTTCCACAAGCTACACTGATGGAAGGTGGGCCGTTTCCAACATGCCGTTATCGCCTTCGCGGTGGTCACATCATTGCATCATTGTTGAACGCATCCAACAGCTACGCGGATGGATATCGGGTAGCTTTCGAAATGCAATTCTCGCCTAATCGTCGCGCACACTTGTTTCAAAGGCTCCCTGCATCCATTCTCCACGGAGGTCGAATCGCTAAAAATGCGGCTCTCGACTGACCACCGTGCACATTACATTTCCAACGACAAACGAACAACACGCACACCCATACCCATGGGGCGGGACGAAGGGGGCCATGGGTGTGTGTTGTCGGATTGGCATCCCCGCTCGATCGGGAGCCTCCCCCGGTGTCCGACAACCCGCACCCATTCCCATAACCAATCCTCCTCCCTCCGACCCCCATGTTAATGTGGGTGCGTGTCGTTCGTTCGTCGTCGCAGCTCCCGACATCTACGCGGATGGAGGTCGCGTCTTCTTCAGTATGTGGTTCTTGATGTAACGTCGCACACACACGCTGCAAGCTATTCGTATGTCATCCTGCATTGGGGCATACTAGTTTCACACAGTGTGGAGTTCCCCTAACCGCCGCGCGCATTATATTTTAAAGCTCCCAGCAGTAACACAGATGGAACGCGGGCTTTTTTCAAGTATGGTATGTATTTTAGCGCCGTGAACTTCTTTCCCCCATAAAAAAAGATGGCCTCTAAGGGTCCTAGGTGGTGCTTCTTAGGCCTGGTATGAGGTCCTCCAGGTATAAAATCGGTGGTTCGGTGGCCCGTCTCCAGTGTGGTCTCCCGTCTGGTCCGCCGTCTGGTCTCCTTATGGTCTCCTTTCTGGCCCCCCGCATGGTCTTCCATATGGGCATGGTCTCACACATATTATCACCATATGATCTGCCATCTATTCTCCCATGTTGTCTCAGCCGGCACGTACAGTAAAAAGTATGTTCTTTCAATTGATTATGCGATTCAGGGTCATGCCGCCAAGGGTTGATTTATCCAATAGCTACACGGATGCCCATTGGCTCCTTCCCAACATGCGGTTTTTGTTTAAGTGCCGGGGCATTCGCCTGAATCGTAGGCCCACGAAGCGCTCGTCGTTCAAAAGGGGGCGCTTCCCGTAGAGAAACAGAATGTCTGCAAGGACATCGGAGGAACAGACTGGGGATGGGAGGGTGTATTGCAGCATCGTTCGCGCACGCAGGGTTCACTATTAACAGGCTTGCATTTCCTCTTCATCCTGCTCCCTGCCCCCGTGCGGCTGCCTCCCACCGCGCCGTCGACATCAAAGAGAAAATAGGCGGGTCCGCAGCAGCTGGCCCCAAGAGCGCCTGGCCGCGCCGCCAGGACGACAAGGAGGCCCTTCGGCCTGCCGCGGGCGGAGCCATGGCCGCTGCGGCGGGGCCCAGCACGCCGGCGGCGGTCGAGACCGACGGCCAGGCGCGGTGGCACCGCGCCGCCTCGCCGAGCGCCGCGGCGGGGCCCAGCACACCGGTGCGCGGGCCGCGACGTGGTGCGGCGGGGGCGGTCGACACCGCTGGCCAGGCGTGGTGGCGCCAGGCGGCCTCGCCGAGCACCCCGCTCGTTGCGCGCCCAGACTCCCTGGCCACGACCAGCGCCAGCCGCGGCACAGCCAGCGCAAGCCCGGCCCCGCGCGTCGCGGCGGGGCAGTGGCGCGGCGGCGGCCAGCGTGCCGCGGCGAACGCGGCGGCCCTGCGGCGGTGGGCCAACAGGCTACTCGACAGGGCTGTGCGCGCCTGGGTCGACTACGCGGGCTGTGCCTCGCGCGCGCTCTGTGAGGAGCGGCGACGCGCTGTGGTTCTCGTGCTGAACCTTCGGCGGTGGCGGAGCTGGAGCATGCGGCAGCGGGCGTCGCGTTTGGAGGACCTCGCGGCCCGGGCCAACCGCATGGCCACGCTGGGAGCGGCGGCGGCGGCGCCGCCAAGCTGGCTTGGGGGGGGGCTGGAGGCGAGCCTCGCGAGCCCCCGCTGGGCCTGGTGCTCTGAGGCGGGCCTTGGGCCGCCCAGCTGCGTCGCTGCGGTGGCTCTGGCGGCGGCTCGCCACCGTGCGCGACACGCTATGGGCCACTGGCGCAGTGCCGCAGGCCAGACCGCGCGGCGCAGGCGCTCGGAGCTGGTCTTGCGAGCACGAGTGCGACGGCGGAGCCTCGCACGTGCAGCGGAGTATTGGCGCTGGCGCGCGAGGAAGTCGTGGGCCACGTTGCCGCTGCGCGCTCGGTGCTTCAACCGGTCCAGGCTGTGTGGCCGAGCTCTGCGGGCATGGCTGCTGTGGCTGGTGCAGCGTGCGGACGTCTGCGCCGTGGCGGACAGGCTGCAGCAGTGGCTTCAGCGGCACGCTCTCCTCATGGCCCTTCACGAGTGGAGAGCGGCGGCCGAGGAGAGGCGCGTGGAGTGCGTCATGCTCCGCACGGCGCTTCACCACTTCGCTTCCCGTGCGGTGGCCGCCTGCGTGCTCGGCTGGAGCACGTACGCCGTGGCAAGAGTCTCTAAGGCCTGCCGCCGTGCCAGGGCCCTGCGCCTCTTCGTGGACGCGTCGCGCTGCGAGGCCCTCCGCAGAGTGGCTGAGGCGCACAGTCGGCAGGCGGCCGCCCAGGCAGGGCCGCCTACGATGCGATTCGATGCGATTCGATTCCCCGGCTGGGGCAGCGATTCCGATTCGATGCGATCCGGTTCCAGCATCGGCCAGGGCCAGCCGGAAGCGGGGCGCGGCGATTCGATGCCGATCCGATTCGGGACGATTCGCTGGCGATTCGATCCGCTCTAGATCCGATCCGATTTCGCGATCCGATCCAGCGCAGACCTGCCAGGTAGAGAAGGCCGTCGCGAGGTGGCCGAGCCACGTGCCGGAGCTGCTGCCGTGCTTCCGCCTCTGGCGAGCAGCCGCCCGCGCGGCGCGCCTCGCTACCCAGGATGGGGTCCACCCTGAGATCCTGGCGGCTCAATTTTGTAAGTCGGGCATATCTCTCTACAGGAGGAGTAGGAGGAGTATTCAAAAATCGTGAGAAAATAGTCTGGGGACGATTTCTCTATTTTTTTGTTTTGACCATGTTTGATTATTTTTGGGCTACTTTTCACTCTTCGTTCACAATCCGCCTGCAGGAGGACATGCCCGACCCAACTCAATGTTTTCGAGCCGGACGTTCTCGCCCAGCTTCGGGCCCCGTGGCCCTTCGAGTAGGGGATCGACGACAGAATTGATTTACCCCAATATTTGATTTTTGTCGTCGAATCCGCGAAAAGGTGTAGAATGATCTGTACACTTAACGAGCATTCTACACATGTGTGTCGTACACGACGCGAAAATCAATTTTGGGATGAGTCGATTCTGTAGTCGATCCTCTGCTCGAGCCCTCACAGACGGATCCCGCTCGAAAATTGGCACAGAAAGGTGGGGTCTGGGGCTCCCGTCGTGGATTGCCTCGATGTCTCGATTTATTGTGAGACGTCGGATCTCATAGCATTCCGATCTGGTCGATCCGATCCGATGTCGATTCCAGCCAGCCCGGGTCCAATATGTGCTTCCGGTATCGAAGACGCCCGCGGCCCATCCCGCCACCGTGCTTGTTCTGTGGGTCAGAGTTATCAGGGATGCTTCTTGGGGTCTCTTCGGAGCGCTCTCGGGGGCCTCTTGGGGGCAGTTCTGGATCCTCTTGGGAGCCTCTTGGGGGCCTCTTGGGGTCCTCGTGGGGCCTCTTGGGGGGCTCGTGGGGCCTCTTGGAGGCCTCTTGGGGTCTCCTTGTGGCCCTCGGGGCTGAGGGCTCGACATGTCCGTTCGGGTTCCCCAATCTGGGCCCCCTCTTGGAGCCATCTTCGGGCCCTCTTGGGCTGTTTTGGGCGCCTCTTAAGCCGTCGTGGGGCTCTCTTGGGCCGTCTTGGGGCCCTCTTGGGGGCCTCTGGGGCCGTGTTGGGGCGATCCTGGGGGCCTCTTGGACCGACTTGGAGCGTCGGGAAGCCGAAAAGGCTAGAGCGCCAAAATCATTCAAAAACCAAAGGGAAATCAGTGACTGGTGCCTCTGGGGCCCTCCCAGGAGATTTCTTGGGACGTCTTGAAGGCCTCTTGGGCCGTCTTCGGCGTCTTGGGGCGATCGTTGGGCGACTCGGGGCCGTCTTGGATCGTCTTGGGGGCGTCTCTGGTGTTCTTGGCCCGTCTTCGAGCCCTCTTGGGTCCGAAAAAGTCATGCGACAAGACGCGAGAAAACGCGGCAAGCCCCCAGAGAATTGAGCATGTGGGCTCCAGGACCCTAAGGGATTCCTCAGGAGTGAGGATGGAGGCAGAGGATGAGGCAAGGGACCTGAGGACACGCCCACTCCGTGCCCAGAGGCCCGATGACGGATTTCGACGAGCCGATGTGGCCCTGTGCGAGCACGGCGTTGTTGCGCTTCCTGACGCAGCCGGTCCGATTCGGTCTCGCCTCAGTTCTAATGAAGCCCGATCCGACGCACTTTTTTTACCTGCGCAAGAGGTCGCCCCGTGGCCAAGGAGAGGAGGAGGGCAGCAGCAGGGTGGCAGGGAGGGTGTTAGGAGCAAGGGGGGAAAGCAGCAGCAGAAGCAGCAGCGCGCCCCGGCTTTGCGGTGCCCGCGGTCCTGCCGTGCGGCCCGATCCGACGCACACTTCGGTCCGCGCCGACGCCTGCCGATTCGATGCCGACCGACCTCCTGCCAGGACGCCGGCGGCGCCAGCGTGGGGGCCCCCGAGGAGAGCAGCGTCTCGGCGGCCTGCAGCAGGGGCGGAGACCACCTGGGGTGAAGTCGGGGATGTCTCCCTACAGGAGGAATGCTCAAGAATAGGAGAAAATAGTCAGGGGACGATTCTTCTACAATTTTTGTTGGTATGTTTGAGCATGTGTTGACTATGTTGTATTTGTCTTCCAAAATCCGCCTGTGTGAGGGCATGCGCGACCTAACCCCAGGGGGGGAGCACTGCATGTATCCCGGGGCTCCGCTCTTCCATGTCTTCGACGGGGCTCTCTGGCGAATGCGTGCAATGCCCACTCGTGGCCTCTGTCTCCAGACAGCCGATGTCCTGATTCCCGGCGGAGCCGGGTGAAATTCCGTGCCCGCCGGTGACTGATTGATTGATTGACTGACTGAACGTCAGGAGGGCACCTTGAACAACACATTTCGACCTGCCCGCGGGCGCGCAACCGCAACTGGGCGACACATTTCGACTCGCCCGCGGGCGCGCAACCGCAACCGCACCTGGGCGACACATTTCGACCCGCCCGCGGGCGCGCAACCGCAACTGGGCGACACATTTCAACCCGCCCGCGGGCGCGCAACCGCAACCGCAACTGGGCGACACATTTCAACCCGCCCGCGGGCGCACAACCGCAACCGCAACTGGGCGACACATTTCGACCCGCCCGCGGGCGCGCAAGCGCACCTGGGCGACACATTTCGACCCGCCCGCGGGCGCGCAATCGCAACCGCAACTGGGCGACACATTTCAACCCGCCCACGGGCGCGCAACCGCAACCGCAACTGGGCCACACTTTTCAACCCGCCCGCGGGCGCACAACCGCAACCGCAACTGGGCGACACATTTCAGCTGGCAAATCGCAACCGCAACTGGCCCGCGGGCGCGCAATCGCAACCGCAACTGGGCGACACATTTCCCCCGCCCGCGGGCGCGCAACCGCAACCGCACCTGGGCCACACATTTCGACCCGCCCGCGGGCGCGCAACCGCAACCGACCTGGGCGACACATTTCAACCCGCCCGCGGGCGCGCCAGCGCAACTGGGCGACACATTTCAACTGGCCCGCGGGCGCGCAATCGCAACGGCACCTGGGCGACACATTTCGACCCCCCCGCGGGCGCGCAACCGCAACCGCAACTTGGCGACACATTTCGACCCGCCCGCGGGCGCGCAACCGCAACCGCACCTGGGCGACACATCTCAAACCGCCCGCGGGCGCGCAAGCGGAACTGGGCGACACATTTCGACCCGCCCGCGGGCGCGCAAACGCAACCGCAACTGGCGACACATTTCGCCCGCCGCGGGCGCGCAACCGCAACCGCAACTGGGCGACACATTTTACCCGCCCGCGGCGCGCAACCGGGCAACACATTTCAACCCGCCCGCGGGCGCGCAACCGCAACCGCGGGCGCGCACCGCAACCTGGGCGACACATTTCGACCCGCCCGCGGGCGCGCAACCGCAACCTGCGACACATTTCGACCCGCCCGCGGGCGCACCGCAGCCGCAATGGGCGACACATTTCGACCCGCCTGCGGGCGCGTAGCCGCAACCGCAACTGGGCGACACATTTCAACCCGCCCGCGCGCGCAACCGCAACCGCAACCGGGCAACACATTTCAACCCGCCCGCGGGCGCGCAACCGCAACTGGGCGACACATTTCGACCCGCCCGCGGGCGCGCAACCGCAACCGCACCGCTCACCTGCCGTCGTCCTCCAGGGGGTCTGAGGCGGAGGAAGGGCGGGAGGGAGGTGGGAGGGAGGGGGGAGGGAGGAGGGAGGCGGGAGGGAGGAGGAAGTAGGGGGGGGGGAGGGAGGGGAGACGGAGGGAGGGTAGAGAGCTCAATGATTGGGGGCGGACAATGTCTGCCCCCCCGTTCCACGCAAGTGGATCTCCACAAGGCTCCAGACCCTGGATTCCTATCCAAGGCCTCCACGGTCTGCTAGCGGGATGGGTGGGTTTACCGCCCCCGGGGGGGGGGGGGGGGGGGGCGAGGCTTTGACAGAAGCGGTCCGTTGCACCGCCAACTTTGAAGTTGGGGGGGCGATGCCACGGGGATCGATTGCGCGTTCACCCGCGCGCAAGCTGCCCGCGGAAGTAGGTGCATCGGCGCCGTTTTATTCATGCGGTCTGCCGCGTCTTATTCATGATCTTGTGCAGGAACAGGTGGAGGTGGAGGGGGAGGAGGACGAGGAGAAGGTAATGGAGGAGGAGGAGGAGGAGGAGGAGGAGGAGGAGGAGGAGGAGGAGGAGGAGCAGCAGCAGGACGAGGAGGAGGAGGAGGAGGAGGAGGAGGAGGACGAACAGGAGGAGGAGGAGGACGAGGACCAGGATGGCCAGGAGGAGGAGGAGGAGGACGATGGGGAGGGTGATGCCAGGGTGGTGCTGCTTGAGAAGGTGCACGAGCAGGTGCTTGTTGCGGAGGGCGGAGGAGGATGAGGTGGCGGACGTCAAGGAGGATGTGGGCGTGGAGGTGGATGTCCTCCTCGCGGCCTCCGGGCGTGACCCGCGGTTCTCCGCCGGGACATTGCAGCGGGGAGTCCCCATTCCACGCTGCTGCCTGTGATTTTTCCCCGTGAGGGCCCCAAAAGGCCGAAAACGCAGAAAAGCGTTCGCCTTGATTGAATCCGCGGCCCTACAGGTACCGACCGCTTCCCCTGGGGTAGTTTTTCGTCCCCGGTCCCAGGTCACAGGGCGCGGAAAGGAACCCGAGGACCGAAATCGATCTACAAAAACATCAGTTGCACAACATAAACACATTATCGGAGTCGGTGGGCGTTTAAGATGGGTGATGTGTAGTTAGGGAGGATATTATGGCAGGGGCCATGATATCCCTCCAGATCTGACGGCCCCTGCCTTTTCTTCTTTCAATGCGCCCCTTGGTCCCCGCGTCGTCCGCGCAATTTGCCTCGGGCCATGCTTTGCGAACGCACCCCTTGACCGCCCCCGACGGCTGTCTGGCCATCCGCTCCTTCTGCTTGCGCCGAGAGCATCGTCGGCCCCGCGGGGCCTGGGGCCGGCGCCGCGTGGGCGCACCAGGTGGCGGGCAGGGTCGGGCACCGAAGCGAAAGGACCTCGAGAAACCATGATTTTGGAGCGCCCGTGAAAACGGCAGCCGTGCCCAGACCCCCACCGTCTCGAGAAGCTCGCGGCGAAGGTTTTTTCGCCGCTTTCGGCCTCTGGGGGCCCTCGCTGCGCCCCGGGATTCAGAAATAGGGGACGTTTTTTAATCATTGTTTTGCCGATCGTCGCGGGCCTCGGCCCCCCCCCTCCCCCCCCCCATGGAGTAGACCTTGGCTGTTTTTTGCGCCTGTTTCAAGCAGGAGGGATCTTCCCCACAGGACGCACTGTTGTAAACTGTCGCATCAAGCAGAGATCCGGAGACAGACCCCCGCCCATCCCTTTTTTTTGTCCGCCCAGTGTCGAAACGCCCAAAAAATAGAACGACGACGTTAAAACAAATTAGGATGTAGAGCTGACCCTCCCTGGGGAACAGGGCCAGGACTCTGGAGACCCCGTATTGAGAAACTCGAGACATCGGATGTCTGGATGGGTCGAACATTTTCCTTCGTCGTTCTCACCAGGTGGAAGCTTCAAAGCCATGGTTAGAACCAATTTTTGATATTCGCGATGGCGCCCGTGACCGCCCCCCCCTCTCATCCGCCTCCTTGGTCACGTCACTACTCGCGCCCCCGAGATCGTGGCGATCCATTAATTCCGAGCCAGAAGTTTTCGTTCAGTTTCGGGCCCAGGGACTTTCACATGTGGATCCAGCTCGAACAACAATATGGCGCAGAAACACGGGCTCTGGGGTTACAGTCGTGATTTTCACGATGTTTTAAATTGATTCCAGACGTCAGATCTCAGGGGTTGGCGCCGTATGCGAACTAGTCCTTCCCAAGCATTCCCGGACGGCGCCGTCGCGAATCGTGACGTGACCGGCCCCCTCCCCAAACATCCGATGTCTCGAGTTTCTCAATGCGGGGTCCTCAGGGGTCCGGCCCTATCCCCCAGGGGCCGGCGCTTCATCCTGAATCGTCTTTGACAGTCTTGGGGCCCGGCGAGGGCCCCCAGAGGCCGAACACTGCCAAAAACCCTCGCCTCGAGACGTTGGAGGTCTGGGCGTCCCCCGCCCAGTCACACTCCCGTGATCGCCAGGAGAACTTCAGGAGGGGAAAAAACACACAGACACAAGGAATCGTCGACTCCAAGGATAAAGGGGAAAATGTGGGAACTGAGGGGGGGAGACGAACACCCAGAAAACATGGCAAAACTTAGGACATCCTGGGATGCGTGTCTATTTCTTTGTGTGCCCCTGGGCCCCTGGCAGAGTTGCCTCTCAGAAGTGTCCTGGGAGCCCGAGAGGCGGCCGGCCGCGCCGGGCCCCGCGCGAGGGCGCGTCGCGTGGAGCTGCTGCTGGAGCGCGTGCGCGCGGGGTGGGCCCCCGCGGGCGCCGCGGGCCGCGGAGCTCCCGCCTGCAGCGCGATTCCCAGGGGCAGCGTCAGCGGAGCGTGGCGTTGGCCTGGGGCGAGCCCAGGCCTCCAACGGCTCGAGAAGATCGAAGCGAGGGTTGTTCGCAGTTTTCGGCCTCTGGGGGCCTTCGCTGCGCCCCGGGGCTGTCGAAAAACGACTCAGGATGTAGAGCTGGCCCTGGGGAACAGGGCCAGACTTCCTGGGGACCCCGAGTGGAGAGTCTCGAGACATCGGATGTCTGGGAGGCTCGAGGTCCAAAGTTGTCGGGCGTGTTCGTCGGCCCTTAACCCTTAGACGTAACCCCCCTGTTCCCTCGGCGGTGAATAACACTGGTCCTAAAACCTCCTCGTCGCGACGGAGGTTCATTGCCCTGTGTTGTTGGGCCGGCTGGATATTGTTGTGTATTTTTTCTTTCCCAGGGAATGATGCCCCTGGGCTATCCTGCGATAGCCCTGCTAAGGAGGAGGAGGAGGAGGAAGAGGAGGAGGAGGAGGAGCAGCAAGGGGAGGAGCAGGAGGAGGAGGAGGAGGAGGAGGAGGAGGAGGAGGAGGAGGAGGAGGAGGAGGAATGTGTGGGAGGAGAGGAGGAGGAGGAGGAGGAGGAGGAGGAGGAGGAGGAGGAGGACAACAAGTGAGAAACGCGTGTTAATTTCAACATCGAGTCGGACACCGTAAAGGATTAACTTTTGCATTTCAAAAATCCAATCGGCCACCGTTAATGAAGACTTCACTTTCGTTTCCAGGCAAACAGGGTAATTTTTCCATTGCGCGTGCGATCGGCAACCTCCTCCATGGCGCACTTTAGTTTCCACGCCAACATGGCAACATGCAAAACTCGCCACGCGCGGGTCCGCGCGCGAGCGATCGGGTGACCCATGCGCGGGCGGGTCACCCGAAATCCGGTTGGTCACCGTTAAGGGTCGTTTTAGTTTCCAGGCCAACATGGCCTCGGGGTGCTCTCCAGAAGCTGCGCCTCGCCGCGGGCGTTCCGAAGGTGCCTGGATCGTCCCGAAAAGCTGCCAGATCCCAATCTACTTCAAGCGCCTTCCTACTTCAAGAATCGATATGCCTCTGCTGTGCTTTGCTATTTTCTGGGAGGGCCTGGACCCAATCTACTTGATCCGCCTACCGGCTTCATGTTTTAACCGATTCTTCCGACCGACGTGTAATTCGCCTAAGATCCGACGTTTCGAAGAGAGAGAGAGAGAGAGAAACAACAAAAAATCAAAAAACAAGAAAACGCATCGCGAGAAGTCGCGACTGGAGCCCAGGACCCAATCTTTGTGCGCCATGTCTCGAGCCCGATCCATCTGTGAGGGCCCCCGGGCCCGAAACTGGGCGAAGTCGCCCGGCTGGATAAAAAGGGTCGCCTGGATCCCAGGGCACTTAATGTTTTTACCGACTTCTTTCGACCGTCGTGTAATTGATGATATATGGCCCGACCACCAGGGGACAGGCTCAGCGGGGGGACGCATTGACCCCCAATAGCCCATGGGTTCGATAGCAAGTCATGGGAGCCTGGTGTACCCTTTCAATTCCGTCTTTAGCGTCGGTCAGCGTCGATTAGCGTCTGGGGGTCGATGAGAGAACGCCGATTTAGCGTCGATTAGCGTCGTCTAGAGTCGATTAGCGTCGATTAGCGTCGACTAGAGTCGATTAGCGTCGATTCGCAAGAGCCGAGAAGATGGTATGGGAGGCTCCCATGAGTTGCCACCGAACATGGGGGGCGATGCGTTGGGGGGCAGCGAGGGCTGCAGACAGAGCCCTTCTGAGGCCCCTGGACCCTACAGGGGCCCCACAGGACCCAAGAAAGGCCCTCCTATAGGCCCCAAAGCGGCACATCTTTCCTCCCCCGATCCATCGCTCCCCCGCTGATTCGCGCCCAAATGACGCGACCACCCGGGGACAGGCTCAGCGGGGGGTCGCATCCGCCCTCAAGCGCCCATGCGTCGCCGAAACAGTGGCCCTACGGCCCACCCCGCCCAGGAGCGTGGGGACGCGCCATATCGGGGGCCTGTCGCCAATCCATCGGCGGTGTATCGCGGATTCCAGGTCTCGAGTAGGGGATCGACTACAGAATTGATCGGCCCCAGAGACGCGGACTAGTTTGCCGAATTGGACCAGAATGCGTAGGATGATCTGCGTATCCACGAACATTCTACGTATTTGCTTCGTCACTTCGACGCGAACATCACTTTTGGGGGTACATCGATTCTGTAGTCGATTCCCTACTCGAAGGTCGATGGCTCCCCCCCCGAGCCTGTCCCCGCCCCTTATCGCCCCCCCCCCCCGCAGTGATGCCCACGGGCCTGCTGCTGCGGCTGCGCCGAGGGCATCCTGCCCCCCAGGGCGGTGACGATCCCCGGCGGGGCGTAGGACCGCCCCCTCTCGTCGGCGTGACCTCTGGGTGCGGGCCCATGCAAGAAGTCCAGGCCTCCCAGATGGGGTCGGAGCAGGTGGGATCGGAGGATCGCGCCGCATCGCCGATGCATCGGCGATGCGGCTCGATGTGAAGCCCGAGTTTCTTCACGCCGACGTCGCCGGTGCATCACCGACGTCGCCAGTGCATCGCCAGTGCATCGCCGATGCATCGCCGATACATCACCGATGCATCTGCGATGCGGCGCGATCCTCCGACCACATCTTCTCCGACCCCATTTGGGAGGTCTCTGGGAAGGTCTGGATTCCCGGGAGGTTTTCGCTGAGGTTTCATTTGCCTGCATGCTCGCGAGGGCTGGGAAGGTGGTGCGTGGCGGGCGGCGGGTGGCGGTCGTTTCCCTGAGCTGTCGCGTGAACCTCGCTTGGGGCAGAAGCACTGGCAGAGCAGTTGCAAGGCAACGCTCAATCGAGCATGCTCCTTCCGAAAATCCGTCAGTGCGCCCCGCCACCGCGCCTGGGTCGCGGGTCAGAGGTGTGTTGGGTGCCGTCTGAGTTCGCTTGGGATGGCTCTCGGAGCCTCTTGGAGGCGTATTGGGAGCATCCTGGGGGCTTTCTGGGGCCTCTTTGGGGCCTTTCCGGGGCCTCTGGGATCCTCTTGTGGGGTTCTTGGGGGTCCATTGGGGCCTCTTGGGGGCTTCTGAGGGTTTCTTGGGGGCCTGCTGGCGTTCGTCATCGCCAGCCCTCTTGAGGGCCTCTTGGGTCGTCTTGGGTTCTTGGGTCGTCATGGGCCCCTCCTGGGCCGTCTTGGGGATGTCTTGGGGCCTCTAGCCCATCTTGCAGCGATCTCGGGGGCATCTTAGGCCGCCTTGGAAGCCCAGGCACGCGAGAAGGCGAAAGTCTGACAGCAGCTGCAGGAGAATCAGTGATGTTTGCATGGGGCTGTCTTGGGAGCGTTTTGGGCCGCCTTGAGGCCGTCTTGGGGCGCTCTTGGGCCGCCTCGGGGCCTTTGGAGCTCCCTTGAGTCACTCTTGTGGCCGTAGTGGGGGCCTGAAAGCCCACGCCGAGTTCCACCATACCCGAGGGGACCTTGTCGGGGTATTTCTGTTCGGGGGACCCCGAATGTGCACTCTCTCTATATATATGTACATATATTTATATATGTGTATATATGTACACACACATTGACTGAAACTTACAAGTTTTCTCCTAGCGCCCATGTGGTCTGTTGGGCCGTAATCTTTGGACGTTCTACATTCACGTGGAGGCAAAGTGAACAATTCTCCAAAGTTCGTTGTCGCCTTGGCGCGCGAAAACATGTTCTTATATAACCAGCTCGCCGCGGAGATGGACGGCGATGTCATGTCAAATGTTGCGCACGTTTTGACGTTACATGGTCGAATATTTCACTTGAGCAATGATCGGTATCTAGCTTCGAACCCGTAGCATGTAATTTCAGATGCGCGTCAAGTTGATGCGCATTGACAAGCACACTTGCAATGGCCATGAATGATCTTGGGATCCTCCTCGGCGCCCGCGGCAATGAAAGGAAACACGTGTAAAGATGGTTGAAGAGGGCATGTTGGAAAGGAGGGCGAGTGGCAGCCTCGGTGCTCTGTGCTGGGTTTACTCTGGCCTTCCTCCTCCTGCTCCTCCCCCCCCCAGCCTCATCCTCAATTCCCCTGCTCCCTCCGCAGCAGATTTGCTTCAAGGCGCCTTGAAAAGCAGAGGCCTGTGGACCACAGACCCCGTGGGAGCGATGGCATCCTCGTCGCCCGCCGTGGTGTTCCTGGAGACTCTGAAGGGCCAGCTGTCCCGCGCAGGATCGGAGGGCACCAGCTGCACACCTTCTCCTCCTCCTCCTCTTCTTCCTGCTCCTCCTCCTCTTCTTCCTGCTCCTCCTCGTCTTCTTCCTGCTCCTCCTCCTCCTCCTTCTCCTCCTCCTCCTCCTCCTCCTCCTCCTCCTTATCCTCCCCCCCATCCTCCCCTCCTCCTGCACCGATCCTGACCAGGTCGATCCTGGGCCCAGGATTGGTGTTGCGCGCCTCCCTGCCCAAGTCTTAAGTCGGGCATGTCCCTCTACAGGAGGAATAATCAAAAATAATCAATTACCCTGCGACGTACCCAACCCGCGTGCATCAAATGGCAAGAGGAGCATGCCAACATTAGCAGGTACAACGACAGTGTAGACGCGGCGATTTGCTGTGCAAGCTACATGGGATGCGCATGCGTTGCACGATTCACAGGACGACGATCGAAAGAACGAGGATTGAGGCCCCAGGATCGAAGAAGAACGGGTACGGGAACGAGGGGTAGGAGAGGGATGGAATGGAGGGCGGGGGGGGCGAAAGGCCATCGCGGAAGCAGCAGCATGCATGGAGAAGGTGAGGCGGGGAATAGGACGACGATGAAAGTGGCGGGAGGAGACAGAAGACTGCCGCGTTTTTCAAGTGCGAGCTAAAACCGCAGCGCTGCCTCCGCCATGTCGTCGCAGAGTTCCACGTGATAAAACTTGTTTAGAGTGCAAGGAACGAGCGAGGCGTAGCTCGCTCGCTAGCTTCTCCGCCTCCTTCCCGCACATTTCAGCGCGGGAGCTGAACGCTCGCAGGCGCGCCGCCAGGTCTGCGGGCGGCCCGCGGGAAAGAAACTCAAGGCCGGGGTCGCGTATCATCAATCGGTTGTCCATCGTCCAAAGTTGCACTGGCGACGTACTGGTTGAACGCGGAGCGAGCAGCATCACGCGCGTGCCTGAGCGCCACGCCGCGCGATTGGGACTTCAGGTCGATCACGCGCGTCTCCACCAGGAGACTTCAGGTCGATCACGCGACAGTTTCACAGATCGCAGCCTCCCAGGGATGGCGAGGTCTAAGCTGTATCCCCGTAGGGCGTCACTCCGCTGGGCCCCCCACGCAGCCTTCGAAAGTGGCGACAGTTTCACAGATCGCAGCCCCCCAGGGATGGCGAGGTCTAATCTGAATCCCCGTAGGGCGTCACTCCGCTGGGCCCCCCAGCAGCCTCGAAAGTGGCGACAGTTTCACAGATCGCAGCCCCCCAGGGATGGCGAGGTCTAATCTGAGTCCCCGTAGGGCGTCACTCCGCTGGGCCCCAGCAGCCCTCGAAAGTGGCGACAGTTTCGCAGATCGCAGCCCCCCAGAGATGGCGAGGTCTAATCTAAGTCCCCGTGGGGCGTCACTCCGCTGGCCCCCCAGCAGCCTTCGAAAGTGGCGACAGTTTCACAGATCGCAGCCCCCCAGGGATGGCGAGGTCTAATCTGAGTCCCCGTAGGGCGTCGCTCCGCTGGCCACCCCAGCAGCCCTCGAAAGTGGCGACAGTTTCACAGATCGCAGCCCCCCAGGGATGGCGAGGTCTAATCTGAGTCCCCGTAGGGCGTCACTCCGCTGGCCACCCCAGCAGCCCTCGAAAGCGGCGACAGTTTCGCAGATCGCAGCCCCCCAGGGATGGCGAGGTCTAATCTGAGTCCCCGTAGGGCGTCACTCCGCTGGCCACCCCAGCAGCCCTCGAAAGTGGCGACAGTTTCACAGATCGCAGCCCCCCAGGGATGGCGAGGTCTAATCTGAGTCCCCGTGGGGCGTCACTCCGCTGGCCACCCCAGCAGCCTCGAAAGTGGCGACAGTTTCACAGATCGCAGCCCCCCAGGGATGGCGAGGTCTAATCTGAGTCCCCGTAGGGCGTCACTCCGCTGGCCACCCCAGCAGGCCTCGAAAGTGGCGACAGTTTCACAGATCGCAGCCCCCCAGGGATGGCGAGGTTTAATCTGAGTCCCCGTAGGGCGTCACTCCGCTGGCCACCCCAGCAGCCCTCGAAAGTGGCGACAGTTTCACAGATCGCAGCCCCCCAGGGATGGCGAGGTCTAATCTGAGTCCCCGTAGGGCGTCACTCCGCTGGCCACCCCAGCAGTCCTCGAAAGTGGCACAGTTTCACAGATCGCAGCCCCCCAGGGATGGCGAGGTCTAATCTGAGTCCCCGTGGGGCGTCACTCCGCTGGCCACCCCAGCAGCCCTCGAAAGTGACGACAGTCTCGCAGATCGCAGCCCCCCAGGGATGGCGAGGTCTAATCTGAGTCCCCGTGGGGCGTCACTCCGCTGGCCCACCCAGCAGCCCTCGAAAGTGGCGACAGTTTCACAGATCGCAGCCACCCAGGGATGGCGACCGCAGGCGGGAGGAGGCGGGAGGCGGGAAGGAAGGAAGGAAGGAAGGAAGGAAGGAAGGAAGGAAGGAAGGTGGAGACCGCAGTGCTCTATTCAAAACGAGTACCCAACGCAGGAGGGTTGGGAAAAAATAGTTTGGTGACGATTCTTTTTTATTTTTCGGTTATTCTTGAGTATGTTTTGTATAGTTTTCATTTATACCAAAATCCGCCAGTAGAGGACATGCTCGACCTAATTCAGGTCAGGAGGTCGCATGCACCGATCTCGGGGCCAGGGTGAGCCGGGCCAGGCTCGGTGCAGGTGCACAGTCGGCGCCCTCCTGCAGGAATCCGCCCGGACCAGTGCGACTATGACGACGCACGGGGCATCCTGGTGATCCACCCCGACGAGGCCAGGGCCCAATCCGATCCGATCGGTTCGATTCTGCATCGATTCCGGCCGGCCCGATCCGATGCGCTTCTGATATTCCGACGGTTCGACTCGACCTCCGTGCCGATGCGGCCCGATTGGACGCACGTTCCGTCCCCATCCAATGTATCGATTCGATGCTGGCCGCTCCCGACGAGGCCGAGAGCGCGGGCGCCACCCGCGTGGTGCCGGCAGCGGCGCTCGCGGCGCGCCACGCCCTCCTCACGGGCGACGCGGCGGGGCAGGCCGCGCTGCTGGAGGCCGCAGTGCAGGCGTTCGGGCACGGTGCCGCCGACGTCCCGAACAAGTACGCCGACTGCGGCGCCAGGCTTCTCTCGAAGAAGAACAAGCGCCATAGACATAAACTTTTGGCGCTCCGCGCGGATTTCTTGAATCCGCGCTGGGCCCCCCTGGCGGCGCCTCTGGCGCCGCCCCTGGCGCGCTCCGCGCTCCAGGGAGGGGGGCCCGGCGCAGATCCCAGAAATCCGCGCGGATCGCCAAAAGTTTATGTTTACGGTTGTTGTTTTCTTTTTGTAGTCTCGGGAGGGAAGGAGTCGACTACACGTAATAGTGAACCTTCGCCAGAGTGACCTTTGGTGCGGGCTCGTGGGGGCCCCTCCGATCGTCCAGCGCGATGCGAGAGCAGCGGACTCCGCGCTTGGAGTTGGCCACCCTGGTCCCCCTTCGCCCACGCGCCACAGGTCACTCTTGCGAGGGTCTAGGGTTACTCCTTGCGTATAGCCGAGAGAGGGATCACCAATGACACGCAGTCGCTGGGAGCCCGTCGGTGTGTTACTCCTTTGTGCTTGTCCGGAGGACAGGCACAGCAACAATGACGACGACGACGACGACGACGACGACGACGACGACGACGACGACGACGACAACAACTACAAAAAGAATCGGTTGTGCTTGTCCAGAGGCCTCGTGCTTCTTCCACAGTGACACGCTGATGGGTTCCTTACAGCGGTACGTCATCGATATTGTGTGCACTCCCCCAGCTTTGAGCTTCGGGGGCGACAACAGGGGGGTAGCCCACCCCGCCAGGAGCGTGCGGCTTCGCTGTCGAGCACTGATTTCCCCGACATGTCGGAGATGTATCGCCGATTCCAGATTCCATGTTCCTCTGAGCCAGCCCCCCCCATATCTAGAGGAAAAGCAAGCGTGGATTCATGCGTGTGACTTCGCGATGGATCCCGCTTCCATGCGAAACCGGCCCGCTTCGTCGACAAATCAGGCGGTACCGGCGCCACGTTTCGGCAGGGATTTACCCCGATGCGTGAATCTGGCGCCCTCTCGCCAGATCCCCGCGGATCCGTCATCGCGTCCGTGTGCCACCGGCGACCGCTCCCCCTCAGAGGCTGCTGCCGCAGATCTGGCCCACGCACAAGATCGCGGCGTTCCAGGCGATGCTGCCGCAGGGCACGGAGCTGCCCCACTGTGGCCTGCACGGGGAGCGGCGGCCCCTGAAGCCCTCGGGGCCGGGCTCCATGGCGCTGGACCTGGGCGTGGTCCTCGTGCACGAGTTCGTCGCCCAGGCTCAGGAGGGGAAGAAACAGACACAATCAATCATCGATCCCCAGGAAAAAATGTGAACATATGGGAAGTGGGGGGGAGACGAGATCCCAGAAAGTATAGCAAAATATGGGGAATGCTGGGACTTGTGTCTATTTATTTGCGTGTCCCTGGGCCCCTTTACAGGCTCCCAGCGCTGGCGCGGCGTCGGGCCCGCTGTTGCCGGTGGAGACGCCCGTGCTGTCGAACGACCTGCTGCGGTGGGAGGTCTCGTTCCACGGCGCGCTGCGGACGGCGCTGGAGAACCTGAGGGGCAGGACGAAGGCGGGGCCCGCCCCGGACAAGCGCTGGGAGCACCACGCCTCGGGATGCGGCCAGTCGTGCTGGCAGGACCGCTTCGACGCCGCGCGTGCCGTGCTCCTGCCCAACCTGGTGGCCAAGCGCAAGCGCCCCGACGGCGTCCCCGAGCTGGGAGGCCACGTGGTGTCAGTGGCCACCACATCCTGCGTGCTCGCCACGACGTCGAAGAACCCGCTGGGCCTTTGCTTCATGGGCGACACGATGCACGTCCAGATGCCGAAGAGCAGCGGCGCGGACGCGCTGCAGCGGCTCTCGACGACGCCGATGCGCCTCCTCAAGATGAAGGACGTCGGGCGCGACGGCGAGAACCCGCTCGACCAGAAGGCCGGCGAGGGGCTCGTGTGGCGCTGGGCGCCGTACGCGCCCGGGGCCCCGCCGCTGCGGACCCCTGGCGAGTTCTCGGTGCCCGTGGACGCGGGGGAGGTGGAGGCGATCCTGAACGCCGCGGAGGCGGGCGGCACCGTGCCCGTCTTCACCCACGCGGCCGAGGCCAAGGCCGAGGCCAAGGCCGAGAAGGGCGCGGAGTTCGCGGGTGCCAAAGATCGAGGAACAGAAAACGGCATAACCATAATGCTTTCGGAGGTCCGCGCGCATTGCTCGCATCGGCTGGCGCCGCCCCTGGCGCGCCCCGCGCGCCAGGGAGGGGGCCCAGCGCAGATCCAAGAACACCGCGCGGACCTCCGAGACATCCTGCTGGTGCCGCCCGCGGCTCCTCTGCAGGAGGAGGCCAACGCGCTCTTCCGGGCCGGGGACCACGTCAAGGCCATCGCCGCCTACGACCGGGCGCTGGCGCTGGGCCCGCCGAGCGACGCCGACGCGGCCGTGGTGCACTCCAACGCCGCCCAGGCGCTGCTGCAGCTGGCCGCCGCCGATCCGGGCCGGCGCGAGCAGGTCGCCGCCGAGGCGCTGAGGCGCGGGCCGCGCCAAGGGGCGCCACCTCCCCTGAGACACGCTCGGCAATCAGTCAATCACTATCGCCGTGTCTGCACGACACATCAGCTGAAGAAGTGCCGCCGGCTGGAGGCGCATGTCCAGCCCAGGGCACAGAAATGAAGGAGAGTTCAGGAAAAGGTGTACCAGCTGGCGATTGTCCTCCACACGTCGAGACACTCTCGCGTCGGGACGAAGAGCACGGCGGGAGGTGTGCGGCAGCTTTTGGCCTCCGGGGGCCCGCGCCGGACCTCGGGGCCGCCCAAACACAAAGCACGATGCAAGGCCAGACGAGGAGGATAAATCCGTTCCAGAACGCTCTGGGAAGGCCGCGGCGCCCGAGACATCTTCCAGAGCCGCCGTACCTTAGAAATTCTCGATTCATCCTCACCCAGTTCCATCCTCGTCCTGGCTTCGTCTCGGAGAGGGTCGGGCGGGGAAAGGGGTCGGGACATCTGGGAGCCGCGCACTGACAAAAACCAGGCAGCGGAGGTCTGGGCTCGAGCAGGGGGGTCACCACCTCCTCCTGCCGGCGGCCCGCCCAGGGGCGAAGGAAGACGGGGCGGGCCTTCAGTAAGACCTCGAGTACGCCAGAACTCCGGTTTGCCGACGCTTTTTGACGAGCGCGTCCTGGGTTTTGACTGTCCAGTCTTCGTGGGAGATCTGCAGCTGGAGCTCGCATCAAACTTCAGAGTGGGCCTCGTCATTTCCCAGATGGCCTCGCCAGGCCAACCCGAGTCCTCCGAACCCGAGTCAGAAGGGGGCCTTCTGAAGGGAAGAGGGGGCGGGCCTTCTCAGAAGGCTGGAGGGCGGCATCCGCTTTACGTTGCATCTTCGGGCGGCCTCGTCTGTCCCCAAAATGGGTGTCTTTTCTTGTGCCCGACGAGGGCTCGATGCGGACTCGACGCGGATCTGGCGTGAATTCGACGCTGACTCGACACGGAGTCGACGAGTCCGACATGGATTTGTCCCGGATTCGACGCGGATAAGACCGTTACGGGACAGACACAAGGTCCCCGAGGGAGCAACGGAAGGGCGGGCCTTCTCGGAAGGCTCGAAGGCGGCCTTCCAGAGGGCGTCTGAGAATCCCCGCCGCCTCCCGGGAAGGCCGGCCCCCTCTTGTGCCCTCACCCTGGGCGCGCCGCGCCCGTTCTTGGAACATTTTTTTTAAGGCGAAGGGAGGGTCGAGGACCTTTTGGCCGTCTCCTGGGGGATCCTGGGAGGTTCTGTCGAAGAAGTAGCAGGATCAGAAGAAGAAAACAGAAGAAACAGAAAAATAAAAAGAACAACGATACAGCGTAAGCAGAAGTTTTCGGAGGTCCGCGCGGAATTCTCGGATCGGCGCTGGACCTCCTTGACGGCGCCTCTGGCGCCGCAGCGCCGCACCTGGCGCGCTGCGCGCCAGGGAGGGGGCCCAGCGCCGATCCAAGAAGTCCGCGCGGACTTCCAAAAGTTGACGTTTGTTACCGTTTGTTGTGACGGCAGGGGCGTTCGTTAAGGAGTGTGCCCAGGAGGCTTCAGACCCTGGCGGGTTCTTTATCTGATGAGGGCGGCAGTGATACCCATGGTCAATACACAAAAAAATCGAGTTCCACCGGCTTCCAGGCCCTGGTCTCCTTATCAAATTGTTATTTATCCAAGGCCCTCGCAGTCAGTTGCCTGGAGGCGGAGGCGACCCCGGCAGCGGTGAGCCCCCTTTTGCATTCCTTGGGAGAGGCGGGGAGCGCGCGCCGTGGAGCTGGACAGCACGTACGCCAAGGCCTCGGAGCAGAATCGCAAAGCCGGCGTTGCTGCTCCCCCGAAATCATCAAAGTGGTTGCAAAAATAAGGATTTCTTCCTCCTCCTAACTCCTCACCTCCTCATCCTCCTCTCCTCCTCCTAACTTTATTTGTCTCGGACGGCTGCCTGTGCCCAGACAAGCCAGAATCTAGAGGCCACGGTCGCACCCACCTGGTCTGAGCTAGGCCCAGACGCTTGTCCGCAGCGGTGGGCGTTCCTTTCGTTCGTTGGTTGAAAAAATCAAGACGGAGGATGTACGTCGATTTCTGCCTCCAGGGCCCTTGTCAGACCCTGGGACCTTCAACAGTTATCCACGATGGAAAGCTGGCCTTCGGAGAAAGGGCCGGGACTTCGGGGGACTCCGTGATGAAAGAATCAAGACATCCGATGTCTGGGCCCTCTTTCCCTTCCTGGGAGGGGGAAGGGGGCAGTGGGTTGCCAGGGGCCGGAGTGCCCTTGGCGCCCAGGCGGTTGTCCGCGACGAGGGTCGATTTGAGGTTGTCGCAGGGGTGGCGCCCCTCGCACTTTCAGTGAATTGGTTGGGTTTGCCGGGTTTTCGGCTGGCGCCTGGTTGGTGGACGCCTGTGGGCGCCTCGTTGGCGCCTCGTGCTGGGTGGGTGTGCTGAGGTTTCGCCCGGTGCCCGCTCGCGGGCGCCTCGTGGGCGCCTCGTGCGTTCGGTGGGTGTGCCGAGATTTCGCTTGGTGCCCGCTCCCTGGTGCCTCGTGGGCGCCTCCTGCGCTGGATTGATTTGCCAAGGTTTCGCCGGGTGCCTGTCGGTGCCTCCTGGGTGTCTCGTGAGTAACTTCCGCGCTGTGTGTATGTGTGTTTTAAGCCCCGTCGCCGCGCGCGTGGCCGCGAGGCCAAGAAAGTGTGTGTGTGTGTAGCGTGTGTAGTTATGTGTGTGCGTGTGTGTGTGTGTGCTTCTGCGTGCGTGAGTGCGTGTGCGTGTGCGTGTGCGTGTGCGTGTGTGTATGTGTCTATGTGTCTATGTGTCTATGTGTGTACGTGTGTATGTGTGTACGTGTATACGTGTGTATGTATGTGTGCCGAGTTTTCGCCTGGTGCCCTCTCATAGGCGCCTCGTGAGCGCCTCGTGCGCTGGTCCGCCAAATAGGTTGCACTACTCATCCTTTTACCGCATAGCTTGCACCACATAGCTTCCACCACATAGCCAACAACACAGAGCTTACACTACACAGCTTGGACCACACAGCTTGCGCCATATTGATTGCAGACGGAAATCAAAAAAACGCTTATTCCACGTAGCTTGCACCTCGCGGATTGCACCGCATAGCTTGCACCACATAGCTTCCACCACATAGCTTGACCCACATAGCTTGCACCACACAGCTTGCACCACAAAGCTTACAGATATTCTCGCGTGAAGGGAATAATCGGATCCACCCCCCTCTCGAGCCCAGGGTTAACGTCGATGAAAAAGCTTGCTGATTGTCTTCCCGCGCGCACTTGCTGAAGTCATCTGAAACCATACGAGATTAGCAACTTCGTCTAGAACCCGCAGTATCATCTCACCATGGGGTGGATCCGCGATGATCTAGCGTGCGCACAGTGCACGAAACCGTATCAAAACAATACCAAGCGGCCCACATGCGTTCGCCGCCACGCGCGCGTGTCGAAATCCTTGCAGCACCGCGGTTTTCAAAGCAGTTCAACATGGAGATCTACAAACACATGCGATGACAATATCAAAAACTCGTTAATTCGGCAGCACAGAATCTGCCAGATTCATTGAACTTCTGCGCGCGCGCACTTCATCACCTTCGTCAGCGCCATCGCATCACCGCTGATACTGTCATTGTCAATCGCTCCCAGTGGTGATCGTTGTTGTTAATCTTTGTTTTGCCGATCGGCGCGGGCCTTCGACCCTCCCACCTCCCCGGCCCCGTCCATGGAGTAAATCTTGGCTGTTTCGGACGCCTGTTTCGCGCAGGTGGAGTCTCCCCCGCAGGACGCACTGTTGCAAACAGTCGCATTAAGCAGAGGTCCGGAGCCAGAACGCCCCTCCCTCTCCCCCCCTTCCGTCCAATGCCGAAACGCCTAAAAAGAAAACGCTCACGTGCCGCGACCACTGGCACAATCACCTTCATCACCGACACATCGACATCACCATGGTCATGGTCGTCACCAGCATCGGCGGCGTCATTGGCCCTGCCGTCGTCATCGTCATCATCGCCACTACCATCGCTATTAGCATCATCGTTGCTGCCGTTGTTGTAGTCATCATGGTATCGCGTCCGTCCGAGCCACTGACCCGCACCGAAGTACCCGCGCGCCAGCGCGACCTTGGAGACGCGCTGGGACAGTCCCATCTATGAGCGCCATCGCGGCCGCATCAGTCGTACCAAACCAGCTGGTCGCTGTGCGCGCGAGCGCGCGCACGTCAGTGCGCCCGTAGAGACGCGCTAGCAAGTGCCAATCAGCATCCGCCATGGTGGCAGAAGGGGTGCCCCACAAGTTGCGGGTGGAACGGTGAGATGTTCGCGCGAGGAGAAGTGGAGTTGACAATTCGTTATTGATCTCGCCAATTGCACCGCCTAGCTTGCACCACGTACCTCGAACCCCAGATAGTAGCTCGCACACCCACAGTGCAAGAACTTACTGCGTGGGGCCCACGCTGGCGAAAACTATTTCGACGAAGGCAAAAATGCATAACCATAAACTTGCGGAGGTCCGCTGCACCTCTCTGTCGGCGCCTCTGGCACCGCCGCTCGCCCAGCGCCGATCCTCAAAATCCGCGCGGACCTTCGAAAGTTCACGCTCATGCAAACTACGACACTCCCGGGGTCTGTCCCCAGACGTCTGATGGTTTGATGTGCAAGCGGGCCCCCCCGGAAGTCCTTGCCCCAGGGCTGGCTGTCCATCCTGTCTTGACGCTCCGTTGGCCCTGCGGGGGCCCTCGGAGAGCGCAAACGGGCAAAAGCCTTCCGTCGTGATTTTTGCCACGGCGCGGGCATGTCTGGGTCCGTGCTCCTTCGAGGCCCATGCCCGCTGCGCCGCTGCCTGCGAGCTGCTGGGCGAGAGCGCGGCCGCGGCCGAGTTCCGCGCCAGGGCGGACGCGTGCCTGGCGGCGGACGCGGCGACGAAGGCCGCGAAGCGGAGGGAGGCGGAGGATCCGAGGTCGCAACGGTATCGGCACTGCTGTAACCCTTCCCTCGTGTTCGCCCTCCGTGGGCTTCCTGGGAGGCCGCCGTCGCCACGGCCGGATTCGCTGGGGAATCCTGGTCAGAGCGCACCCCGTGAGAGGTCCGGGGAGCAGCGGCATCGCTACAGTCAGCCCGCATAGGAAGGATGAGCCGTTTTCCAAGCTTGCCCCTGCATCCTTCCTCATTCGGCCCATCCTTGGCCGCTTTCGCTGGCCGCGCTCCGCTCACAAAGTGTCGACACGGCCTTCCAAGGCCCTTGCATCGTGCGCCCTCATAATACGGGTTCACTGTATCGGGCGGGGCTAGAACGAGGATCAATCCGTTCCAGGGCGTTCCAGAACGCTCTCAGACCGTTCCAGAACGCTCTGAGAAGGTCACGACGCCCGATACGACGCTCGATTTATCCTTACCCGATGTTATCATCGTCTTGGTTTCGTCTTATTGTACCTCTTGCAGTTGCCCTGCGAGGAAAGGCGCGAGGAGCACGAGGCCCGCAAGGCGGCGGCGCAGGCCGCCGCGCAGCTGGCCGAGAGGGCCCGGGCCAGCGAGGCGGCGCGGGAGGCGCTGCTGGAGCGGGAGCGGGCCCGCGAGCGGGAGGCCGAGGCCAAGGCCGAGGCCGAGGCCGCCGCCGGCGCGGCGGGGGCGGGAGGCTCGAAGGAGGGAAAGCGGCACCCTCCTCCTCCTCCTCCTCCTCCTCCTCCTCCTCCTCCTCCTCCTCCTCCTCCTCCCCCCTCCTCCTCCTTCGCGTCCTTCTCCTCAGCGTCCTCCTCCTGCTCCTCCTGCTCCTCATTGTCTTGTGATGGACCGTGATGGAAGACCCCAGCTAGAGAGGGCCTCTATTACAAAAACCTGAAATCACATCACACTAACGCACAAGTAGGCTTGATGATTTATGACGAAAGTAACCCATGACGCGCAGGACGGGGGCCTCAATGATAGGTGAGTGCGCAGCAAGTCATATGCCCCGCACGCCCCGTAGGCTTGTACAGACTTCTAAGCGCCAGGCGCAGATCACACACCCAGTCGTTGTTCATATGAGTGTTGGTCCGAGTAGCTGTTCGCCCAGCGCTGGGGACCCGTTGATGTCATTAAGAAACGCATATGTGTACACGCGACGAACTGTGCATATCCGTGCTTAGTGGCGCGCACCAGTTAGCAACTCACAACGATTGCAACACTTTGATATCCTACAACACGGGGGGGGCGCTAGATGCGGGCGCTATTTTCGCACCTATTGCGTCAAGCGGCCCTCAAACAACAGCTCGCGACCAAACGTCTCTCCATTCCAGCCCCCGCGTTTGTATATGTGCGCGTTTACTCATTCAACACGCTGCTTAAAATTACCGCGGTCACGTGCCCACCCCCGCATTGCCGCGTTCCGTCCCACGTTGGGTTAATTAATTAGGTTAAGGATTCCGTAAGGTGACAGCATCGTCCTTTGCATGGTAGGGGAGGCGGTGCGACATGCGAGATGTCAAAGCTTACGGAGCCGACCAAGGAGAACAAGGAGCAGGGGGCGGATGCCTCAGGTTGAGGGAGGGGCAATGCCAGTAGCAAAGGAGTAAGGATGAAGAGCGGAGACGAAGGTAAGGACCAGGAGGACAGGGCGGAGGACGGTGGGAATTAACACATGATAAACGACTGGGAAGAACAGGAAGAGGAGGAACGTATAACACAGCGTCCGCTCAACGCCGATGCATCGGTGATGCGTCGCCGACAGGGCCACGATTGCACAGAAGGGGTCCCCTAAGCGAAGCGATCTGTTTACGTTCGAATGTGCAACGGGTGGGCCATGTCTAGCCAACGTCGTTCTCCACATGGCCATTCGCGTCTGTTCCCCGTCATTGATCCACGCGCCCCTTGGCTTTTCGATTCCGCCACCTTCTCCCCCCATTCTCCCTTTTTACCATTCACTGCCGCTTCATTTCAACAGCGGGCTCCATGGGGTGGGGCTCCGCATGCGCCCCTGAGGGGCCAGCGGAGTCGGACGGCGCCCCGATTCGGCGATGGAGCCGTCGCCGCGCCGCGCCCTCCCGGGGCAGAGATGCCTCCGCGGCTGAGCCGCTCAGCCCTGCCCCGGGCATCGGCAGCTCGGCGGTCTTTACCGCGCTGGCTGCAGGCGCCCCCGCGCTGCCCCTTCGGCGCGGCCGTGGTCGCCCGCTCTCGTCGGTGAGTGAGCTGGCGAGGGTGCAGAGCACTCGTCGCGTCGCCTCGTCCAGAAAGCAACCAGATTGTGCTTTCACATCATGAACAAAGTGTACCTGTGTCTCTGCTATCGGTAGTTGTCCCGGCAGCCCTTTGTCTTCTCATTAGGTTGATTGTGCATTCAACGTTTCGCTTCCAGGTTAAGGTTTGAACCAGGCTGCCTTGAGTATAGATAAATACTGGGTGACAGATCCACTGGCGCGAAATAGAAAATGAGCTGGGATATGCACCGCAGGTCATCCAGCCGATGTTTCATAAGCTTGCGGAGGCCCTCATTCAGATGCAGGCTCTCATTCGATCGAGGATTGAAGCGATTGTGTCTTGGCTGGGGAAGAATAGTTGCGTCGCGGATCCGGTGCTGCACGATGAAACACATCTCAATTTGAACGTGAAATGTGATTTGGTGCCCAGAACGATTGACATGAGTAAAGATAGTGTTTGCGCCAGTTTGTTTTCCAAGGCTGTTGCGTAAACAGTACGGCATCTGTGAAATTAGTCGAAAGCACCAATGGTCACACAACTTTTTAAACTGAGCAGTTTTGCTGGCTGTTGGTCGGCATCGGTGGGGACTCTGTTCAGTTGTGTATGCATGGAGTCTGCCGCTGCAGCCATTAGACTCCACCTCCGCCGATAGTTTGAAGCATGCGGTGTTGAGAAATTGTATAGTCTGCGCTGCGAGTTTGGATTGTTTGCGAAGGATCAGCTTGATATGTTCCGATCAGGCAGCCCCAAACATACTGGCCGAAAAGAGAGTAGCGACTGATCGCTCTGGAGACTGGGCGTCGGCTTCCTTCCCGTGCGAGTTTCACGTGACAGCCGGCGTACATTCAAAGTCTCTCGAAGGGTTGATGGGTCCAAAAGTGTTGTCGTTAACAAACTGTACGCTGCCATTGCAGCCCAGTGGAAAGCTCAATAAACTGCGGAGTTGTTTGAAGAGTGCCATAAGGAGGAGGCTCACAGCCATTTGTGGTGGAATACCGAAAGAGGCACCTCAAGACAGACAAACGATCTTGCAAATGTTCCTCAGCACTGGGCCAGATTCCGAAGTCAAGCGGGTTTTAGCTGCATGTTTGCCACGAGGGGACTGGAAGAATACAACGGGTGTAAGGTAATTGGTTCCAGATGGCCACGATCACGACGCTGATTCCGACATCATTGCAACGATCATTGGACGGGTTCTATTGTATGTGTTGGTCGCTCATAACCGAAGGTGTGGCCACGACATCGTTGGACAGGTTGCGAGATTGCGGTTGGCTTTTGCGGGAAACTCGAGGCGTTTTACGGATTAGCGAGTGCAATGTGCCCTGTATGTGTGCAAGCTATTGCGTGCGGTGGGCACAGCAGCGTTGATGACACACGCGATAATATACGCATAAATAGCACGAGGGGGCGGGGGGGGGGCACACACGACGGGGATGACCTTTCCGATTCGGCACGTTCGACACGCGCTCGGTAGACCTTGGCAAAATCTGGAGATACACATCTGGAGATATATGGTGATGCCCAACCGGGTTACGCAACAACAGAAGCAAAAGTTCGTGACAAGTCGATCGCATTGGCTGGTTCAGGGAATATGTTTGGTGAAATGATGCCAATGCGCCTGGTGTTCACGCCCACCATTGCGAACATTTTGCGCACCCAGGCTCAACTGGGAGATGGCTCAACGAAACCATTTTGCAATGTACCATCTGAGCGATCAGGATGCAGACGTTTGTGACACTAGGTTGCATCGCGTGGCCATTGCAGCAAATATTTTCTTGGGACATGATGTTTACAAAACCTGGTGTGCATTTCGAATAATGAAAGCATGTGGCGTGCGTTCCTCGGGAACTATTCGACTCTTCGGCTGTTCAGTTCAATGCGTTAGCGTTTCGTGCGTTTTCTATGTTGGGATCGGTGGTGCATCAGCTCCATGAACACCCGCATCGTTCCTGCAAGTATGCGTTACGCACCCCTCCTGATGGCATTAGGGGCAACTTGGGCAATGATCCGATGAAACAACATTTTGGCCTGACAGAGTCGGAGTTTCATAACAAGTTGCTCTTGCTCGCGATGGCAATCCGCCTCGACATGCCCGCGATTGAAGCAAAGCGTGCGAGCATGAGGCGCAACACTGAGGCCATACCAGCTCAAACTCATACTCTGGGGGTGGGTGATGTCTCGGCCGAGCGGGTGGTTCAACAACAGCACACGTGTACACGGGCACGAGCGGCAGTTCTTGGCAAGGCCATTGCTAAGAAGCGCTCGCACATGTCATCGGAAAGGGCAGGCTTGTTAGGGCAGTTCTTGCAAGGCTCTGTGCATATTGCGCGTGTGATGTGCAACGCGCGTGTGCATGGATGGCACGAGCACGCGCGCGTGCGCATGTATGCAAGCGAGCGTGTGCACGAGCGCGTTCGCACGCGCGCATGTTAGCGACGCGTCTGGATCACATGCGCATGTAACATGTATTGTCTTTGCAGCTGCGCTCTGCAGCGAGCCCGCTACATCATGATCCTTGTCCCTCCCCTCCTTCTCACATTCCTCATTCCTCCTCCTCCTTCTCGTCCTCCTCCTCCTCCTTATCCGCCTTGTCCGTCTCCTGAATGATTATCTTTCTCCTCCTCCTCCTTGTCCTCCTTCTCCTTGTCCCTCTCGTCCTCCTTCTCCCTCTCCTCCTCCTCCTCCTCCTCCTCCTCCTCCTCCTCCTCCTTATCCTTCTCCTCCTCCTCTCCCCCCTCCTCCCCCTCTTCCTCCTCCTCCTCCTCCTCCTCCTCCTTTTCCTTTCCTCCTCCTCCTTCTCCTCTTCCTCCTCCTCCTCCTCCTGTTCCTCCTCCTCCTCCGCCTCCCCCTGACTCCTGAGTCCTGAAAGCGAGAAGGTTTGTCAGACGTTGCCCTCATGCTCCTCCCTCGAGACGGTGCAAACAAGAACTTTTCGAGGTCCGCACTGATTCAGTGGATCGGTGTTGTGCCCGTCCTCCCCTGGCGGCACCTCCAGTGCCGCCCGTGGCACGCTGCGCGCGCCAGGGAGGCGGCCTGGCGCCGATCCCAGAAATTAGGGCGGACAACCGAAAATTGATGTTTGCGCCGTCGATTAGGAGGGGACGGAAGGGGAAGGAGGAGAAGGAGAGGCACAACGAGAAGGAGGAGGAGGAGGAGGAGGAGGAGGAAGAAGAGGAGGAGAGGGACAAGGAGGAGGAGGAGGAGGAGGAGGAGGGAGGAGGAGGAGGAGGAGGCGGAGGAGGAGGAGGAGGAGGAGGAGGAGGAGGAAGAATGCCACAATCGTAGGATTCAGGTTTGGTCAACGGAAAAAGGAGGAGGAGCAGGAGCAGGAGCACGAGCAGGAGCAAGAGCAGGAGCAGAAGCAGGAGGAGGAGGAGGATGAAAACGCGGAGGAGCAGGAGGAGAACGCGGAGGAGGAGGAGGAGGAGGAGGAGGAGGAGGAGAAGGAGGAGGAGGAGAGAGGAGGAGGAGAGGAGGAGGAGGAGGAGGAGAGGAGGAGGAGGAAGAGGAGGAGGAGCAGAGTGGAGGAGGAGGAGGAGGGGAGGAGGAGGAGGGGAGGAGGAGGAGGAGAGGAGGAGGAGGAGTGGGACAAGGAGGAGGAGGATGAGGATGAGGAGGAGGAGGAGGAGGAGGAGGAGGAGGAGGAGGAGGAGGAGGAGAGGAGGAGGAGAGGAGGAGGAGGAGGAGGAGAGGAGGAGAGGAGGAGGAGGAGGAGGAGGAGGAGGAGGAGGAGGAGGAGGTGGAGATTGCTGCTTCAGGCTCGTCGGACCTGGCAGGGGCCAGATCCCTGGGCCTCACCGGCCTCTTCGGCCTCCCGGGCATCGCGGTTGGACCAGAAGCTCCGCCGCCGGCGGGCTGCGGTGTGGGCGCGTCGCCGTTCGGGGCGTCGCCGCTGCTGTGCTCCCGCTGAGCGTGCCCGCGTGGCTCTCCACGGCCGCTGGTCGCGGCCATCGCGCTCGCCCACGGGGCCCGGGCATCCGGCGGCTCATCGAGAAGGGCCCACCCCGCCCAGGAGCGCGCGGATTCGCTACTGGGGGCCTGGCCTATCTGTCGGCGGTGTATCGCCGATGCCCGGTCGATGTTCCCCCCCACCGCCCCCGAGACAGGCTCCCCCCATCTCAGAAAAAACGCGCTCGTGGCACACGTCTCACTAAAAAAGGCGGCCCCAGCTTCAAGCTACCCCCCCCCGTCCCCTGGAAAAGGGGAGGGGGGCTTCCAAAGCTACCCCCCGTCTCCCCCCCTTGTTGTCGGGGCCCGGGGTCAGCCCAGGCTCCCCTTTCAAAGGGAGGGGCTTCCGAACCTACTCCCCCCCTTCTTTTCGTTTGGATTTTGTAGCTGGGGGTACCTGGCAAAAGGGGGCGGGCTTGGAGGCTACCCCCCCCTCCTTTTCGGAGCCCAGGGTAAGCTTGGGCTGCCCTTTTCCAGAAAGGGGGGGGGCTTCCGAAGCTACCCCCCCCATCCCCTCCTTTTGTTGGCCTTTACAGCCTGAGGGCCCTGGCTCAAGGGGGGGCTTCAAAGCTACTTTTCTGATTTGGTTTTCGGCGCCTCGTTGATTCTCGGCGTACTTGTGGTTTTTGGCGTCTCTTTGGTTTTCGGCGCACCTTGGCCTTTGGCGCCCCTTCGGTTTTCCGCGCTCCTTTGGTTTTCGGCGCTCCTTTGGTTTTCGGGGCTCCTGTGGTTTTCGGCGCTCCTTTGGTTTGCGACGCCCCATTTGGTTTCCAGCGCGCCCTCTGGTTTTCGGCGCATCGTTGGTTTTCGGCACTCACTTGGGTTCCGGCGCCCCTTTGGTTTCGGCGCTCTATAGGTTTTCGGCGCCTTTTTGATTTTCGGCGCCCCTTTAGTTTCGGCGCCCTTTTGGTTTTCGTCGCCTCTTTGGTTTTCGGCGCCTCTTTGGTTTTGGGCGTCCTTTGGCTTTCGGCGCGCCTTTGGTTTGGGATGCTCTTTGGTTTTCGACACCCTTTTGTTTATCGGCGCGTCTTTGATTTTTCGGCGCCCTTTTGCTTTCCGGCGCATCGCTGGTTTTCGGCACCCCTTTGGTTATCGTCGCCTCTGAGGTTTTCGGCACCCCTTGGGTTTTCGGCGCCTCTCAGGTTTTCGGCGTCCTTTTGGTTTTCGGCGCCCTTTTTGTTTTCAGCGCCATGTCCGTCTTCGGAGCTTCTGTAGTTTTCGGCGCCCCTTTCGTTGTCGGCGCCCTTTTGGTTTTCGGCGCCCTTTTTGTTTTCGGCGCCCTTTCGGCTTTCGGCGCGTCGTTGGTTTTCGGCGCCCCTTTGGTTTTCGGCGTTCATTTTGGTTTTCGGCGCCCCTTGGGTGTTCGGCGCCCCTTTGGTTTTCGGCGCCCTCGTGGTTTTCGGCGCCCCTTTGGTTGTCGGCACCCTATTTTTTTTGTGTTCGGCGCCACTTCTTGTGGTCTGCTTTTTAGTAGGTGTTTGTCACCCTGTTGGTTTTCTACGCCCCCTCGGTTTTCGGTGTCCCTCTGGTTTTCGGCGCCCTTTCGGTTTTCGGCGCTCCTTAGTTTTTCGGCGCGTTCGTAGTTTTCGGCGCCCCTTTGGTTTTCGGCGTTCCTTTTCTTTTCTGCGCTCTTTTGGTTTTCGGTGCTCCTTTGGTCTTCGGCTCCCGTTTGGTTGTCGGCGCCCTCTTGGTTTTCGGCGCCCCTTTGGTTTTCGGCTCTCCTTTGGTTTTCGACCCTCCTTTGGTTTTTGGCGTCCTTTTGGTTTTCGGCGCACCTTCTGTTTTCGGCGCCCGTTCGGTTTTCGGCGTTCCTTTGGTTTTCGGCGCGCCTCTGGTTTTCGCACCCTTTTGGTTTTCGATGGTTTTTTGGTTTTCGACGCTCTGTTGGTCTTTCGGCGCCCTTTTGATCTTCGGCGCCCCTTCCTTTAGCCAAAGGGTAGGGGGGGGTCCAAGCTTCCCCCCCCTTTAGCCCGAAAGGGGGGGAGTGGGGGGGGCTTCCAGCAGGGAATGTTCAAAGGGGGGAGGTAGCTAGGCCCCCCCCCCTTTGGAAAGGCGGGGGGGGTAGCTTCTGGAGCGCGAAAGGGGAGGGGGGGGGGGTAGCTTCCGAGAGGCGGAAAAAGGAGGGAGGGTGGGGCTTCAGGCAGGGGAGGTCCAAGGGGGGGAGCGAGAGGATAGCTAAGCCTCCCCCCCTTTGGACAGAGAGGGGTGGGGTAGCTTCCGGCGCGCGACAAGGAGGGGGGGGTAGCGTCCGAGGGGCAGACAAAAAGGAGGGGGGGCGTCCGGCAGGGATTTCCACGGGGGGGGGTAATTAAGGAGGTCCCCACCCCCTTTGGGAGTGTACCATGGGCGTGCTCTCTCCTATCTCAGCTTGCTATCGTTGCCCCTAGCCCAGGTATTTAGTGGCTCGTCCAGAAGGTCGGGACATCGAGTTTCGTTCGCCACCTCGGGCCTCTGGAAGCTGGCTTCTTCGGGCGGCAATCGCCCATTGATCGTCGACAGGTGCTTGATAGCCCACCCCGCCAAGGAGCATGCGGATTCGCCACCTGGGGCCTGTCGTCGATCGACCACCGAGATGTATCAGCGATTTCCGATTCCAGGTCGAAGTTCCTGCCTCATGCCGCTTGCTTCATCCTCCTGCCTCCTGCCTCCTGCCTCCTGCCTCCTCCTCCACCTCCTCTCCCTCCTCCTTGAACTTCTCCTTCTCCTGCCTCATGCCTTCTGCATCCTGAGCCTGTGACGCCTGTCGTTGCCCCTCGCCCAGGCATCCAGCCGCTCGAAAAGGTCGGGACGCCCGGTTTTGTTGCACCAGTTTTCGAGCCTTTGGGGCCAGCTTCTTCGGGCTCCGTCAAGAAACTGCTCCAGATGAGCAGCTGACCCCCAAGGGGCGGGGCCCGCGCTGCGAACAAGGCGAGCGGCCGGATCTCTGGGCCTGCGCCATTCGGTACACGCGCCTCTCGCCTGGCCGGCCGGACCCAGTTCTTGGGCGAGAATAACATATCCGTATCCGTGGCCTCGCGGGTCAAGTCCCTGGGCCGCAACCTTGCGGATACGGGGCGTTTTTGTTCGCGGATGGCCCGCGCGGAACTTATCCGTGCGTCCGCGTATCCGCGGGATCGCGCCCCAGAATCCAGACCGCGAGGGGGCAGATACGGGTATGTTCGCCGCTCGGCTTTCCCGCATTCGAAAGTGAGAATCCATGGTAAGGATGTGCTGCTTCATCAAGGCTACTTTTTGCATCCCTGCTTCTTCGGCTCATCCTGAGCCAACGTTGACGTCCAAGGATCCCTACATTGAACACGGTACGTCCAAGGGTGTTGCATCCTCACCTTGCGTCCTTATTATGGTTTTTTGCTTGTGCGCGTGCGCCTGAATTCAGCCTTGGAGGTCGAGCTCTGGAGAGTTTCCCGCGGGCGCGCCGCCGTCGTCTGTCGCGCGGGGTGGAAGGAGCGGGGGGGGAGTGTGCCACGGACACCGGGGGGCAGCAGTCAGCAGAGGGGACGGCGGCGGCGCAGCAGCCTGCGCTCTTCGACCTTCGCAGCTATCCGTGTCGTGGCCGCGCCGTTGTGCGCGGATTGCATGCCCTAGTCTTGCCTGTGCCTGCGAGTGGCATGGAGGTTGGGTGCCCAGGCGGCGGTGCCTGCTCTTTGCCGACGCCGTAGTCTGTCCCCAGTCCTGCCATTCTCAGTCGAACTGTGCTGTGCACCTTCCTGGCGAAACGGCGGCCGAATTGGCCGCCGTGGGTGCGAGAACAAACAGAGGCGAACATCTGCGCGATCCATTGTTTGAACCAAAAGAGCTCCCCCTGTTTCCGGCCTCCCTTTTTTTCGGATGCAATTCCTGGGAGGTCAAATTCTGACTTTGCCCTGTTCCGACATCCGGGCTAATCCCGCTTAATACGGCTCGATCCCGTTTAATCCGGCTTAATCCGGCTTAGTCCGCTGCCTAATCCGGCGTAGCAGCCCCCCAACGGGGCTTAATCCTCCATAGTCCTTCCGACGAAGACCTCCCAGTAGCTGCCTCCGAACTTCTCTCGGAGAGCACCAACTATGCGCCTACACCGACCCTGACCAGGCCGATCCTGCGCCGAAGGATCGGTGTTTGTGCCTTCCTGCCCATGCCAGGAGGACGTCTGCACCGGTCCTGGGCCTAGGGATGAGCCTGGCCAGGACCGGTGTAGGTGCATAGTTGGCGTTCCAGACCCCCTCGCGTCGTGAAAAAATAAAAACGGAAGGTTTTGCGCCACTTTCCGCCTCCGGGGGCACTTACCGTGTCCCGGGACCGTCAAAAAACGGTTCAGGATGAGCAACCGGTCCCAGGGAGAGGGTCCAGACCTCTGGGGGTCGACGTCATGAAAAAATCATGACGCCGGGGGTCTGGGGCACTCGCTTCTCATCGCTCCCAGGCCCCCCAAAGGCAGGGTTTCTCCACGACGTGGGCCCCCAGAGCTCCCGTTCCGCTCCCCAGGACAGGCTTATCGACCCAGCCCGTTCTTTCTGCGCTCAGGTACCACGGGCCTTAGCGCGGCCCTTGGATGCCGCAATTGAACAAACAAATGACGACACTAAGTTTCTGCGGCGACTGGAGGTCTAGGATTCCTCTTCTCCACCTCCTCCGTAGAACGTGCGTGCACCTGCATAGCTGTTTGTTTTGGGCTGGCTCACTCGAGGCGCAAACTTGCTGTGAGAACTCCAGGGGGGGACACATCCCTCGTCGACCTTGAGGTTCGTAAGGCGCCACAGATGCTTCCTGGTCCATCAGGGGGCACGAAACTCTTGTGGGACACCTGCTGGCAGGTAAGTTTATTTTCTCGTGTGCCTGTTGTGTGCGTGCTCTCTCTCTCTCTCTCTTTCTTTCTTTCTCTCTCTCTCTCTCTCTCTTCTGGGCGTCTCGATGCAGGAGCAACGTTCCGCAGCTCTGCCGCCGAGACCCTCGGCCAGAAGGTTATCCATCCCCTCTGGGTCCGACCGTGACTCCACCGTCGTGATCTTTTCGCGTGCCGGGCCCCTGGAGTTCTCGTTCCGTCCCCGAAGGGCCAGCGATTTCGTCACGGGTCGTGTCTCGATGGTTGATGGTGTCTGAGCCAGAGACGTGTACGATCGAAATGGGTACGGAAGGAACCGCTGGGAAGACCGACAGCACGTCCTGCCCATTTCGAACAGGAGCCGCTGTCGGTGTCGCTGCGGATGCGGTCCATTCGAGGCAACAGGTCGCATCCCAAAAGCGGCCGCTGTCACATTAGGACAACATTTGTTGCGCGCATCGTGCCAATATTCTTTTTCCTGTGCGCAATTAGGGCGTGCCCAGAAGAGCCGAGATTGTGCGGTAAAAGTCCACAGCATGGTCCCAGCATGTCATCAAGGATGCCCACATCTTGGCCCTGGTGTCCATCAGTTGTCGCAGATCCACAGCTTGTTGGCTGGATGTCGGCGAAGTTGTTCCCGCGCGGACGTCCAAGGATGTGTTGCACATGTATTTCGCATCCTTACTGAGGGTTTCCTTCTAATGCGAAGCGCCGAAGGCGGGAGCAGCATCTCGCGTGGGCCCAGGACCAGGATAAATTGCTCCAGAGCGTTCTGGAACGCTCTCAGAGCCGCTCTGGGATGGCGGCCGCGGCGCACAATACGTCCTCCAGAACCGCTGGATCTCAGAGATCCCCGAAGTGTCCTGGTCCGATGTCGTCCGTGTCGTGGCTTCGTCTCAGCGTTGCCCGACCAGGCGCAGTCGACCCAGGGCCACGCAGGGAATCAGTTGCCCGGTCCTTGCGCGTGCCACCGAGCGAGCACGCGGACGCATCCCCGCGTCTCTCTCTCTCTCTCTCTTTCTCTCCCTCTTTCTGTCTTTCTCTCCCTCTCTCTCTATCCCTCTCCTCCTGTCGATTACCAGATCTATGTATATTCTTGTTTATTTAGTTACACATATATATATATATATATATGTCTGCATCTAGAAATACATCGAATGACCTTCGGCCCATCCCGCCACAGTGCCTGGGTTGTGGGTCATGGGCCTCGAGGATGTTCGTTGGGATGTTGCGGGGGGCCTCTCAGGGGTCTCTTGGGGGCCGTTTGGCGGCCTCATGGGAGCAGTTTTGGTGCCTCTGGGGGCGTCTTAGGGGCCTCTTGGGGATCCCTTTGGGCCTCTTGGAAGCCTCTTGGCGCCTCCTTGGGGCTTCCTGGGGATCTCTTGGGGCGGAAGGCTCGGATTTTCCGTTCGTGTTCCCCCTTTTGGGCCTTTCTTTGGGCTGTCTTTGTGCCCTCTCGGGTCGTCTTGGGCGCTTCTGGCTGGGAGCGTCTTGAAGCCCTCTTGGGCCGTCTGAGGACCCTCTTTGGGCCCGCTTGGGGGCCTCTTGGGCCGTCTTGGAGCGGTCTTGGGGGCCTCTAGGGCTGTCGGAAGACCGAACAGCCGAGGATTCCAAAAGGATTCCAAACACAACGGGAAATCTGTGATGCTGGCCTTTCGAGGCCCTCTTGGGACGGCTCCTGGGACTCTTGGGGGACCTTGGACACATTTTCGGCCGACTGGAGCCCATCTTGGGCATCTTGGACTGGTTAGTCGCCGATTCGGGGTATTCTTAGACCGTCGCAGGGCCTCATGGGGCCGCGTGGGCCCTTCTTGGGGCCCTCTTGCGGCCGACAAAGTCACGCGACAAGACGCGACGGGCCCTTGGGGCCACGCAGCGCGCCCTGGCCGATTTGGCAGTTTGGGATCCAGAGCCCCTTGCAGAATCCTCGGGGTTGAAGACTGAGGCTCTAGGGCATCCAACAAGAGACCTGAGGACACTCCAACTCGTGCCGCAAGGGCACGGTGACGGATACTTCTATCTACATACATACATATATATGTGTCTAACAAATAAACTTACTACACCAACGTATGCTAGATGGTGTGCCTATGTAAACAGAAGTGTACACATGTTGGCAGGTGAATGTTTATATATATATATATATAGGTGTAGGATGTGCATACGCTTGGTTGGCATGTCTTCAATATCTAACACGGAATGATGGAGCATGTATATACAGTGCATGGTGTAAAGTATACATACCATGATACACATTGTGTCATGTATATTGCACTGCCTACACGAGTTTCGTAGCCACTGCTTTTAAATCATGCGCAAATATACACATGTATGTACTGGCACAAACATACACATCTTAGCATACACATGCCATGGCGTTTGCCCATAAACAGACGATCAGCTGCATCATTAATACTAGGTGGTATGCATATTTTTATACATGTTGCATGGAATATATATATATATATATATATACACACACATATAGACATGCATGGTACAAGCCGATCTATCTGCAGTTTGTATGGTCGTATCTGTCTCTCTCATCGTGCCTCCTTTCCCCCCCGCCACCATCCTCAGTTAGCGTCCTCTTCCTACACCGTCCCCCTCTTTCTCCTCCTCCTCCTCCTCATCATCTCCCTTCTTCTGTGTTCCATCATCCTCCCTCCTCCATCTCTCCTCCATGTCACTCCTTCCCTTCTCCCTCATGGTCATACCACCCCCTCCTCCCTCGCCCGCTCTCTCTTCACCCTCACCTACCTCCTCCTCATCGTTGCCCTCGTCATTCTCCTCCTCCTCTCTCCTCCCCGCATCTCACCGCATCTCCCTCCTCACTGCTCAGGCTCCTTTCCTCTTCCTCCTCCCTCCCGCCCCCTTCCCTCAATTCCCTCCCCACTCCATCCCTCCATCCTCCATCCTGCCGCCGCCCGCCTCCTCCCCCCACCTCCCCCCCCTCCCCCACTGCTCCTGCCTCTCTGCCATCCGCTTCGCTCTCCCTCCTCATTCTCGCCCTCCTCCGTCGCCACCAGAGCCTACCAGAGGCTGTCCTCCGCCACCCCATCTCTTCCTCCCACATCCTTGCTCCGTTCTCCTCCCTCCTTCGTCCTTCCATCCCACTGTCCTCCTGTGTCGCTGCTTGCCCCATTCCTTTGTCACCCGTGTCCGCCGCTTCCTCTTGGCGCTCCGAATACTAATCCTTCTCCTCTCCTCGCACCCCCCACCCAACCGCCCCCTAGCCACAGCCCGTGCCGCAAAGAAAACATTGTCGTTCGTGGTTCGTGATTGCGTTATGTGGTGTTGGTGAGCTGGCTTTACAGAAGTACACAGCTCGTGGTGATATGGATTGGGCGTGTGTTATGCGTGATCTTCGCTTCGCTGGGAGGGGGATCATTATTTGATGCCCCGATTCGCCAAATCGCATCTCAAGCTTGTGCTCAATCAAGTACTGCATCGGCTGGCGTACAGGTCTGGCCAAGCTAATTCGAGCGAAATGGCGGAGAAGAAGGCCAAGGTCGGCCCTCTTGAGGCCGATGTCATTGGCTGGCACATAATGTACTGGCCAGGTGGCCAGATGAAGGTCTGCTTCAGGCCTGGAGGCCATTTCTATTGCGGGGATCACAAAACAGCAGCTACTTGGAAGATTCTCGACGGAGAGATTCTCATCGATTGGAAAGACTACGGACGATTCATTTTCACCGTCAGCGAAGGAAAGCACTTGCAGGGGCACTGCCTTCACCAAGAGGAATCCAAGAAGTGGCGCAAGACCATCTACAATGGGGCACTGACCCCTCTCGAGAAACTTCTCTTCGGAGATGGGGACGGCACAGAGTGGGACTTCAAGTCCCCAGATGGTACTGTATCTGTAGAGTTCAGGTGTGATGGTGAGAACCATTTCGTGTGTTTCACCAAAGATGGCGATGCGCACTGGTCTGTCGACAAGAAGGGGAAGACGATCATCATCGATTGGGGGAAGCACGGCAAGTATGAACTGGAGGTCGATGTCAAGAACAAGACCATGGACGGGTACCACATTCGTGAAGGTGTCGAGGATCCTGATGAGGACAAGGATTGCCGATGGGCAACCTGAACCAGACAGAGTCAAGTTCCTAAGGCGTACGTGGTCAAGGAAAAACGTTGTGTCACTGTCAAACCGTCATCAGCCTTCGGAGGCTCCCCTGGAGGGTCTCCTGGAAGGCTCTTGGAACTCCCTGGAAAGCCCCGGGAGTTTTCAGGGAGCCTCCAGGGGAGCTTTGCAAGCGTAGTGTCATCACCGCAACATCAACAGCCCTACCACTAATGTCAAAGCCCCTGCCTTTCACATTGTAGCGTCAGGAGCGTGTGTCAACAACGTCAGCAGCGTCAGCAACTTGGGGGGTCATGTGAAGCACCTAGTAGCAGGCCCCTCCAAAGCCTCCCCCCCCTCCTGGGAAATCCCTGCAGGCACCGGGAGCCTCTTAGAGGACCAGGAAGCCTCCTGGGCGCCCCTGGGAGGTCCCTGGGAGAGTACGCTGCTGCTGGCGCTCCGCTATTGACGTTGCGCCACTGAGGCAAAACTGTGGACACTACGCTATGGATACTTCGAGGGTTTCCCAGGGACCCCAGGGGGCCTCTCAGATCTGCTGGGCTGCCAGGAGCTCCCCGGGGGCCTCAGGACTCCCAACGGCTTACCTCCAGGGGGCTCGCATAGACCCTCAAAGGTTCTTAGGGGCCTCCAAGCGCTGTGTTTGCATTAAGTTGTCGGTGGCATGTGTGGCACCACACTGTTGGTACTACTGTGGAAACCCATGCCAAGAAACACCCTGCTTGCCTCCAGGCTGCCCTGGGTTGCTTGGGTTTCAATGGTTTTTGCTATGGACAGCGTGACCTTCCCACACCAAAACTCAATGGACGTCCTGGATTCTCAGGGTAGGGTTTCTTGTGGAAGGTTTCTTGTGGTCGAGCCCCTACTGTATGCTCGTGAATCCGACCAGCCCTCTGGGCGTCGGTGGTCTAGAGAGCTTCCTCTTCCAACCCCCTTCTTCCCCTTCGGGGAGGGGTTTACCCCTCCCCCTACCCCCTCCCCTGGACCTGGACGGAGGGTTCCGCGGGTCGTTGGGGCGTCCAAGATGGCCCAAGACGGCTCCAAGAGGGCCTCAGAGAGCCCAAGATAGCCTCCAAGATGGCTCAAGATAGCGCAAGATGCCTCAAGATGGATACCAAGATGCTCCAAGAGGCCTAAAGACCGCACCAAGATGGCCCCAAGTGGCCAAAGAGCTCCCCACGGAGCTCCCCGAGAGGCCAAAATCATGCCAAAACCTTAAGAAAATCAATGTGTTTGGCTTTCTCGCTTTTTCGCTTCCGATGGCCTTCACAAGCCTCAAGATGGCTCCAAGATTGCCCAAGAGGGCCCCAAGAGAGGCCCAAGAGAGCCCCAAGACGGCCCCAAGGGCGCCCAAGAGCGCTCCAAGATCGCCTCACGGGGCCCAAGAAGCGATTCGAGGCACTCTAGAGGGGCAAGGCTAATATACGACCCCCCCTTCCTTCATAGCTCTCCTCCAACATGGCCCCAAGAGCGCCCCGAAGGCTCCCAAGAGCGCCCCAAGAGCGCCCCAAGAGGCCCCAAGAGGCGCCGAAGAGGCCTCCAAGAGGCTCCCAAGAGACCCCCAAGAGGCCACAAGAGGCCCCAAAGACGGCCCAAGAGGCCCCAAAGCTCGCCATTGTCCTCCTCCTCCTCCTCCTCCTCCTCCTCCTCCTCCTCCTCCTCTTTTTCTTCCTCCTCCCTCCTCCCCCTCCCTCTCTCCTCCTCCTCCTCCTCCTCCTCCTCCTTCCTCCTCCTCCTCCTCCTCCTCCTCCTCCTCCTTCTCCTTCTCCTTCTCCTCGTCGTCCTCCACGTCCTCGCCCTCCTCCATCTCCTCCTCCTTATCTTCCTCCTCCTCCTCCTCCCCCTCCTCCTCCGGCTCCTCCTCCTGCTCCTCCTCTTCCTCCTCCTACTCCGACGACGACGACGACGACTCCTACATCCTCCCCCTCTTGGGGTATATGGCGGCTTACCCCGCCCTTTGTTCTTCTGCATGCTCCCCCGCTTCCCTCATCACCTCCACTCCCCTGGGACTCATTTCTGGACGGGCTGGTGGGGATACGCCAATCGTCTAGAGTTTACGTTTTTGGCATCACCTTACGGCCACTCAATTGCTGACTCCATGCCGTCAGCACTACACTATTGGCACCATGCTGCTGACGCTATGCGATTGGCGCAACACTGCTGTGACGCCACCTGAGGCCTCCGTGTGCCTTAGAAACAGTCCTCCTGTGGCTCCCCAGGAGCCCCCGAAAGGATCAATGTCTTTCACAATCCCCGAAGGGTTGACAGGGGTCTTTACAGGGGTTTCAGGACCCTCCCACCATTTCAGCCCCCAAAGCTTACCAAGGGGCTGGTGACACAATCCTGTTGACCCAATTCTGGTGACAACACTCCTCCCAGGGCTTCCCAGATGCCTGGCAAGCTGTGAAAGAGCGAGTTTCTCGGTCGCCTGAGGGGAAGGAGAGAGGGTTTGGGTATTCTCCGTACCGGCGCAAGGGGGAAATGGAGCTTAGCAACGCCTCCCCGTCCCAGCCCAGAGCAAAAGGAGATGGAAGACCATGGGGCCTTCCGCGGGCACTTCGCGCTTGAGGTGGGGCGACTCGTTGCGGACACCCCCCTCCCCCTCGCGCTTGCAAACCACGGTGCAGATTACGACGACCGACGGCGACGACGACGACCCCTGCCCGCTTGAGCGTCCCGCCCGCCCGCCCGCTTCAACACCCCGCCCGACCGACCCGCCCGCTTCCATGTCCCGCCCGCCCACTCGCTCGCTTTCACGTTGCGCCCAACCGACCCGCCCGCTTTTGAATGCCCCGTCTGTCCGCTTGCTCTTGATGCCCCGACCGACCGACCCGCCCGCTGTAGTGCCCCTCCCGCCCCACCCGCGCATCGGATTTAATGCCCCGCACGCGTCGTCGTCGTGGCCGTCGGCCGTCGCAGTCGTCTTCGCCGTTGGTCGCTGCAGAATTATATTGCTAAGGCGTTACGGCCGGTGCCGCCGACCCTGAAGACGACGACGACGGTGGATTAAGGTGGGAGGGAGCAGGAGAAGGCGAAGGAGATGTTCCCCATGTGGGCCGAGGGAGTCGTAGCAGAGACAGAAAGGGAGCCTTGTGGCCTGCGGCCCTTCCCGCCACTGTGCGGGGTTGTGGTTGAAAGGCCTCTTGGTTTTTTTCGGGCCTGTTGGGGCCTCTGTTGGGCCTCTTGGGGGTCTCTTGGGGGCCTCTTCGGGCCCCTTGAGGGGCTCTTGGGGCCTTCTGGGGGCTTCTTGGGGCGGGAAGCTCGACATGTCGGTTCGTGGTCCTCTTCTTGGGCCTGCTTGGGGCCCTCTTGGCGTCTTGGCGCTTTTTTGGCCTCCGGGACGCCCAGGGGCGGATGCGTATCTGACCCCCTCCCCCGGGGACCCCCCCCGGGACCCCCCCGGGACCACCCCGGGACCCCCACCCCTTTTGGCGGGGGAGGGATCAAAGGGAAGGGGCTTCCCTTCGACTTAAACGTTGCTACGGTTTTCTCTCGCTGGCAGACTTGAAGAGAAGGGCGCAGGGAAAGGGGAAGACGGAGACGCAGGGAATTGAAAGAGGACAACGGATGCGTCGATTGAGCGCACGCCGACAGGGGGCCCAGACGCCGACAGGGTCGGCGGATTCTCGCCTCGAACAAACAGTGGCCGATCTCCAGAAACGGTTCCTGGCGCTCTCGCCTCGACGTCATCTGCATTTTCTCAGAACGCGAGGTTCCCGTTCCTGCGCGGGCTTGGTTGGTCCCAAAAGTGGCGCCCTGAAGGCCTGGCTAGGACGACAACGGCCCCCCCCCCCTCGATAATTCTTCCCGGTTTACCACAGGACGCCCTGGCAAGAGAGGCCCCGAAACTGAGGGAATGTGCTCTCGCTCGAGACTTCTTCGCAAGTCATTCGAGTTTGTAGAGCATCGGCTACGACGACAACGACTCCCGCTCGATATGTCCTTATAGTTTACCCCATGACGCCCTGGCCAGAGAGGCCTCCGAAGTCAGCAAAGGCACTCTCGTTCGAGCCTTCTTTGAAAGTTATTCAAAGTACTGAAGGCCCAGCTGCGACCACAACGGTTCTCTTGATACTTCCTCGCCAGCACCCAAACACACACACACACATGTTCGCAAGATGGTTGTCGTCGTTGTCGTTGTAGTCGTCGTCGTCGTCGTCGTCGTCGTCGTCGTCGTCGTCGTCGTCGTCGTCGTCGTCGTCGTCCTCGTCGTCCTCGTCGTCGTCGTCGTCGTCGTGTGGGGTCGTGGTCGTCGTCGCCGCCGCCGCCGCAGTCGTCGTCGTTTGCTGGCGCAGGGACAAGGGGGGTGGCGGTTGTGGGGCGGCAGGTGGGTGGATGGGGGGGGTAATTGTTCACCCCCGGCAAACTGGGAGCTGTCCCCCGCCCTGGCCCCAGGGTGGCCGCGTGGGTTGGGGGGGGGCCTCCCGAATGTGGGTCGAAGTAGATGCTGTTGGGGGGTCGCGCCGCGTCGCCGATGCGTCGGCGAGGGGGCGCGATCTGGAGCCCTAGTTACCTTCTCCACCCCGCCATCGCCGATGCTTCGGCGGCGTGGTGCGATCCTCCGACCCAGTCGCTTCGGCCGCATGGGGGAAATTCCATGGGGGCTGTGGTTATGTGGGAGGGAGGGGAGGGGGAGAAACCCGGTGTCGGATGGTTTTTCTGTGGGGTGCGAATCTGAGCCATCGTGTGATTTTCAAGCAGCCACATCGTCTGTGAAACGTGCTCCCCCCACGCTCAGACCCCGCTGTTGACACACGCGCACACACACGCCCACGCACGCACGCACGCACGCACGCACGCACGCACGCACGCACACACACAAACACACACACACAAACACACACACACACACACACACATATCAGGAGGGGGAAAAAAAAACAGACACAATTAATCGTCGACCCCCAGAAAATATGTGAAAATATGGAGAGGGGCGGAAGACGAAAGCCCAGAACATATGGGAAAATATTGGGAATCCAGTTATTTGTGTCTATTTATTTGTGTGTCCCAGGGCCTCTTCAACACACACACACACACACACCCACACCCACACGCACACGCACACGCACACCCAGACGCACACACACACACACAAAAACACACACACACACACACGCTATCACTCTATCGTGGCCTCCAGGAGGACTCCCAGAAGCCTTTGGGGGCCCGAGAGTTGCCTCCCGGAGGCCCCAGGGGACCACAGGAGCTTCTTTGGCGCAACCACAAGCCCCCATGAGCGCCACAGGAGCTCCAAGACGCCCCTCTCCGGGTGCCAACAAATCCCGTCGGATGAGCTCCTAGATGTTTCTCGGGTGCCACGCTCCCAGGAGTTTTTCCCGCTGGGTTTCGCAGTGACCTCCGAGGGTGCTCCTCCAGTTGACACTGCAAAACGTCAAGGGCAGAGCGTTTTGCATCCACACCTGTGTACTTCAACCGCGCTCTCAGGATTGGCGCAAGATGGAGTTCATAAAGAACGTCGTCGAACCGAAAGCGATCGTTCATGGCGATGATGGCGCAGGTCGGGCAGGTGGTAATGGGGAGTGACCCACATGGGAGGTGAAGAAAAGACACCTAAAGGGCCCCTTTTGGAGCCAGTTGGTGCCCAAAAGGGGCCCTAGCCACTTTAGGCCCCTTTGAGGCCCTTTGCTTCACCCCGTCTTTGGGTCACCCCCCATTACCACCAGCCCGAGCAGGAGACGGGGACGGCCACGGCCACAGCCACGGCGACGGCCACGGCCACACCCACGGCGTGGGCCACGGCTCTGCCCACGACCACGGCGGCGGCATTGTGGCGCTCGGCAACATCACTATCGGAGGCGAAAAGTTCATGGTTGATCGTGATGGGCAGTCGGAGGAGGAAAAGATACCCATACCTATACCCTCTGGCCGTTTTCCCTCGTCGCCACCGCCGGATTCGCCTCGGAGTTCTGGCCAGAACGCACCCCGGGACAGGTCCAGGAGGTGGCGGTATCGGTACCTTCTGTTCTCCCCAGGCAGCTCGACAAGGGCTTTGAGACCGAGTTTGGGGTAGAGCCCGTGGGCTCCGGCAAGGTCGCGGGGTTTACTGCATGGGTGCAGGACAGCAAGGCCGGGGGAATCAGCGATCCGGTTACAGGGGAGGGTCATGACGACCATGCGCATTTCATGGTGACGCCGACGGCCGCTGATGGTGACAAGTTCGCGATCAAGTGCGGCGACCAGGTGTCAACGATCAACGTGCATCCTGGAGCAGCCCCTACCCAAGGAGGCATCATGGCGGTTCTTGAAGACGCTGATGGAAAGCATGTTGGTTTCATCGAGCTGAAGCTTCATGACGATGCCGGTGACCTCGAGCTTTGGATATGCAAGGACGGTGCCATGTCAGAGCCACTGGATTTCCTTGCAGACACGACGATCACAGCAACCTTTGCGACTAAGGAAAATCGCAGCGTTCAGCTGAATGTACGCGACATGGACAAGAATGAGGACGAGGATGGCAATGCGAACATGAGAGACGGCAAGACGAACTACTTCGTCTTCCCGGGGGAGAGCGATCAGGACCCAGAGTTTCTCGTCGGCGAGAAATTCCGATCGACCACCACAGTGACGTTCACGGCCAATGGCAAGACGTACACCGCACCTCCTTTCATCCTGGTGCCGCATATGTAGAGACCAGCATGAAGCATGACTTGTACAGAGGGGTGATTTGATTCGAGAGATACGCACGCGGTTTTGGCATACATAGTAAATCTCCGTCCGAGGTCTGTGACAAATCTCCGCGTCATTCATCGCACACTCCTGCTCTGTTTCCGTTCGGCTTCACACTGCGACGCATATGCATAATCACGCATGCACAACACAGTTTTTGCACTGAGGGGGTCTTAGTTCTCTTCCAACGAACTGGGCCGCTGTGCCAATCTGGCGGCTGTGTCGTCGCCGTTGCCGCCCTGTCGCCGCCTCGTCGCCGCCCGTCGTCTGGGCCTGCGTGCCGGTCTGGCGGCTATGTCGTCGCCGTCGTTGCCCCATCGCCGTTTCGTCGCCGCACATCGTCTGGGCCTGCGTGCTAATCTGACGGCTATGTCGTCGCCGGCGCCGCCTCGTCGCCGCTTCGTCGCCGCCCGTCGACTGGACCTGCGTGCAGGTCGGGTGGCCATGTCGTCGCCGTCGCCGCCCCGTCGCCGCCTAGTCGCCGCAACAAGGACTGCGCCACATCGATCGCACCACATAGGTTGGTTGCTTCATATAAATTGCACAACATATATTCGACAACATAGGCTGCACAATCTTTATCTATAGCCCTTTCTCTCAATGGGAGACCAAATCTACCACCCCTTCCCAGAGGGATTATCTGTCCCCCTTGGGAAAGTGCAATCTACAAACGATTTTGCCCCATCGATCCTTCAAGGTGTGAAGTCAGACAATCCCATTCCATTATCATCCGCAACAAATTCTATGCGCGGACATTCGTTTACTCAAAATCATCATTGTTCAACAAGTCCTTGCAACAAATGGGACAAAGTGCACGCGCGCGTCGTCGCGCGCGCGCGTGCCGGAATCCGTCAAAACCGTTGGTGTCGTAGGGATGTCAGAACCTACTGCCCCGAAAACGCATAACAATTTTGGGTTTGCAGCCCTTGTTTAAAAAAGATCTGCGCGCGCTCTTGCGAATTCATAAGAGAGCCTTCGGTCTACAGCATGTTCATCAATAGCGACAGCGGGCCTCTCGCCCGCGCATTCTGGAATCATTCGAATGCCCTTTTCGCACGTGCTGGAGCGTACGATCCCTGTCAAATGATACCATGCGGACCACTCGCGCCCGTCGGCCGCGCGCGCATGCCGAAATCCTTCCGAAACTTGCACTACCGACGCGTGGACACCATCATCGTTGTCGGCGTGATCAGTATCGGCGCCGTCAGTGGCGCCGTCGTCATCGTCATCGTCGTCACCAGCATCGCCATTATCATCATCGTGTCTGCCGTTGACGAATCCGCCATTACACCGTGCCCGCCCTAGTCACCGATTTGCACTGGAATGCCCGCGCGTCAGCGCGGCCTGTGAGACGCGCTGGGAAGGCCCCAGCGGTCAGCGCCAGCGCAGCCGCGTCGGTCGCGCCAGACTAGCTGGCTGCTTTGTGCGCAAGTCTGCGTGCGCAAGCGCCGCCGCAGCGACCCGCCAACCAGCGCCAAGCAGTCATCGCAATCGATGCCGCATGGGTTTTGCAAACCAAGTTGTGGGTGGGTGGGTGGGATGATTGCGCGAGCAGTGGCGCTGTCAATTTCAAGTTCGGCAAGGCGAACTTCACCACATAGAATGTACCACAAACATTGGAAGCTGCTAGAAACACACACAGTGGGTCCCACGGCAGCCAACATATATATATATATATATATATATATATATATGTATATAAATATGTGTGTGATACACGGGAAATGCGACTGGGTGCCAATTGACAGGCAAAGAGGGGGAGCAGTAGCACCGGGCTGCAACCTGGTTCGTGGGTGACGCGCTTTCTGCGGAAATGGTCCAAGGGCGGGAAGCAGAGGGATCAACGCATTCGAAATCGATATTGGATTTTCCGTTTAGATATAGAAGAGTCGTCCAGTTAGGGATATTGGCATCTGCCGTGAAGGCGTGGGGCCCTCTTCGGTGGCAGTGCCCCTGTCGAAGCGGTCAGCTTTGATGTATCGTTATTTCTCCCCCCGCACTGGATTTTTGTTTTTACGTTTTCACAGGTTGGCGTTGCGAGTGACAAGGCCTGGTTTTTCAAGTTTGCCTCATCGGGTTGTATTGTTGGTTATTGTAGGTAAATGTCATCCCCCGCACTGGAGGAAGGTTTTGTCTCCCATGGCACGGCCCAAAGGTGTCCGTGCCACCGCTCATGTTGGCGCATGTTCACCCGAGAAATAAACCTCTGTCTCGCGAGCCCCCCGAGTGGCAAGTTGATAATCGGCGTCATATGGAGCGCTCCGGAAATGGCCCCGCCTGCGAGGATCCGCGAGGTTGACGTTTCTCCCTCGGCGGAAGGCGGCGGAAACAACGATACGCCACGAAGGGGTACGAACACTCCTTGTTCAGGGCTTCTGGAGCCCAGCGCGCGGGCATAGTTCGTGGCCGTTGGAGGCGCCGACGCCGTGCCCCCCCGCCGAGACCGCGCGCACGCGCGCGCCGAGAGGTCCTCCCCTCTCCGCGTGTGCGCGCGCGTGCACACGTTGCGCGCGGGCCCGTGCAGGGGTGCCTGCACACGCGCAGGCGTCTCGACTCGGTGTCTCCGCCCTCTCCCCCCCAGAGACCTGGCGCGTCGATTTGTCGTGGGTGGGTCGCGGGTGGGCCGTGGTCCGATATAGCGGCAACCGCGTCAGCAAAATCAAGGGCAGCGAACCGTGCAGAGACAATTTCACACCGCTCGGCCCCGATCACCTTGATACCTGGGTGAAAATCACTTTCGTTTGATTTTCAGATGCGCGTCGCGCGGGCTACAGAGGGCGGGGCGCGCGCAGGGTGAGGCGCGTTCCTGGGTTCGGCGCTTCGGGTGGGGCGTTCGCCATTGGCCCCGTCGCAGTCGTCGCCAGCCGAATGGTAAGGTCGATGCAAATCATCATGGCGACGGTGATCATGATGGTGGTGCCGATGGTGACCATTCAAGGGCCATGGTTGTCTTATTGGCGGCGTTCGCCATGGCCGTCTGCATCGTTGCCATGGTCACGGTGTGAACGACCGTGAAGGTGATACTGATGATGGCGATGATGATGCTTATGTTGCTGATGTTGATGCCGATGCTGATGATGACGATGGTTATGCTGATGATGCTGATGATGATGGCGACCCCGATATCTTGATGGTGATGACAACTAGGATGATGACGCTGATGATGATGATAGTGATGACGATGCTGATGATGCATATGGTGATGATGATGATGATGCCGATGATGGAGATGATGATGTTGATGATGATGATGATGATGATGGCGACGGTGACGATGCCGATGCCGATGATGATGACTATGATGATGATGATGATGATGATGACGATGATGATGATGATGATGATGGTTCTGATGATTATGATGCTGGTGTCCCGATGATGATGATGATGCCGATGGTGGTGATGATGTGTATGATGATGACCATGGTCATGATCGTGATGGCGACGATATGCTGTTGGTAATGATGGTGTTGTTCATAACGATGATGATAACTGTGTTGTTGATAACGATGATGACGATGATGGCGATGGTGATGATGCTGATGGTGGTGATGATGCTGCTGTTGTTGATGATGGTGATGGTGATGATGATGATGATGATGATGATGATGATGATGGCAATGATGATGATGATGATGATGATGATGATGATGATGATGATGATGATGATGATGATGATTATGATGATGATGATGATGATGATGATGGCTATGGTGATGGTGATGGTGAATGTGATGGTGATAGTAATGATAACCATGCAAGGGATGGTCCAAGCGATGGCGGCAAGCGCCTTGGTGGTACATTGTGTGATGTTGGTTGCCATGATGCTGCCAGACGCTCCCACGCCCCCCTGGACTCCAAGCGAAGACGCGCTTTCGAGGCGGGACGGGACGGGGTCCTGTATGTTTGCAAATGCACGAGGCCTTCGCATCAGGAGAGGCCCAGTCAAATCAACAAAGCATAGGACGGGAACAGCTCCCCCCCCTCTGGGAAAGCTACTCCCGCGGCCACCCAAGCTTCCAAGAACAAGCATATGCCTGCCACACATTGTTCCCCACTCCGGGCCCCCCTTGGGGCCCACTTGGAGCTGTTGCGGGCCACTCCTGGGACGCCTGGGGCGCTCTCGGGGTATCTTGGAAGATCTCTTACAGCCAGTCTGGGTCCCTCTCGGAGTGCTCCTGGGCGATACTCGAGTCATCTGGAGGCCTCAGGAACTCAGGGAAAGCGAAAAGACGAGCATTCTGAAGGCGCTTCGGAGAATTTGCTCTCGGCGGCGGATGGCGTAGCTGTACCCGCCGTGCGCGCGCGACCGCGCGCCATGGCTGGCGCCTGGCGCAACGCGGGCGGCAAAGCCTCCTGGGGAGGCGCACGCGCGCCTCGCATTGCCCCCGCCGGTGCCGACCGCGCGGCGAGCCAGGGCGGCGGCGCTGGCGCCCACCACGCCCAGGGCTACGCCGCAGGGGCTGGCCGCGGGCCCTATGGCGCGCCCGGCTACATGGCCGTGCCGACCGGGGAGGACGTCAGCGGAGGGGGATGTAGCGACGTCGCCGCTCGTCCTGTGGAGCCCTCATCGCCATGGCCAGATTCTCCTCGAGATCAGGGTCAGAGCGAAGCCCTCGAGAGGTCCCGGGGTTAGGGGTATCGGTATCGTATTGTTCCCTTAGGACGGCTGTTGCAGCTCACCCTGCAGTTGCGGGGAGGAGCATTGCCGAGGCGCTTGCTGCGAGGGGTCGGGGTGCAGTGGGGGCACCGACGTCATGTCCTACGTGGGGCCAGGCGGGGACTTCGTGCTGCAGCAGACTTTCAGGTACATTGGAGGCGGCGCAGGGCAGTGGGGCCTTGTGGAGATCCCCAGAGGGGGCTCTTGCTGCGCTGCTGTCTGCTTGGGGCTGTGCGCCTTGCCGCTGCTGCTGCTCCTGCTGGCGTGGTGGCTGCTCGTGCCAGAAATGGACACCTCCACGACGACCGTTAGCACTACTGCAGCCCCCCCGCTGCTGGCGCCAGCGCTGACCACTTCGAAGCTGCCGTACGATTGCTCCGTGGGCGCCCAGCGAACCTGGACCATCGGCAAGACTGCGTGGTGCTGCGACAAGCGCGGAATGGGGTGCCCGACGACCCCGCCGCCGCCCCCGCCCCCCCCCCCGCCCCCCCCGCCCCCGCCCCCCCCTGCCCCACCGCCCCCGGCTGTGCCGACATCCACCACGACACCGTGCCCCATCGATTGCGACGCTGGGTACAACGACCTCGACCCGCTGCAGTGGGTGCGCGGCTGGAGCGGCGCCAAGAAGATGCGCACCGCTTCGCGGGGGGGGCACGGCCAGGCGATCCCTCCATCGCGTCCGCTCGGCGGCCGAGAGCATTTCGGACATGGGTTGGATGCGAGGTTGGTGCCTGCCACTCGTGTCGCGCGCAGCTCCTCCTCCGCCTCCTCCTCCTCTTCCTCCCCCTCCTCAGCTTTGCCGCCGCCATCCTTATCTCTCTCGCCCTCGTACTCCAACTCCTCCTGGCCGCCCTCTTTATCCTCGTCCTCGTTGTCCGCAGTGCCCCCTTTCTCGTCTCTCTTTCCCTCGTTCCCTCCTGCCCGTTCCCGTCCTTCCTCCTTCTGTCTCGCCATCCTCCTTCCATCCTTCGCGTCCTCCCCCTCCTCCTCCTCGTTCTCCTCCTCGTCCTCGTCCTCCTCCTCCTCCTCCTCGTCCGTTTCCTCTTCCTCCTCCTCCTCCTCCTCCTCCTCCTCCCCGCTCGGGCGGTATGGCAAGATTGCGGGTAGTACGCGTGCTGGGCCTTCTTGGGGGCGTCTTGGTCCCCTCGTGGGGCCATCTTGGGGCCCCCTGCTTTTCAGGGGAGCTCGTCAGAGGCCCCGTTGGTGCCATCTTGAGCCGAAACGCCTGCCTGGCTCACATAATTATTGTCATACATGGTATGTTCACATGTCCCATCTATATATGTGTGCATACACATATGTATATATGTATCTAGATCCCCAGGTCAAAATCATCCCATCTTCACATGTTCCATTGTGTTCCGTCTGGAGGGCGGTGCAGCACGCGAGCGGGAGTTGATTCATACTCAGACTCGCTCATACTTAGACTCACTCACATCCTCATCTTCCTCATTCAGGCTCATTCATACTCGCGAGGCGCTAGCTTCAGCCCCCAAAGGGGGAGCCGACAAGGGTTAGGACACTCGCATGCTCGCTGTCAGAGTGTGGGGACGTCTCGAGCGATGCGCTCGTTTTGCACTTTAGACTCCTGTCCCGTCAGAGCCACATGAACACCTCGATGTAGGAAAAAGGACGGCCGCCAGGAAGGAGCAGCGAGGGTCGAGGTAGAATTCATCTGGACGCAGAGGGAGGGAGAAGGAGCGAGGGAGGAAGAGCAGCGAGGGGGCACGACGAGGAGGAAGAGGAAGGAGAGAGGAGGGACTTGCTCACCGTCTGTCTGTGAGTCGCTGTCGTCATCGTCACTGCCCCTCATCGTAGCCGCCGCCGTCGCCGTCGCCGTCTTCGTCGTGGCCGTCGTCCACTTGGACTTGCTGTCACACTTAGACACTCAATCCAGACACTCACAGCGAGCCGAATCGTCTTTATCGTACGTCGTTCCTTTCCGTCCACCTGAACTCGCTGTCACACTCAGACACTCAATCCAGACACTCGTAGCGAGACGTGCCAGCAAATGAGATGCACATACAAAAGACAAATCATACCAAGAAACGCCCTGCTTGCCTCCAGGGTGCTCTGGGTTTCTTTGGTTTCGATGATTTCCCTATTGGAAGCGTGACGTCCCAAAACAAAAAAAATACCCCAGTGCGACCCTACCTAGAAATTGGAGCCCCCAGGAAAGCAGCATTAGTTGCTATGCCATGCCATGCTATGCTATGCCATGCTGCGCTATGCTATGCTATGCTATGCTGCGCTATGCTCTGCTATGCTATGCTAAGCTATGCTATGACATGCTGCGCTGTGCTATGGTAAGCTGTGATATGCTATGCTATGCTATGCTAAGCTGCGCTATGCTCTGCTCTGCTATGCTATGCTATGCTGCGCTGTGCTGTGCTGTGCGGTGCTGTGCTGCGCTATGCTATGCTATGCTATGCTATGATATGCTGCGCTATGCTATGCTATTCTGGGCTATGCTATGATATGCTGTGCTGCGCTATGCTACGCTATGCTGTGCTCTGCTATGCTAAAGCTCAGCGAAGCTAAGATGAAGGTAAGTTAAGCTAAGATATACCAGAGCTAATATGAAGCTAAGCTAAGCTAATATGAACAAGCTAAGCTAAGATGAGGTAAGCAACGCTAAGCTAAGGGGACGTAACTGGGAGAACCGCGGGGCGGATGCGGGGGGAACCGCCCGGGGCGAGCCCCACTGCCCGGCCCCTTTAAGCCAACAGAGTAAGAACCCTTCTAGGCAGAGCTTAGATAGGGAATCAATGCAAATCCCGGGGACTCAGGGTTGGGTTTCTTGTGAAAGGTTTCTTGTGGTCGAGCTCCTACTGTATGGGGATCTCCGCGTCGAGCAGCCAGCTATACTTCAAGACGGGGCACCCCCGGGGCAGTGCCGACCCTTCCCCCGTGGGGCCTGCGCGCTTCATCCTCCGAGGTGCTTGTTCACGGCCCTGGGGCTCGGCGAGGGCCCCCGGAGGCCGAAAGCCACGGCAACGTTCCTCGGAGGACACGTACTGGGTGGGCGAGGAGTGCCCGGGGGCAGCGAGGGTTGCCGCATAGGGGCCTTTCAGGGCCCCTGAAGGGGCCCTTTAGGGCCCAAGAGGGGGCTTCCAGGGCCCGAGAGAGGCACCTTTCTCCCCCCCCCCCACTGATCGCCCCCCGTACATTCGCGTCCAGCCTTCTTGTTTCGAAACGGTCGGATGTCCTCGCGCCGGTGCCCCCGAGGGGTCGGCAGATCTTCTGCTGCAGGACTGCGCACAGGGGCTGCCCTTCCGAACTGCCGCCGCCCTCGGGCCTGCCGCCCTCGGGTGTCCCCCCCCAGCCGGACACGTCCGTCTACGACTGCGACGCGGGTTATCACGAGTGCATGCGCTGCATCCGCCAGGCCTGGTCGCCTGCGAAGATCGACTATCCTGGTGCCTGCGGCATGTTCCGCTATCGTGCCAAGACTCGTCGTCGTCAGATTTATCGTGGCCCTGGCCGCGACAGGATCAAGGTTAAGCAGCTCTCCCAGAGTACCCTTCTTGGTGGGAGACGGCACCCGTCCCCTCCGGGGGGTGTAGGTCGACTAACGGACCCAACATTTTCCCGATGGGGGAGGGGGTTGTTTCAGAAGCGCGGCACTCCGTGCGGCGACTCGCTGAGAACCGCCCAGAAAGAGTTCGGCACGAGGCAGTTCCCGCCCCTGGGCTCTGGGTGGGCCGTGCCACATGGCAGTATCCTCCCCGGGCTGAGGGAGGCCGTTGCATGTGGTAGTTGTCGTCCTCGGTGCCAGCGAACCCCAACGTGCGTTGCCCCTCTTCCTCGGGCCCAAGCGGCCCGTAACATGTCACAGCTTGCCTCCCCAGCACCCATGCGGCCGAACCAGACGGTAGGGGGAGATGACGAGAAGGAGAGGGAGGGTACGGGTGATGAGCGGAAGAAAAAGAAGAGAGGAAAGAGAGAGAGAGAGAGGAAGGAGAGAGAGGTAGAGAAAGAGAGAGAGAGAGACAAGTAGGGAGAGAGAGAGAGAGAGATAGAGAGAGATGAGTAGCATGGCTCAATCCACTCACGTGGCGCCCGCGGGGGGGCAGCGCTGGACCTGACCAACGCTGGACCCCCCGATCGTGACGAGGACCTCGGAGGCGCGGAAGCGCAGGAACAGCACGTTCACAAGGAGCAGCGTCACTTGCGGCCGAGGATCTCGTCCACGAGCGTGGGGGGAAGGGATCGCGGCCGTTGCGCTCGGCCTTCTCCGTCGGCTCCCGCAACCTACCCCTCTGCGGTGCCACGGCCCCCTCGGCACCGTCAGCCGCCGCCCTGCACTGCTCCTCGACCTCGTGGGGCCCATCCTTCATGGCGGCATCGCCGATCGGCGCATCCAAGTCCCGCTCGTACGTAGGGCCTTCCATCGCCCACACCGGCACGACGACCGGCGCATCAGCACGGAGAACGTGTCTAACAAGAGCCTCAGAGACTTCAACAACCTCCGACTAACCGTCGCTCGTGCCCTCACCATGGCCGCCACTGCAAACAGACAAATGCATCTGAATATCATCAGTCAAAGCTGCAGCTACCCCCTGTGCGACACGACGTTTCTGAACATCTAGAGAGACCAAGGTGGCGCCACACGTGCAGAGCCAGCCATGGACGGCCTTCACGGCAACATCCGACCAGGGTGCAGCCGTCCTGAACTTCTTCTCCAGCACGTCAAGGGTCAGGTACGCAGCCTCGCCAGCCCCTTCCTCCGCGTCAGCACCACGAGTACGGCGCCTCCTGCGACGACGACGTCCTCCAGCACCATGAAGTTGAACACGGTTAAGGCCGGTCGGGTCCGCCGGCACGTGCGCAGCAGGCTTTCCTAATTCGCGGGCCGCCAGGCTGCGAAGCACCACCACGGCAGGCGGCGCATCGGCGTCTGCGACTCTGGCAGCGAGGGCGGGAACGATGAGACGAACACGACCCCCCACCTCGTCGCAGCGGCCGGGCACATCCCGCAGCGCGCCCAGCTCAGCACGCAGCGCCTCGGCCTCGGCAGGGGCCTGCGCCAGCTGCGGCTGCAGCCGCCGAGTGGCCGCATCTGCCGCCGCCGCCGCCGCCGCAGCCCGCGCCGTGCGCCGCGGCAGAGCGCCTTAGCGGGCCACACCCCCGCGGGCCCCTTCCCGTCCGGCCACCCGCACAGGCGCCCGAGCGAGGAGCGCGCGCGAGCAGCCTGAGCCAGGGTGGCGACGGAGAGAAAGAGAGAGAGAGAGAGAGCGAGAGAGCGAGAGAGAGAGCGAGAGAGAGAGAGAGGGGGAGAGAGAGGCAGAGAGGGAAAAGTAGAGAGAGAGAGGGAGGGAACAAGAGAGCGAGAGAGCGAGAGAGCGCGAGCGAGCGAGCGACCGCGAGCGAGCGCGAGAGAGCGAGAGAGAGCGAGCGAGAGAGAGAGCCGCGGGCCGAGCAGGTCGCACGTGGGCCCGCAGCCGAGTGCACCCCGAAGGCCGCCCCTCTCGGTGCCCACCCTCGGGGGCCGCCGGGCGGTGCACGCCGTGTGCGCAGAGAGAGAGAGAGAGAGAGAGAGAAAAAAAAAAAAGCGAGAGAGAACGAGAGAGAACGAGAGAGAGAGAGAGAGAACGAGAGAGAACGAGAGAGAAAGAGAGAGAGAGAAGGAGCACATGAGAAGAAGGAGGGAGGGCGAATGAGTCTGCGGTGCTGGGGCCTTCTCGGAGCGCCCGGGGGGGGGCCTCTTGGAACCCTCGGGGGGTGTCCTTGGAGGTCTCTCAGGGCCCTCCAGGGCGTCTTGGAGACCTTCTCGTCTGTCTTAGGCCGTCTCGGGCGCCCTTTGGGCCGTCTTGGCGGCCTCTTGCGCCCTCTTGTGGCCCTTTGGGCCATCTTGGTAGGATTGGGGGCTGTTCTGGGGCCGTCTTGCAGGGCTTTGGCGCTATATGGGGCTGTATTGGCGGCCGTCTTCGGCCCATTCCAGAGCCCTTTTGGCAATCATTGAGCCCACTTGGGTGACTCTGGAGCTCTTCGGCATCACATGTGCCCTCGTGTGCGTTCTGGAGGCCATCTTGTGCCGAAAAGCTCGGGAAGGACAGATAAACAAAAACTGCCGTTTGTCAAACATTGCCGCTGTCTGTTGCTTGTCACAGGGCCTTGCATGGCTTCTCTTGGGGTCTCTTGGGTCATCTTCGAGGCCTGTTACGTATCTTGGGTGACTCCTTGGGCTGTCTTGGATGCAACCTTCGGCATCCTGGCCTGGACGCCTCGGAGACCGCCCCAGATGAGAAGGAAAATGTTTGAGGCACTGGAAAGAACTTTTCGACTCCGCAGTCGGCCAGTTGGCCCGTCGGGGAGACGGCCAGTCGGCCAGTGCCCCAAACGGTTTCCCGGTGAACTCCCGACAAATCCAAATTCCCCAGAGGAGTGAAGGGCGCCCAGGGGGCCCTTGGAGCGGGTGGGGTTTACGCGAGCTGGGGGGGTGGCGGGTGCGACAGGGCGGGCGGGGGGCCCCTTCGAGAGCAAGCCGCAGGAGACCCCGCCAGACAGCACACGGCGCCGTGCCGCTCCGTAGTGGCACTTTCGACGCCGGCGCGCAGGAGGGACAACAACAAACAAGTAGGCTGACGAAGGACCCAACCATATGCAGCTGCGAGTGCCGCATTGTGGGTACCGGTTTCGGTGGAGCTCCTCCCTATGGGGCTGGGTGGGGGAGGCGCACGAACGGTGCCATTGGGGCCTTCGGTGAAGCTCCCCACGGGGCCACGAAACGCTGTCCTGGGTGTGGGGGAGACGCATGCGAACGGTACCACTGGGGCCTTCGGTGGAGCTCCCTATGGGGCCACGAAGCGCTGTCCTGGGTGGCGGTGACGCATGCGGACCCTGCCACTGAGGCCCTCGGTGGAACTCCCTGTGGGGCCACGAACCGTGTGAGGGGTGTGCCTACTTGGGTTGCGTTGACGCATGCGGACCCTGCCACTTGAGCCTTCGATGGAGCTCTGAGCTCCCTATGGGGCCACGAAGCGCTGTCTTGGGTGGCGTTGACGCGTGCGCACCCTGCCACTGAAACCTTCGGTGGAGCTCCCTATGGGGCCACGAAGCGTTGTTCTGGGTGGCGGTGACGCATGCGGACCCTGCGACTGGGGCCTTCGGTGGGGCTCCCTATGGGGACACGAACCCTGTGAGGGGTGTGCCTAAATGAGTGGCGTTGACGCCTGCGGACCCTGCCACTGGGGCCTTCGGTGGAGCTCCCCATGGGGCCACGGAACGTCGTCCTGGGTGGCTTTGACGCGTGCGCACCCTGCCACTGAAGCCTTCGGTGGAGCTCCCTATGCGGCCACGAAGCGCTGTCCTGGGTGGCGTTGACTCAGGCGGACCCTGCCACTGGAGCCTTCGGTGGAGCTCCCTATGCGGCCACGAAGCGTTGTTCTGGGTGGCGTTGACGCATGCGGGCGCTGCCACTGGGGCCTTCGGTGGAGCTCCCTATGGTGCCACGAAGCGTTGTCCTGGGTAGCGCTGACGCATGCAGACCCTGCCACTGGGGCCTTCGGTGGAGCTCCCTATGGGGCCACGAAGCCTTTGTCCTGAGTGGCGTTGACGCATGCGGACCCTGCCACTGGAGCCTTCGGTGGAGCTCACTATGGGGTCACAAAACGTTGTCCTGGCTGGCGTTGACGCATGTGGACCCTGCCACTGGAGCCTTCGGTGGAGCTCCCTATGGGGCCACGAAGCGCTGTCCTGGGTGGCGTTGACGCATGCGGACCCTACCACTAGGGCCTTCGGTGGAGCTCCCTATGGGGCCACGAAGCGTTGTTCTGGGTGGCGGTGACGCATGCGGACCCTGCGACTGGGGCCTTCGGTGGGGCTCCCTATGGGGACACGAAGCGTTGACCTGGGTGGCGGTGACGCATGCGGACCCTGCCACTGGAGCCTTCGGTGGAGCTCCCTATGCGGCCACGAAGCGTTGTCCTGGGTGGCGTTGACGCATGCGGGCGCTGCCACTGGGGCCTTCGGTGGAGCTCCCTATGGGCTGTCCTGGGTGGCGTTGACGCATGCGGACCCTGCCACTGGGGCCTTCGGTGGAGCTCCCTATGGGGCCACGAACTGTGTGAGGGGTGTCCCTACATGATTGGCGTTGACGCATGCGGACCCTGCCACTAGGGCCTTCGGTGGAGCACCCTATGAGGCCACGAACCGTGTGAGGAGGAGGAGGAGGAGGAGGAGGAGGAGGAGGAGGAGGAGGAAGATGAGGAGAGGAGACGCGGGGCGCCGTCTCGTCAAAACGAGGACCCAACACCACAGGATGGTAGGGAAAAACAAAAACGGCGCCGCGCCACTCCACCGCGTGCCGAGGGGCACGATGGCGGACTGCTGCCGGCTGGAGCACAAGGCATGCGCGGGGACGATCCCCGAGTAGGCCCGCGGCGACCGAGCGCGCCGCGGGGGCTAGGCGCCCCAGCACGCTGGCGGGCCGTCGGCCTCGGAGCCCCGCAGCCGCGACCCCGGCCAGGGGGATCTGCTGCCCCGACCCTGGACCCGGCGCGCGCGGGCCGCTCCCCAATCGGGGCTCAAGAGACGGGGTCGGGGTCCATGCACACGGGGGTCAGCCAGAGCGCCAAATTTTGCAGGATCCTGCAGGGCCAGGGTCGCATTGACCCGGGTCTGGGTGCAGGACCCTGCAGGATCTTGCAGGCTCCTCGCATTGACCCGGGTTTGGGTGCAGGCCCGACTGACCCAGGTCTGCATTGACCCGGGTCAGCAGATCCCCGATCCGAGCGCGGCATGCACGGAGCACGTCGGAGAGCGTCCCGACGCGCGCTGCGGACCAGCCGGTGGCGCTCGACACGTCCGCTGGTCGGCGTCGCGTAAGATTGACCCTTCGCCGGAGTGCCCTCGAGTGTGGGTTCACAGGGGTCCCCGGGCACTAGCCTGCACGCTTGGATTTGGACTACCCGCGGCCCCCTGAAGTCGCACACCAAAGGTCATTCTTACCTGGGGTCACTCATGAGCGTAGTCGACCTCAGCAGGGCGGCTCTCAGAGGACCCCGAGCCGTTCGTTCGTACCCAGTCTTTCGGGGGTTGCTCAAGGTGCCCCTAGCTTTTCGCTCCATTTTGGAGGCTCTGGGGCCCTCCTGGGCCTCGTGAGGGGCTCTCTCGAGGCCGTGGGGGCCTCCTTGGATATCCTCGGGGCACCTTGGGCCAGGGGCACTTCTAGCAGCACCCGAGCCGTGTTCTCGCCAGGTCGGCGGCCACCGCCCGTACGAGCCTATCGGTTTGAGTGGGAGGGAGGGACGTGGTCAGGGGAAGCGCTAGGGGGGGGGAGGGAATAGGCTCAGGGGGGATCAGGGGGGCAACGATATGGGGGAGAACGCGGCGAGTGTTCGAGGTTTCCGGGCGTTTCCGTAGGTTCGCGGCGGTTTCCTGGCTTCGGGGTGCTCTCCAGCAGCTGCGGCTCGCCGAGGGCGTTCCGGTGGTGTGCGGATCGTCCCGAACGGCCGCCGGATACCCGAGTTATGGCCCGAGAGCCAGGGGGCAACGTTTGGGGGGGGGGGGGATGGGCCCAGGGGGGAACGCATCGACCCGCCATCGCCCAGTCATCGCCGATCGGGGCCCGACAGCCCACCCTGCCCAGGAACGTGCGGCCTCGCTATCGTGGGCCTATCGCCGATCCATCGGCGATGTATCGCGAAATCGAGCTCGACGGTATCCCCTCTGAGCCGGCCCCCCTTTCTCGTTGCCCCTCAGGTGTGGGGGGAAGAGACGCGTTGGCTTCCGCACGTCAAAGGACGGCGAGGCTCGCGCATTCTCATCGCAGACTGGGTAGCTTATCTGATCAGGTTCCTAGTTTGCCGCGCATCCAGGCAAAGCCACTGGATCGCAATCATCGGGCGCGCCCATACAGAAAAAATGTCCCACAGCCCGTTCGCAAGAGCAGTCCAGAGACCGTCTGCTTCAAACCGCTGTGCTAGAGTGTTTGCGCGCGCCGTCGTGATTATCTTCGGGTTGATGGGGGATGAGATGCACATCAGCGGACGAAGAGCGATAATATGCACATTGTTTCGCCATCGGGGACGCATGCTGCAGATCTTCTGCTTCACACAGTTCTGCTCGAGTGTTTGCGCGCGCCAGCGTGATTCTCTTCGGGATCATCGCAGACGAGATGCACATTAGCGGACGAAGAACGACACAATATAATTGGTTCCGCCATCGGGAAGGCCTCTTCCCAGGGAGGCTGCACAGTTTTTACCCCGAAGTGCCGCAGTAGGGGTACAAATGTTCCAGTCGCCCTTGGACGGGCGTCCCGATGGCGTAACCACACGCACACGTTTTGTCGTTGGTTTTTGCGCAATGGGACAGGATAACCGTTCTCGCACCCGAAGTGGTTGCCAAGGAATGTGAAACGATGTCTGGACAACGTGGGCGCTTAGAAGCAAGACGGGCGGGAAAATACAATATGCCCAGCTACCTCCAGCCCATGCGCGCCTCAAAGACGAGGCTTGAGCACATCGGATCTCGAAGATCGCGCACCGCAGCCGCACCCTTCTGCGTCTCCTCCGCTGCTCACCCCCTCGAGCTCCACTCATGCGTCGCAGGCGTGCGTCGTGGTCGTGGTCGTCATCGTCCTCTCCCTCCCATCTGATGCTGCTGCTGCTGCTCCTCTTCCTCCTCCTCTTCCTCCTCCTGCCCCCTACTCGTATTCGTCAACCTGCTGTTGCTCTGTCTTGTGCAGGCTCATCCTTTTCATCCTCATCTTCCTCTTCCTGCTCCTGCTGTTCGCCCTCCTAATATCCTCTTATGTGTCATGCTGCTCCTGTTCGTCGTCGTCTTCTTCATCATCACCAACGTCATCTCCATCCTCCGCCCCCCTCCCCCCTCGAAGCCCCAACCCCGAACCGGCGGAGCCCACGAGAACCCTATCAGACTCCCCATCCTGGATCCTCCTACACAACCCCTGCTGCTCCTGCCCCCCCCTGCCTTTCTTCCTCCACGCCCCCCCGCATACGTGGCGCGCGCTCCGTCTGCGGGACGGCGAGCCGGCAGAGCGCGTGTCTCTTTTCTGTTTGTTCTCGTTTTTTTTTTCTCTCCCTCTCTCTCTCTCGCACTCGCTCTCTCTCTCTCTCTCTTTCTCGCTTTCTCTCTCTCTCTCTCTCGTTCTTTCTCTCTGGCTCCGTTTGTGCATTTGTGTCTACCGGTACGTATTCCCCAAGCGGTGTTTGCACGTAGGGAATCTTACTTCTGCTCTGAGGCACTGGGCCTGGTTGCCGCTCTGGCGGCTACGTTGCCGCCGTCGCCGCCCCGTCCCCACCCCGTCGCCGCCTCGTCGCCACCCATCGTCTGGGCCTGTCTGCCGCTCTGGCGGCTATGCTGCCGCCGTCCCCGCCCCGTCGCCGCCTCGTGGCCACCCGTCGTCTGGGCCTGTCTGCCGCTCTGGCGGCGATGTTGCCGCCGTCCCCGCCCCGTCGCCGCCTCGTCGCCACCCGTCGTCTGGGCCTGTCTGCCGCTCTGGCGGCTATGTTGCCGCCGTCACCGCCCCGTTGCCGCATCACAGAATGCACGACAGATGTTGCACAACATAAGTGGCACAGATTGCAGATTGCACAACATAGATTGCATCACACCTGTTGCGCCATGTGGATTTCACCACATTGATTCTCCTTTCTAGAAAGGAATTCGGATCTACGCCCCTGGGTTTCCCGACCCCACCCTTGGGATGTGTGATTTACAAGTGGTTAGAAGTTATGTCCCATCGCTCTTCATTAAAAAAGCTAATACCATCCCAGTCCAGCAGGTATCCCCCCCAGTCATCGTTGACAATAATACTATGCGCGCGCACTAGTTTCTCAATTAGCCTGTCGGAGGATCCAGACATATGCAGTTGCGAGTGCCGCATTGTGGGTACCGCTTTCGGTGGAGCTCCCTACGGGGCTGGGTGGGGGAGACGCATGCGGACGGTGCCATTGGAGCCTTCGGCGGAGCTCCCTATGGGGCCACGAAGCGCTGTCCTGGATGGGGGAGACGCAAGCGAACGGTGCCACTGGGGCCTTCGGTGGAGCTCCCTATGGGACCACGAGACGCTGCCATGGATGGCGGTGACGCATGCGGGCCCTGCCACTGGGACCTTCGATGAGGCTCCCTGTGGGGCCACGAACCGTGTGAGGGGTGTGGCGTTGACGCATGCGGACCCTGCCACTGGAGCTTTCGGTGGAGCTCCCTATGGGGCCACGAAACGCTGTCCTGGGTGGCGTTGACGCATGCGGGCCCTGCCGCTGGAGCCTTCAGTGAAGCTCCCTATGGGGCCGCGAATCGCTGTCCTGGGTGGCGTTGACGCATGCGGACCCTGCCACTGGAGCCTTCGGTGGAGCTCCCTACGGGGCCACGAAACGCTGTCCTGGATGGCGTTGACGCATGCGGACCCTGCCACTGGAGCATTCGGTGGAGCTCCTTATGGGGCCACGGAACGCCGTCATGGGGGGCGCGGACGCATGCGGACCCTGCCACTGGAGACTTCGGTTGACCCCCCTTACGGGGCCACGAAACGCTTTCCTGGGTGGTGTTGACGCATGCGGACCCTGCCACTGGAGCCTTCGTTGGAGCTCCCTTTGGGGCCACGAAGCGCTGTCCTGGGTGGCGTTGACGCATGCGGACCCTGCCACTGTAGCCTTCGGTGGAGCTCTGTGGCTGGGGCCACGAAACGTTGTCCTTGGTGGCGTTGACGCATGCGGATCCTGCCACTGGATTCTTCGGCGGAGCTCCCGATGGGGCCACGAAACGCTGTCCTGGGTGGCGTTGACGCATGCGGACCCTGCCACTGGAGCCTTCGGCGGAGCTCCCTATGGGACCACGAAACGCTGTCCTGGGTGGCGTTGACGCATGCGGACCCTGCCACTGGAGCCGTCGGTGGAGCTCCCTATGGGGCCACGAAGCGCTGTCCTGGGTGGCGTTGACGCATGCGGACCCTGCCTCTGGAACATTCGGTGGAGCTCCTAATAGGGCCACGACACGCTGTACTGGGTGGGTGAAACGCAGGGAGGTGACGAGACGGATGGGAGGAGGAGGAGGAGGAGGAGGAGGGAAGAGGAGAGGAGAGGAGAGGAGAGGAGAGGAGTGACGCGGCGCGCTGTCTATTCAAAACGACGGCCCAACACCACATGATGGTTGGGAAAAAACCATCAATGTCCGATAACCCCGCGCAACAGATAATGACAAACTCTACCCGCTCGCGTCGTCGCGCGTGCATGCCGCAATCGTTCCAACACGTACAGGTGTCCAGACCGAGTTTCTCGAATGCATATACAGCACACTGGCTTTACAACATGGTTTTCCCTAAAAAATCTGCGCTAGCGCTTGAGGTCAGTTTTTTGCAAACCGTGTCAACGTGTTCATGACATGCGACCAAGCGGGCCTCTCGCGCGCGGGTCGAACACATTCGAACGCCTTTGCGCGCGTGCTTGGGGGGTGGTCGCGCGATCATTTTCAAAAAAAACCATGCGGGGCACTCGCGCCCGTCGGCCGCGCTCGCCTGTTAACATTCTTTCAAAACCTGCATGACTGATACGTGGGCACCATCATTGCCATGGGCGCGAGCAGCATCGGTGCCATCATGGGCCTTGCCGTCGTCATCGTCGTCGTCGTCATCGTCGACGTCGCCATGATACCGCGCCCGCCCGAGGCACGGGGTCGCATTGAATGCCCGCGCGTCAGAGCGGCCTGCGAGACGCGCTGGGAAGTGCACAGCGGTCAGCGCCACCGTGGCCGCGTTGGTCGCGCCAGACTAATTGGCCGCTTTCCGCGAGAGCTTCCGCGCGCTAGCGCGGCCGCGGCGATGCGCCAACCAGCGCCAAGCAGTCATCGCAATCGCCGCCGCATACGTTTTGAAAACCAAGTTGTGGGTGGGTGGGTGGGTGGGTGGGTGGTTGAGATGATTACGCGAGCAATGGAATTGACAATTCACTGCGAACAAAGATTGAATGCACCACATAGATTGCTCCACATCGACTGCGCCACATATATTGCCCCACATAGATGTATCCACAAGTAAAGCCAGACACGCACCTTTAGAGGTCCACGCTTGCGAATCAAATCGATTGAATCATCCACCTCATCATCATAGCCACCAGCATCATCAGCATCATCATCATCCCCGCCCACCCCTGTTCCTGATGTTGCTCCGTTTCGTCTTCCTCTACCCCTTGATCATCACCTTTCTCTTCCCACCTGAGCCGCGAGGCTCCTCCTCCTCCTCCTCCTCCTCCTCCTCCCGCCCTCTCCGCATCAGCATCACCATTCCTCATTACTCTGCGTTCCTCGTCTTCCTCCGCAATCTTCATAATCCTCCTTCTTACGTCAGTCAGGCGCTGACCAGCACAAAGCTTCTTTCCACTTTCATCCTCTTTACGGCAGCCAGAGGTTAACTACGAGCTACCTTCTCCGGTTCTCCTGCTTTCTTCTACGGCAGAGGCTCGCACCGTGCCTGCGCTGCGGCAACCCCAGCGCGGGCGTTCAAGATGGAACGCCGCCAGTGGCCCAGAGTCAGCCGACATCAAGCGATCAGTGCTTCCAGAAGCCCTTTGATCGCTCTAGGTTGACGAATCCACACGGCGTCTGAAACCAACGCCGACGTCATCGCCACGCGTATCTCCAGCACTGGATGCACAGTGTGGCCGCGCGCATCTTGAGCGCTCGGCCCTTCGTGCTCGTCAGGGCGCGCCGGCCCTCCGCAAAGTGCATCCAGCGCTGCCTCCGCAGGTCCAGCCGGGGATCAAGCCACGTGTGGTCCCAGCTTCCCCTGCCACGCGTGAAGTGCTGCACGCTGTGAGCGCCCTCCTCGGTCCGCCTCCGCGGCCGCTCTCCCCGTCTCTCCCGCTTGCATCGGTGCGCAGTGGACTCTGCCGCGCCCAAGCTGTTGCTGATGCGACGCCTCGTGCCCCGCGGCGCCGCCTACCAAAAGAGATCCCTTGCCTTCCCTGCCCCCCCCCCGTTCCTGCGACCGGCGACCCCAGGCTCGGCCCAGCGGCGAAGGCGGGGCCAGCCAGCGCGCGGTCGCGCCCGCGCGCCCGCGCGCCGCTCGTCGCCGCCGCCGCCGCCGCTGCCGTCGTCGACATCGTCGCCGCTGCCGCTGTCGCCGTCGCTGCCGCCGGCGACGTCACCGTCACCGTCGTCCGTCGTCGGCGTCGTGCGTCGCTTGGCTCGGCGTCGAATTCGTCGCCGGGCCGCCTCGTCGCAGGCATGGGGGTCGCTGTGGACTCAACGAGCAGCTCGCAGGTTGCCCCTGCGAGCTCCCTCCAACCCCCCCCCCCTCCCCCTCCCCTTCTTCCACTCCTCCCCGTCCTCCTTCCTTCCCCCTGCTTCCTTTCCCGCCGCCCTCCTCCTGCTCCTCAGAGATCAGCCCCGGACCTCTCCAGGGGTGCGTCTGGCACAGAGCTTCGAGGAGAATCCAGATGTGGCCACGATGAGCTTCCAAGAGGCCCAGAAAGGGAGACAAACCGGGCGTTGCGCAATTGGGGAACGATGAAGATGGGGGTGAAGAAGGGTGCACCTCTTGTGCCTTAGGCGCCTTTCTCCCCTCAACGCCCAAACAAACGTCGAACAACTTCCACCAGCCAACGGCTACCGGCAGCGCAGAAACCAGTTCGTTCGAAGTGTCTCTCTGCGAGCGCCGTGTGCCGGCAGCAGGGCACGCGCGCGGGGGGTGACAGGCGGACGCATGCAGGCTGCGCCGACGTCAGCCTCGCAAAGCGTGCCGTGCCACGCAGCATCCAGAGAGAGCAAACGGGGTCAGCCAGAGCGCCGGATCTTGTAGGATCCTGCAACCCCCGGGGTGGATAGACCCGGGCTAGCGCGCAGGATCCTGCAGAATTGCACAGGATCTTGCACAGCCCGACTGATCCTGGTTTGCATTGGCGCGGGTGAGTGCGTCCCCGATCGTCTGGTCATGGCCATGGCGAGAGCGATGCTGTGCAGGGAGATGGGGGGACGAGGAGGACCTTCAAGAAAAACAACTTGCGTTTGATATTTTATGCATCAAACACTTTGGGAGTTCCGCTCGGATTTCTTGTATCGGCGTTGGACCCCCCTCCTTGGCGCGCGAAGCGCGCCAGGGCTGGCGACGGAGCCGCCGCCATGGGGTTTCAACGCCGATCCAAGAAATCCGCGCGTACCCTCGAAAGTGTCTGTTCTGTAGTCTTTTCATCTTCGATCGTCGTCCTCGTCCTAGGAGATCTGGCGGCCCGAGGTCCCAGCAGGTTTCCGTCGCCGATCGAAGGATTCTGCGCGGACCTCCGAAATCGTATGCCTATGAAGTTGTCGTTATCCCTCGAGCCTCGAACCTCGATCCTCGATCATCGGACATCGGACGTCGAACCTCGAGCCTCGATCCTCGAACCTCGGTCCTCGAGCATCGAACCTCGATCCTCGAGCCTCGAACCTCGATCCTCGAGCCTCGAACCTCGACCCTCGAGCCTCGAACCTCGATCCTCGAGCCTCGAACCTCGATCTCCCCCCCTCCCCTCACTGGCCGGAACCCAGGTGGGCCGCCGGAGGGCGGGCCCCCTTGCTGCCCAGCCCCCCCGCGACCGCCCCGCGGCCGCCGCCATGGCGTCGGCACAGCGGTGGCAGGGCGGCAGGGGTGACGGCCGCGGCCGCGGCCTCGTCCGAGGGGCGGTCGGCCCAGACGCAGCGCGCCCTGAGATCCTGGCGTCTCGATTGTTTCGAGCCGGACGTTTTCGCCCAGTTTCGGGCACCCAGGGCCCTCACAGATGGATCCAGCTCGAGACATGGGGCAGAAAGATCGGGTCCGGGGCTCCAGTCGTGATTTTTCGTGATGTCTCAATGTTTCGGAACGTCGGATCTCAGGGGTCGTCCCAGACGCTGCGCCCCGCAATTGCGGCTTTGAGTGAGGGGCGCGTTTCATGGGTCGCATGGGTCGCGGGTGGGTCGCGGAGTGGGTCGCCGAGGCGTCGCGGGGGGGGGGTCGCGAATCGGTAACGACGACAGCAATCCCAACATGTTTTTCCGTCGCAGCGCGGCAGAGGCAATCCGCACGCACGTCCGAGTGACGCCAGGTCACGAGGTCACGAATCTGCCCGCATGCAAGAGGGGCAGGAGGGGGAGGGCGGACAGCCGCGGGAGGGAGGGGAGGGGGGGCGTGCGCAGGGCCCGCTCACGCGACGGGGCAGCGCTGAAGGGCGTGGAGCGGCCTGGCTGAGGGCCACGCTGGCAGCGGCTGCGGGGCGGCGTCGCAGTGCACCCAGGGCGGGGGCCCGCAGCCACAGCACGGGCGAGGCCCGGGCAAGCAGGGGAGGCAGGCCTCCGCGGCTGAAGACCAAATGGCCGACGAGGAGGACGGCGGCGTGGGGCCAGCGACGTAATACGCCGGCGCCGCAGCTGCTGTGTGGTGGGCGGTTCTGCGGGTCGGGCGGCCAGAGCATTCCGGATGCGCCGAGAGGTAGAGCGATGCAGCGACGGAGGCGCTATCCGTAGCCGGTGCACGGCACCACGGCAGGAGCGCGCGCAGCCCAGTGCAAGTGGCGCACGGGCTAACCTTCAGAGCGAGGGGAAACAAGGCCTGGGCGGCGGCGGGCTGCGCGGGCAAGGCGGGGGCGCGCCGCAACGGCGGAGGCCCGTAAGGCGAACACCGCCTGCGAACGGGGCGAGACCACCGGTGGCGCAGGCCTGAAGCGCGCGCGTGCCTTGAGGCAAGATGCGCGGGGGGGGGCGGGCTGCCAGCGGTCAGTGCGCGGCAACACGGCCGGGGGCGGTAGGGGAAGTCGAGCCGCCTGACGACGAGCCAAAAGAGACAAGGGAAATGGGCAGCGCAGGCGGCGGCCGGTGCGGCAAAGCGGGAGGTGAACCGCAACGGCGGCGAATTCGCTTGGCGAGGGGCGGGGGGCCAGATGCAGGGAGGAGCGGTGGATGACGGGGGGAGGGCCGCCCGGACTCGACCGCGCAGCGCTTGGGTTGGAGGCTGCGCGGGAGCGCGGGCGTGGCGGAGACGCCGCCTGGGCAGGCGCCCCCGGCCAGCGGTGCACCTTACTGGTGCGTTCGCTGGTGGAACAGAGGTTCGGCGGCCTTCTGGGTTGCAAGGCTCCCCGCAGTCGCAATACGGCCAGGTAGCGAGCAGACCACACAGGAGCCTAGACAGGTGGAGTACCACAGCCAGCCAGGGTGGACGCTCGCCAGTGCGGGGCCCCCGGGTTAGAGGGTCCCGCGGATCCGACTCAACCAGGCAAACGGATGCACCTACCTGGTGCGCTTGCTGGTGGACAGGTGCGGCGGTCTCCTGGGTTGGAGGGCTCCCCGCAATCACACGGCCAGGTAGCGAGCGGTCCACGCTGAGCCCAGGCAGGTGGAATAGCCACCTCTGGCCAGGGTGCCCGCATCGCCAGAGCCGGACCCCCTGGGTTGGAGGGCCCCGCGGATCTGGCACATCCAAGTAAGCGGAAGCACCTAAGCGGTGCGTTTGCTGGCGGGGGCCGTACTCCTACTGTGCTGCAGGCCCCCGCGGTCCCTTGCGGGCCTCTGTGTTTCACAAGCCACGCAGGCGGGATTGATCTCCTCTGGGCCAGGTGGGCCCTTTGTGCCTCTTGCCTCCATGCCCACGCTTGCACGTGTCTGTTCTGCTGCTGCCGCCAGACAGTGTCCCAATCCAATTCCAGGCGCCGGTTGTAGCAGAGACTCTGGATGTCGTGGTCCATGGTGGCCAGCTCCTCCAGGAAAGCATGGCAGAAGGCGTCGTAGCCGATAAGGTTGTAGGTCCCCTTGCCAGGGCTTGTCCCGTCCCTCCAATCGCAAGCCCTGTTCCGTCCTTCTGCGAAGAGCGCGCCGCACGTCCCTTTGAGGCGGTTGACCACTTCCAACCACGTCTCAGTCCGGTTGTCTTGCCAGCGCCATTGCGGTTCCCATTGGATTTCGGCCATTGTGTTACGGTGCAACCGGTCTGGGCGTTCACCCTAATTTTCTCCAGCCGGTAGCACCCCTGGCGCCACCCTCTGCCCGGGTGGCGCGGTCCCATTGGCGGTCGAGTGCTTGGTTCCAGTGCGACCAGCTACCGGACCAACTAGCTTCCTCTCGCCCCTGCAGGGCCTTTTCTCCAGGGCGTCTCGATATCGTACTGCACTTCTGTGACTGGGGGCCTGGCAATGCTGTCAGTCGCCTGTGCGGTTTCCTGGGCGGGATTGCTTGCTTCGCCTCTGGTGTCCCCGCCGGGCTGGTCTTTTCTCAAGCCCAGAGGGTTGCTCAGCTCAAAATTTGAGCTTAAGTTCATAAGATGATTTTGTTTGCACCAGCGCAAATGTCGCGAAGCGCGCACAGCGCAAGCTAATATCAGAGCTGAGCCATATAGCGCGGAAGCGTGACGGATTATAATCGGAATGGCGGGATTGAGTCAGGCGCCAAGGCGAGAGTGCCATTCCGAACGACGGTTCAATGGGTCAGACGCGTGCTTTAAGGCAAGTCCAGGCACGTCTCGACACGTCCGAGGCGCGTCTCGGGAAGTTAAGGGCGAGAAACAAAGGAGCGGGAGAGGGAGGCAGGCGAAGCGGGGGAAAGGAAAGGGAGAGAGGGAGAACGAGGAGGAGGTAGAGGAGGATAGGAAGAGGAGTAGGAGGAGGAAGGGGAAAACCACTGAGGAGAAAGGGTCGCCGCCGCGGCTGTCGCCGACGCCTCCGTCGCCTCCGTCGTCGTCGTCCTCGTTGTCGCTTCCTTCTCCTACTTCTCCTCCTCCTCCTCCTCCTCCTCCCTTCCGTCCTCTTGGGGCCCCTGCGGTTGCCTCGCTGCGCTGCGGGGTCGGCGCCGCGGCTGCTGGCCCACCGGGGGCAAACCGTTGGCGGGGTACGATAACGAGGATCGAGGGAAGAGCGGGGAGGAGTGCTTTAGCTTGTTTTCCCTAGCTGCAGCTCTTTTCCCCAGCAACCCCACCGAGGCGAGCACCTGCGCTGGCTTAAGACGTTCCGACGGCCCTTAAATCGCAACAAATATTGGCCCTAGCACGCGAGCTGACCCCTCAATCGCTCTCGAAGCCCTCGAAGTCCTCAGGCGGGGTGTGGACCCGAGTCCGCGCACTCGAAATCTGGCTGTGAATCGCTCTGTCCCAGGTGAGCGTCAACGGATTTCTATACTCGCTCCCCTCCTGGGGGAGGGGATGAGGGAGAGATCTAGGGCATGTGGGGGTAGCTTTGCCCCCCCCTGAAACTATCGAGCCCCTGGTCCTCTTTAAAAATGCTCCACGGCGAGACCGAGTAGGTGGGCGACAATGCGTTGCCCTGTTCAGAGGAGGAGGAGAACGAGGAGGAGGAGGGGGGAAGGACTGGTGCGGTTGCGGGGGAGGGAGGGCATGATGATGATGAGACATGCGGGTGAAAGATGGGATGGCGGCAGATGACGAGAAGATGATGGTCGCGATGACGATGGTGAAGTGGATGATAACGATGACGAGCGACGATTTGATGATGATGCGAGCGATGAATATGCCTGGTCGTGATCGCGTCGATGATAATGACGACGATGATGATGATGGCGACTACGACGATGATTTCTACGCATGGCGACTATGACGATCGATTATCGTGTGCGATGTTGGCGATTGATGGCAGTGTTCACCGTTTGATGTTCTGGTGGATGGCGTTTCGGAGGAGGGAGGGGTGCGGGAAAATGGAGATAGGATGAGGATGGGATGATGAAGAGGAGGACGGGTCACGGCTAGGGCGAGCGGAAAAAAGGTTAACGGGCAGGAGGGGCAGAGAATTGGGAGGAAGAGGATCGAGGATCCGAGAGCCTCGGGTCGATCGAACAAGCCACAGCGTGGCTAGCGGTGCCCAAGTCCCAGCTGGCGTGGGTCAAGTGTCGGACCTCTTCCCTTCCGCCCCCCTCTTCGCGGGAGCAGGAGGGGAGGGGAAGGTGGGAGGGCCCCCAATTTACATTCGAGATCGTACCTTTCGACCCCGATGCCTCTGTTTGCGTATGCGTGCATGTGTGTGTGTGTGTGAGCGTGTGTGTGTGTGTGTGTGTGTGTGTGTGTGCGTGTGTGTGTGTGTATGTGTGTGTGTATGTGTGTGTGTGTGTGTGCGTGCGTGCGTGCGTGCGTGCGTGCGCATGTGTGTGTGTGTGTATGTGTGTTCGTGTTTCTGTGATGTGGGTGTGCGTGCGAGCGCGAGGGTGCGGGGCGGTCTGCGTACTGGGCACTGCTCGGGGGTCTGGGTGGTGCATCGTACGTGTGTTGGCGTGCGTGTGTACGTGTCTGTGTGCGCGTGTTGGCACGTCGCGTCCGTGGGTGAGTGGGTGCACGTGTGCGAGCGGAGGAGGTTGGATGTGTTTTGTCTGCATGCAAGCTTGGGGTCCTCAAGGTCCCCAGCAACCAAGAAAGGGTCGAGCAGGTCGGCGATGGCCTTGCAGAAAGCCTTGGGGTAGTGGCCTGAGCTGCGGAGGGCGACCTTCTCCGTGACAAGGAATTTCCCCTCCATGTGGTAGGGCTGAGCGCACGACCCCGCAGGAGGTTTAGGCTTGATCAAGCACTGGCACAGATCTGCAATGCCATTCGATACCTGAAGCCGCGTTGGTTTCGCCATCTCGTGACCGAAGCCGCTGAGCCACGTGAAAACCGAGACAGCATTCACTTCCTCCAAGATGCTCTTGAACGGCGGGAACTGGTAGAGGCACGAATCGGCAGGTTGCTCGCACATGACCCAGACAGATCGCGCATGTGCGAGGCGCCACAACCTGGCTAGGAAAAGACATGAGTCGTTGGCATCGCGAACGTCATCTCTGGTCGCATGTGCCCCGTTGATGTCGATGTTCCTCTTCGTGTGGCCCATCGCCACGAACGTCCAAGTTGAGCACTCTGGGGCCAGCCACATCAGGCCACGCACTTCGACGCGGAGCAAGAGAAGCACGCACCAGAACATTCCCAAGCCAACGTTCAGCGACTCATCTGGGTGACGACGGCGATCGAATTCCCAAACTCGCTTGCATTTCTGGCGGCACCAGTAAGATAGCTGACCCCACCCACAACATATCTCGATGGCGTCCAGGTCACGGGCCACCCTCGGCTCGACACGCTCACCGACCTCGAACACAGCGTCGACCATCTCCACGTAGCTTGTGATAGCCTTGTCATTGAACTCCTTCTCGTACAGCTGCTTCACACAGTCTGGCACGCCGTGGGGAGCAGCCTGCTCAGACAACCACTCAGGAGTAGGAGTTGGGGAACGGGCCCTCTTGCGGCCCATATTGCAACAAAAAACGCGAGAGCCCCGCGCTTGAGCCAAGACTTGGCTAAGGAGGGGGATGACCGAGCATCAGCCAAGGGGCAGTTGGGTTCGCCTTTCGAATCGTCCCGACCCTTAGGAACGTGGTGACGCCGAATGCGTGTGAGGCGGGGGTTGGCCTTCTCTTATGTTCGTGTTATGTGTACTCCCCTAGTGTTGTCTGTGCCCTCTCCCTGGGCCTCGTTTGGGTCTCTTGAGGGGACCTCTTGGGGCCTCTTGTGGGCCTCTTGTGGGCCTCTTGTGTGCCTCTTGTGGGCCTCTTGGGGACCTCTTGTGGGCCTCTTGTGGGCCTCTTGTGTGCCTCTTGTGGGCCTCTTGGGGACCTCTTGGGCCCTCTTGAGGACCTCTTGGGGCTTCCTGACTGCCTCTTTGCTGGGGCCTTTTGGGGCCTCTTGTGGGCCTCTTGGGGTCCTCTTGGGCCCTGATTTTAGCCTGGGAAACTGCTTATGCAATCGAGGAGGAGGGGGAGGAGGAGGAGGGGGGACACTGACAGAGAGAGGGACGAGGAGGAAGAGGATGAGGAGGAGGGTGAGGAGGTGGAGGTCGACGGGTGAGGCATTAGACGGCAGAGCGGAGGAGGAGGAGGGGGAGGAGAGGGGGTACGACGATTGCATAGGGGCCCCCATCCTTGATCTGCAGACTGCTGACGGCCATGTACTTGGCTTTCTCATCGGGATTATTGTCGAGGTAGGTGGTCCACCTCTGGCCCATCGCATCGCGAGTGTTTACCTTGAAGCCATTCTTGTGGCACTCCTGATTCGGCAGCTGACCACTCAACCCGATGCGCGTGTCAAAACAATCCGAAGCGCTGGCGTCTATGGAGGAGGAGGCGCCAGGGGGTGAGTAAGAGTAACTGCATGCTCTTGCTCGTCCCCCACCGCCTCCGCCACCCATCCCCCAACACCAACTCGACCAACGCTTCGGATAGCTATGAACACGCGCGAAGGTTGGGTGAGCAGTGGCCAGCCTCCAGCACCGCGTCAGTGCCAGGCTTGTTGATGACCTTGGTAGGCGTGAAGTCGCCCGCTGGCTGCCTCAAGTGCTGGGGCGTCTTGGGCAGCTCCACGTCCATCACGTACTGTAGCGTCAGCTCCATCTGATCCACGGGCACGTTGGGGATGTCGTCGAAGTTGAATGCGACCAGCTGCTCAGGCGGCTGCTGTGGCGTGACCATCCCAGCTGCTGGCGGCTCCTGTGGCGTGACCATCCCAGCTGCAGGTGGCTCCTGTGGCGTGACCATCCCAGACGCAGGCGGCTGCTGTGGCGTGACCATCCCAGACGCAGGCGGCTGCTGTGGCGTGACCATCCCAGCTGCAGGCGGCTCCTGTGGCGTCACCATCCCAGCTGCAGGCGGCTGCTGTGGCGTGACCATCCCAGACGCAGGCGGCTGCGGTGGCGTGACCATCCCAGCTGCAGACGGCTCCGTTGGCGCCGCAGCTGCAAGCGGCTGCGGTGGCGTGACCATCCCAGCTTCAGACGGCTGGTGTGGGGCCCCAGCTGCACGCGTCGGCACTTGCGCAGGTGCGAGCACCAAGAACGCGCTCGCCTGGTGCTGAGACGATGGCGTCTGCGACTGCTGCTCGAACAGCTGGCTCTCGATCTTTTGAAGCTGCTGCTCCTCCGCACTATCGTGGTAGCTCTCGGCGATCGACGGCTGACGGTCGGGCAGCTGGCTCTGGCACTCGCGAGGCATGTCGCGTGTATCTTGAAACACGTGCTGCGACATCGCCGAGAAGGCGTCCTCGGAGTGCGATGCTGGCGCCGCGGCTACTGCCACCGGGGGCTCGCCGCTGCGCGACGTGGGGCCCACGCCACGCTGCATGCCGCGAGACGGGCCATGCGGGAGCGAGCGACGGGGGCTCCGCGAGTGGGCGGTCTCGGTCTCGCTGGCATCGCCCGCCTGGGCCGCGGCCCGCACGGGCGCCTGCCTGACGGCTGCAGCCATCTGCGGCGCGCGAGGCCCGCCAGCCGCCGTCGGCCGCGGCCTCGGCTGCGGCTCCGCGAAGCCGACCTCCGTGCGCGTCGGCATCAGGCGCATCCCCTCGGGCTGCTCTGGCGGCCCATACGGCCCATCCTGTTCCACGAGGGTTGACGTCTCCTCGCGACCCTGCGGAGGGGCGGCCAAGTAGCCCCCGCGACCCTGAGCCTCCATCGCAGCACGGTCGTCCAACTCGAGTCGCATGCGCAGCGTGTCGTCCGAGGCGCGGCCCTCGATGTGCGGCAAGCGCTCGACTGGCTCGGAGCTGCCGTTCGGCATCTGGCTGGTCGGCATGCCGCCTCGGAGCACCCATGAGCGCCCGCTTGAGCACACGCGGCGCACGGGCACTGCCTCTGGCTCCGCCGAGGCCGCACGGGCCATCCTGGCTGCATCGGCGCCACGCTGCCTGGGGCAGCCAACACTCCAAACACAGAAAACCACAAGGAGGAGGAGGAGGAGGAGGAAGAGGAGGAGGATGGAGGGGAGGAGGAGGCGGGGGAGAGTATGAGAGTGTCTTGGGTAGGCACAGGGGTCCAAAGATTTAGGCCACATGAACCCTTCAGGAGACGAATCGCTGACCTCGATGAGGGGAGGGTGCTCGTTCCAGCAGGTGGGCAGCGGCTGTCCGTCCATGATGGTCTGGCCGAAAGCTGATCTGCACACGGAGTTGGAGATACAGGGGGGAACTTAGACGCTGGAGTCGAATCGGATTGCAGCCTCAACGGCTATAGATACATGGAGAGGGGGAGAGACGGCATGCGAGGGAGAGGATGAGAGCAGGGGATGGAGGGAGCAGGGAAGGGAGGGAGGGAATTAAGGGAATTAGGGGGGCTCACCGGGGAGCCCAGGGGAGCACCCGAGAATGCAACATTTCCCGAGGCCCCCTCGGGGGCCCTGGCCGAGAGGGGACCTGAAGTTTTCATTGTGCGCCAAGCAGCCCACCGCCTGGCTTCGCGCTGAAGGGTCGGTGGTCGACCCACCCTAAACTCCCTAGCTGGACCCTCCCTGCAATGCACGGCGGGCGCAGCGGCCCTTGACGGGCAGCGAGAGGACAGTCCAGCAGCTGCGCCACGATCACGGCGCTCAGCCCAGGTAGTCCCTGCCCTCCGATTTTCGGGTCGCGACTCCTCTTATCCTCATCCAGTCTCCCCTTCAGGCCCACCATCCTCCACTACCCTCGCACTCCTCACCCCCTCTCTCCCCGTTGCTTCCCAGCCCTTTCCCCTGCCCTCCATACCTTCCCCGTCCTTCCCCATGATGGCGTGCTATCAGATCATGCTGCCGCTTCCCGCCCGACCCCCCACCTCAGCTCACCAGAAGAACGCGCCAGGCGGCGGCATCGGCTTCATGACGTCCTCCCCTTCCCTTCCAAGCTGGTGGAGGGCAGGAGTATCAATCGGCTGCCGATCGGAACCCGCCCGAATCCCTTTCGAATTCGAAAGATATTCGGGCGGGTTCCGATCAAGCTACGTTGAAGCGATCCGAAACCAATCGAAGGTGTCCGAAATTGATAGGGATAGGGATGATGGAGAGGAGGGGGAGGGGAGACGGCCACCTAGGAGGCGCCCACAGGGGACATGAGGGAGGGCAATGAGGACAAAGGTGGAGGCATGAGGTGCGAGGAGGAGGATGAGGAGGAGGAGGAGGAGGAGGAGGAGAAGGACGAACCTCGATCGTCCCTCCCTCTCCATAGCTTCCTCCGATCCTCCTCATCCTCCTGCATGCCCTAACCATGCCCTCGATCCTCGTTGTCCTGCTTCGACTGCAGGCCCACCAACTTGCTCGACTGAGGCTCGGTGATCGTCTTCGGGACCTTCGTCGGCTCCTTCTCGGCAGTCGTCGCAGCTGCAGGCCTCTTCATGTTCGCCTTGATGGGGGTTGAGGCCTCGGTAGCCGCAGCTGCGGCAGGGCGCTTCCTCACAGCGCACTCCTTCTTGCCAGCCTCGGTGAGTTGCTTGATCTTCGTGGCCTTGACGCGATCCAGGTCCTCGCGCGTCTTCCCCGACTTGTACAGCTTCGCCAAGTCGATCATCCAGTTGAGGCTCTCCTCAGGGGTCGGGAACAACCCACTGTTGATCATGATCACGTTGGGCGTGTCCAGGGCTGGGTTGGTGTCCAGCAGATTGTGCAGGATCTTCTCGTTGCGATCCTTCCTCCTCATGATTCTGAGGCTCCCATCCTCCCATAGGGGTCCCCGCTTCTTCGGTTTGTCGGTGCAGTCGTCGGCGAGGGACCCGCACAACACGTTCGGCACCTCGCGCTGCGACCCGTCAGGGAACGTCACGACGGCGGGATCCAGATCATCTGCGCCATCTGGTCGAAAAGGCTGGCAGCTGTACTCTATGATCTTGGACTTCGCGCCGACCTTCCTCCTGGCGAGCTTGTTCTCGTCCTCGTGCCACTTGTACTCGTATATGTCCTGATGGCACGTCGTATTTCATTCGGTTCGTTCGGCGGTCGATCGGCTGGGCCCGAAACCTGTCATCGGGGATGGGGGGGGGCCGTCATCGGGGATGGGGGGGGAGCCACCGGGGAGGGGAAGGAGCCGCAGCGGCCCCATGAACTGTTCACCGCCTCGGTCCTTCTTCTCGAGCGCCTGGATCCAGGCCGAGTTGGCCGCGTTCTTGTCCTCCTTGAGGCCCGTCTTGGTCTTCTTGGCCATGGTCTGCTTGACCTCGGCCCCGATGTCGCAGCCCTTCTCGGTCTCCTCGCCCTCGGCCTCGGCCTCCTGCGAGCCCTCGGCCTCGGCCTCCTGCGAGCCCTCGGCCTCGGCCTCCTGCGAGCCCTCGGCCTCCTGCGAGCCCTCGGCCTCCTCAGCGTCGTCGCCCATCGCGTCGCCGTTGTCCTCCTGAGCCTTGGGGCCCTCCTCGGCTTCGGCCTCCTCGTCCTGGGCCTCCTCGTCCTGGGCCTCCTCCTCCTGAGGGTCGTCCTCGGCCTCGTCCTCGTCCTCGGCCTCGTCAGTGCACAACTTGACGATCCACGGGACCTGACCGCGAAGAGGCTTGGCGCACTGCCTCAGGAGCAACGTCAAGCGTTTCGTCACGGTGTTGATCATATCTTTCTTCTCCTCTTTGTTCATGGTCCACTCGCTGTCCTCGATCTTGGACTCGGCTATCTTCGTGATGGCCATCTTGATGACTGCCCCAGGGATGTTCAGCGTGGGGGCCAAGCCGTAGATCGCCTTCAGGATCTCGCCGTTCTTCATCGCCCTCGTCCTGTTGATCGGCTTCTCCTCGTCTTCGTGGTAGTTGACGAAGTCGGGCTCGCTTGCGCACGGCAAGATCACATCCGCCAGGCTGCCAACGTCATGGAACCCCTTCGGGGGCATGAGGGGGACGCAAGGATCCTCTGCGAGCCCGCCAGCCAAGCCCAGAATCTCTTGAGCCTGAAGACAAACGTGAATGGCAGCGACCAAGGTGACCATGAAATGATCGATGGCGAACAACGCACAGGAAAATTAATCTAAGGGTGTTGTTTCGCTTGAGACGTCCTCACATGTTGGCTACGCGCGTCGGCCTTCGCTTGAGACATCCTCACAATTTTTGTTTTTTGCTTTTAGAACATGCGTGTACGGTATGTGAAGATGTTGTTGTTGCATACGTATCATGTTTTGAGCCATTTTTGGCATGTTATGAGCTGAGCTCAAAATTTGCGCCACCCGACCCTCAGGGAGGGCCAGGCGACGCGCAGCTCATTGTTCCCATCCCACAGGATTAGCCATGAGCCGCCATTGCGGACGGTGACGTGGGTGCCTGTGTGCACCTCCTCGATTGGCCCCAGACGGCCCCAACAACAAGCAACACACAAGCAGAATCCAGGCCACGGTCATCCACGCACCCAGGGATTGTGTAAGTCCGTAAGGCCCCTCACTCTGACATGCTCGCGCCGTGGGGGCCAGGCCTGGGGACCGTCGAAGAACGGGTCGGAAGGAAAAGCCAGCCTTGGGGGAAGGGTCGGGATTTCCTGGGACCACGCATGGAAAATTATCCTGCGTACCCAACCCATCGGCACCAAGGTATGATATGAGGTGTGCCGACAATCGTGTTACAGCAACACTGCAAGAGACGGTGCACGGCGGATTGCTATACCGTGCGAGGCATTGTGGTGGGACGGAGAAGCAAAAGGAAGACATCGGGGTGGAAAAAACAAGCACCTCGGCAGAAGCAGCGAGATGATGGAGCATGGGCAAGATAGGGTTACACAGGAGGAGACGCAACTCGACAACGAAGTGTCGCGTTTTTTTCCATGCCGAAATGCTCAACACCTCATCCTCCTCATCCTTCTCCTCTTGCTCATCGTCCTTCTTCCTCGTCTCCCTTGCCTCCTTCCTCTCGTCCTACTCCTCGTCCTCCTTCTCCTCCCTCCTCGTCGTCCTCCTCCTCGCCGTCCTCCTCCTCCGCCTTTTCCTCCGCCTCCTTTTCATCCTCCTCGTCCTCCTCCTCCTCCTCCTCCGCCTCCTCCGCCTCCTCCTCCTCCTCCTCCTCCTCCTCCTCCTCTCCTCCTCCTCCTCCTCCTCCTCCTCCTCCTCCTCCTCCTCCTCCTCCTCCTCCTCCTCCTCCGGATCTGTGTGGGGCCCCCATTGTGTTGCGCACCCCAGCAGCCTTCAAAGCTGCAACAGTTTCACACTTCGCAGCCCCCCAGAGATGGCGAGGTCCTCGAGGTCTGCGTGGAACCTGTGCTCCCCCCCCCCCCCCAGCAGCCTTCAAAAGTGGCTGCAGTTTCACACTTCACAGCCCCCCCACGGGGATGGCGAGGTCCCGTTTGGTTCTGCGTGGCACCCCACTGTGTTGCCCCCCCAGCAGTCCCAGAAAGTGGCGACACTTTCACACTTCGCAGCCCCACCCCAGGGATGGCGCAGTCTCGTTTGGATCCGCGTGGGGGGCCCCTCTGTGCTGCCCCCCAGCAGCCTTCAAAAATGACGACAATTTGAAATTTCGCACCCCCCCAGGGGTTGCGAGGTCCCGTTTGGGTTCGCGTGGGGCCCCACTGTGCGGGCTCCCCGAGCAGCCTTCGAAAGTGGCGACGGATGCACATCTTGCAGCCCATTCCCAGGGATGGCGAGGTCCCGTTTGGATCTGCGTGGGACACCACTGTTTTGCCCCCCCCTCCCCAGCAGCCTTCGAAAGTGGCGATAGTTCCACACTTCGCAAGGACACCGCTTTGCTAGTCCCCCCAGCAGCCCACGAAAGTGGCGGCAGTCCCTCATTTCGCAGCCCCCCAAGGGAAGCCACGACGGCAAGGCAGGTGCAGGCAGGTGAGAGGGGGACAGAGGGCGGAAGGAGGAGAACGGAGGACTGGAGATCCCATTGCTCTCTTCGAAACGAGAAAACGACCAAGGGAGGGCTGGGAAAGAACAAGTCATCAGATGTCTGGGTTTGCCGCCGTCGATCCTCGAGGATCGAGGGGCGGACGGCATGTTTTCGTCGGCTCTCGGCGGCGTTTACCGGCCTCGGGATGCCCTCAAGCGGTTGCGCCTCGCCGAGAGCGTTTCGGGGGTGCCCAGATCGTCCCGGACGGCCGCAGGGGACCCGAGCTATGACCAGAAAGCCACACGATGAGGATCACTCGGGCCGTCGTCGTCGTCGATCCTCCAGGGCCCACTTCGATCCGACCAGTCCGATTCGAAATCGACTTCGGCTGGCCCGATCCGATTCGGCTTCGGTGTTCCTGTGATAAGATGCGGCCTGAAGTTTGCGTGGCGCCGCTAGTGCATCCTGGCTCGGCCGATTCGATTCGAGTCTGACTTCGTGCCAATGCAGCCCGATCCGATGCCCAAGTCGATTCGATCCGCTTGCCCTGCTCGGTGCGGACTGTTTCTGCCCTTGCGCATCGGAAGGAGGGGGCTTGGCACAGGAGGGGGGGGAGGGTCGCGAACCCTGCACGCAGCTGTTTGTTTTGGGCTCGCCGCTGGGCGTTCTCCTCGATGCACTGGGGCAGCCGCCGCCGGGGGGCGCGGGGGAAGCCAGCCGCGCGAGCTGATTCGCTGGCCCCCAGGAGGGGAACAAAAACACACAGACGCACACATAAACGTCGATCTCCAGGAGAATGTAGGAAATTCTAGACGCTTCGCGTATCCCCACCAGCCCGTCCAGAAACGACGCCCAGGCGAGTAGAGGGTCGTCCTGAGGGGCTTTTCGGCGTCTTGGGTGCCTCGGGGGGGCCTCTGTGGGCCGTTCGGGATCCTCTTTGGGGCCTCCTGGGGGCCTCTTGGGGCCTCTTGGGGCCATCTTGGGGCCTTTGGGGGCCTCCTGGGCGCTTCTTGGGGCCATCTTTGCCCCCTCAGAAGGCCAAAATGGGGCCCAAACCATAGTAAAAAGGCCTCTGGGAGCACCTTGGGTGCCTCTGGGGGGTCTCTTGGGGCCTCTTGGGGGTCTCTTGGGGGCCTCCTGGGGGCCTCTTGGGGGGCCTCTTGGGGCCATCTTGGGGCCATCCTGCGGCCTCTTGGGGCATCCTGGGGGCCTCTTGCGGCCATCGTGGAGGAAACCGATCAAAGAAGAGGGGAGCTCTAATTAGCGCTGCCCCCTCAGAAGGCCAAAATGGGGCCAAAACCATAGTAAAATCAATGATTTAGGCTTCCTCGCCGAGGCCGTTTTGGACGCTCTGACCGCTCCCCGCCCCTCCTGTCCAGGTCAGTGGGGAGGGGGTAGGGGGAGGGGTAAACCCCTCCCCGAAGGGGAAGAGGGAGGGGTGGAAGAGGAAACGCCCTAAACCACCGACGCCCAGAGGGCTGGTGGGATTCTAAACGCTTCGCGTATCCCCACCAGCCACTTCAGCTTGGGCCGCATCGACGCAGACCTGCCACCCCCCATCTTTCTATGTGTCATCTGCGGCGGTTAGCTGCACCCCCCACACGTGTAGATGCTCTCGGCGTGCAGCTTCTTCCAAGTTACGTGTCTCTTGCGGCGGTTAGCTACACCCCCCTCTCCACGTCAAGTCGCACTTTGTGGCCGCAGGCCGGCCACGGTGTGGGGCGGCGCCGCCTACCTGGCCTGGTGGACGTCCTCCTCTGTGCCCCCATGGCTCGCCCGCGGCGGCTGCAACAGCCTGAGCGGGTGGCCAGGCGGGCTGGCGGCTTGGAGGACCCCCCATCCACGGATCGCCCCATACACTCGCAGCGGGCACTGGTGGGCCTCTCCGCAGCAGGTCGACCCTGTGGTACTCAGAAGGTCGATGGAGTCCTTTGAAGCGAGAGTTACTGAGACGGGCTGCCTTGCCTGAGTGCTACTTTGACGAGTTGCCTTGCCTGAGTGTTGCCTCAGGCCGCGTCTCTAGGTTTCACCCACCCTGGGACGCCTGCTTTGCTGTCCTACAGCGACAGCCACTCTTTTCGGTGCCCAGGGGACGGCCGTAGATGCACCTCCCCAGCGCACCTTCCTGTGCTGTTTACTTGACAGCCGCCCGCTGCCGGTAGCAGGGGACAGTCGCCTGAAAGTGTCGCCCCCCTGCGCGCCGCTCAGCCGGTTTTTTTGACAGGTTACAACTCCAGCTTTGTTGCATCATGCTGCTGCACATGGCCGTCCACGTGGCGCGTCCGGCGCTGGCACACTCCAGCCCGGGCTGCATCGGCGCAGTTCGGCCACCCCCCCTTCTTTTACGTGACTACTGCGGCGGCTAGCTGCACCCCCACACGAGTATACGCTCTCGGCGTGCAGCTGCCATCAAGTTACGTATCTCTTGCGGCGGTTAGCTGCGCCCCCCATCTCCGCAAGGCGCACTCTGTGGGCCGCAGGGGCCTTTTCGCAGCGGGTCGACGTTGTGACACTCGGAAGGTCGGCGGTGTCCACCGAAGTGAGGGTGACTGTGACGGGATGCCTTGCCAGAGTGATGCCTCTGCCCGCGTTTCCTGGCGCACCTCCCGGGCCTTTTCCGCCGGTGCCGACTCGTCCGTCGGTCGCCGCCAGCCCCACAACTCTGAGGTGGTGTTCGTTGGCTGCGCGCTGAGTGGTCCAGCCTTCAGCGCCGACGGCCCTTGTTCTCCACCGCCAGCAGCCGGTCCCCGGGGCTGGTACCTAGTTGCCTGTCTGGGAAGATTCTCGGAGATTGGCGCCGCATGGGCGATTCCCTCCGTAGCACTCGCACCACTGTTCGCTCGTTCGCTCTGGATTGGGCGGCGCCTAGGTGCGTCACTGCGAATGTGGAGCATTTTGCTCAGTGCACGTGCACCGCACGCTGTGTGTGCAATTAGCTTGCACCGCCGTCCCAGACATCGCCTGTTGCCGCCAGACCGTAGTCGAGCGGCCGCCGACCAAAAAAGTATCCCCGCCAGCCCATCCAGAAACGATGCCCAGGAAAGCTGACGGAAGAAGGGAAGAAGAGACTCACATAGTGAACCGGAGCGGGCAACAACGGTGAATTGCGAGATCTTTTGTGGCGAAGATTGCAAGTGTTATTGCTGGTGCTCTTGCTCCTGCTGGTACTGCTGCTGCTGCTGTTGCTGTTGCTGTTGCTAGTGCTGCTGCTGTTGTTGCTGAAGGTGATGGTTCTCGGATGATGGGTCGACGGATGATGGGGAGGAGGAGGAGGAGGAGGAGGAGGAGGAGGAGGAGGAGAAGAATACTAATGACAATGATAAGGAGGAGGAAACAGGGCGGACATATGATCCTCTTATGATGTCTCTTGGGGGTTGTATTGGAAACCTCTTGGAGCGTCTGGGGGGGATCTTGGGGGTTTCGGGGATCCTCGTGACGCCTCTTCGAGTCTCTTGGAGGTCTCTTGGATGCCTCTCGGAGCCCCTTGGGATATCTCGTGGGCGGTTGTTTTGAAGCCTCTTAGGACGTCTCGGGGGTCTCTTGGCGGTCCTGAAGACTCTTGGGCGTCTTGGGTGCCTCGGGGAGGCCGCTTGGGGTCCTCTTTGGGGTCTTTTGGGGGTCTCTTGGGGCCATGTTCGGGCTATCTTGGGGCCATCCTGGGGCCTCTTGGGGCCTCCTGGGCGCCTCTTGGGCCCGTCTGGGCTTCTTTGGGGGCCTTGTCGGGGCGTTCTTGGAAGCTTGATGGGCTCTCTTGGGACCATCTTGGATGAGATCGGTCAACGAAGGGGGGGTCCTCAATTAGGCCCCCCCCCCCAGGAGGCCAAAATGGGGCCAAAACCCTGGTAAAACCAATGATTGTTGCTTCCTCGCCGAGGCCGTTTTGGACGCTCCGACACCTCGATGAACCTCTTGTCCAGGTCCATGGGGAGGGGGGGGGGGGTAAACCCTTCCCCGAAGGGGAAGAAGGAGGGGTGGAAGAAGAAACTCTCTAAACCACCGACGCCCAGAGGGCTGGTGGGACTATGGGAAGATGGGGGGAAGACGAACGTCCAAAAATACAGAATAATATGGGAAGACTGGGATTTGTGCCTATTTACTTGTTTGTCCCTGGGCCCCTTGACACCCCCCCTCTACTCCCCCTTCTTCCGTCCCGCCCTTCGAGGGTCGAGGGTCGAGCTCTCTGGACATCGTCGCCGAGGGCTGCGCTGTCGTGGTCGACGCCGCAGCCTTCGTCGCCGTACTGCCATCGGCGAGGGGTCGTCGTCGCAGTCGACCCGCGGGGAGGATCGAGGGTTGAGCTTTCTGGGCCCTGTCGTCGAGGGTCGAGGGTCAAGCTTTCTGGGCCCTGACGTCGAGGGTCGCGCGTCGTCGTCGTCGCCGCAGCCTTCGTCGCCGCAGTCCTCGGCGAGGGGTCGTCGACGCAGTCGCTCCGCGCGGAGGGTCGAGGGTGAGGGTCGGGCGTCGAGGGTCGAACTTTTAGGTCCAGACCGAGGGTCCTCCTCGACGCCACAGCCTTTGTCGTCGTCGGTGGCGAGAGGTCGTCTTCGCCGTCGCGGTCTTTGCCGTCGCCATCGTCGTAGTCCTCCAGCAGGGAGGAGCAGGAGGAAGGAGGACAGGGCTTGATGCCAGCTTCATGCACGAGCGCATCGTCCGACAGTCGGCGCACGAAATAAGAAATCGGCTGTCAGCGGGTGGCCCACGATAATTGCTTTCCCCCCGACAGGCCTGGAGACCCCTGTGGCACCTTACCAAGCTCCACGGTCGACGACGATTGTGTCCTCAGATTCCTTCCAGCAGAATGTATAATCGGATCTGTCTACCGTGCCCCTCTCCGCTGTCACCCAGCACGGCTGTCCCCCGGGGAAGGGTGGGTGCGAAGTTTGATGCGGACTCCATGCATGCCGGCAAATCGCGCCGCCGTCGCGGCGTGACGTCAGCGCGGGCACGTGCGCTTCCAGTGGGGCCTCTGGAGGTCTCAGGAGGCCGAAAGATACCCCAAACGTAAATCCCCGCCTATAGTCAAGACGCAGAAATAGGTAAGAGTTCGGGTTCTTAAGGGGCTCGCTGTTCCCTAGGTCCTTATATCGTTGTGCCAATCGCGCTCCTCGTGCACCAAAGCGCTTTGGGGGCATTCGAGGGGATTCCGTCCTTATCGTAGTAGCTTGAGTGTACTTGGAGGCCTCCGCCCCCCCGCCTCCGCCTCCGCCTCCGGGTATTACGCCGCGAACGACGCCCAGGCCCTCAGGGAGAAACAGGGCCTGACCTGGGATCTGACAGGGGGCGAATATTATCTTGGCACATACACAACACAGCCACAAGCACCCCGACCCCGAAACACAGAAAAAAACGACCACCACCACCACCACCACCACCACCACCACCACCTAAGAGCACACTTTTCAATGATTGCGTGTCAAATGTGCGCAGGGGCCACAATCTAATCTTATTTGGCACGTGGGCGCCATACAAGAAACCCGTCTGGCTGTGGGGCAGGGGAAAATCAGGGAGGGGAAAAGAAAACTGCCCCGGCTGCTAGGGCGTGGGGGCGGCTGGACCTGCGTCAGTAGGCGACAGGCCGGGCACAAGACGGAGCTATAGAACCGTCAGCCGCCCCCGCGGCGTCAGCGTAGGATCGCCGCCAGGCACGGGTGCAGCCCCCCGAAGACCCCAGACAAAGTGGAACCCGTCAAAATGTCAATTCCTACCCCCCTCATCATACACTCACATTGCGTGTGGCATCACTCTGCAACACCACCATTGCACCACGAGACCAAGATAGAGTGGCACCGAGGAGGTGGCCGCACCAGCGGTGGCGCAGGGCGCCTACTTGGTGCATTTTGGCAAACCGACCCCCTAGGTGACACCCAGGCACACGACAACAGGCCCAAGACCAAACTCTGGCGTCGCAGGGTGAAGAACAAACTTATTCAGACGCCTACTTTTGCCAGATCCCTTTACAAAGCACGAAACAGCGACACCCAACACGGACACCGACTTCTACCTGAGGGAAACGTAGGGCCTTCTACCGACACATTCGCCGAAGCACACGCCACAAACGGCACAGATACCGACGCGCGCTGGTCAGACGAGTCGCCGGTCTGCCCCCCGGGACCCGCGACTGACACTGCGGCTGACATTGCGACTGACACCGCAGCCCCAGCCGCAGCCCCAGCCGGAGCCGAAGCCCCCACGGAGGAAAGAGCCGAAGCCCCAACCGCCTCCGCGGCGTGATCATCCCGGGGAGGTTGTGCAATCCCGCCCCCACCACAATCCTGACTGCTTAGAGGATGGCCGACCCGAGCACAATCAAGAGGGCCCAGCCACAGCAGCAACGACCAGACCTCTAACATTAGGCACGCAAGGGGGCACCCCGAATGGGGTTGGGGTTAGCCGCGTCCATTGTCCTCATCCCCTCACCCTGAAACAGCACACCACCAGGAAACCCAAAACCCCGGCGGGGAGTGGACCGCGGCGAGAATTGTGACAGCAAGGAGAGAGGAGCGGAGAAGGGAGGGAAAGGAGGAGGAGGAGGAGGAAAGCGAGCGAGGGAGAAGGGAAGGAGGGAAAGGCACGGTCCCACCACAGTCTACCCCCCTCACTCAGGGGAGGCACCAAGCCGGGGGTGAGGAGGACGCGTTTCCGACGAGCGGCCATGAGGAGGCCACGCGTTTCCGACGAGCGGCCTCCGACCCCCCCTAGAAAGTGCTTGAACATATCGATGATCTTCCTGATTACTTGTCCTGGCCTGCCATGTCGTCGACAGTCGTCAACTGTCGGTCGGTGTCGTCGCGGGTCGTACGTCGTCGCTTGGCGTCGCCCGTCTTGCATTTTCGTCGTCGTTTTCTCATTTCGTTTTCTGTTTTCGCCGTGATAGCTTGTCGCCGTTCGTTGGAATGCGTCGTCCGCCCATCGTTTGTCGTCCTCCACCGTCATAATCGTGCGTCGTCGTGCTTGTCCGTCGTCGTTCGTCTGTCGTCGTCTTCGGTGTACGTCGTTTTTGTCGTCGCCCGACGTCGTCGACCGTCGTCGGCCGTCGTCGCTCGTTGGCGTCGGCGTCCGTCGTTGTCAGACGCCGTCGTCCGTAGTCGTCCTTCGTCTTCGTCGTCCGTCTTTGTCGTCGTCCGTCGGCCGTCGTCGTTCTTGTTCGACGTCGTCGTCGTTTCTGAGGCCCTGCCTACGAGCTGCTGGCCTGCTGCGGGAGGAAGGACAGGAGAGCCTACTACGGCAGCGAGGAGCCCCAGGAGAACGGGCCCCTCACCGCGCAAGGGGCGAGGAGGCAGCAGGCGAGATGGGGTCCTCCTCCTCCTCCTCCTCCTCCTCCTCCTCCTCGTCCTCCTTTGATCTCCACAGCCGTTGCCTTAGATGCTATTCTTAGTGCCTTCAATTCCTGCCACGCTTCTGACATGGGAGGTCCTGCTCACGCACGGAAGGCCAAGCATTACTCGTGCTAGGGCATTGGCCCTGCAGGGCACGCTGGTGTTCGAGGCCTCCTTGATGTTGCCGATCCTGCACCCGGACCTCTGGTTGAGTCAGTCTCCTCCTCCTCCTCCTCCTCCTCCTCCTCCTCCTCCTCCTTCCGTAGCCATTTTGGCTCAAGTCACCATGTCGCGCTGCGGCCGCATGGAGACCTCTGAGCCGAGGCCAGTCCCCAACTGTTTCCAGCCACACCCAGGGGTGAGCTGGCACCCAAGCTTTCTGCCGCCACTCCCAGGGGCTTGCGGCCGCCCATTCCTGCTCATCGTTCTGGCATTGCAGGCTGCCTTCCATATCGCGCTGTCGAGCGGCCCGACCTCCGTCGCCGCGAGCCAGCTGGACTTCGGCTCGTCTCACGTCGCCGTCTTCCACATCCATAACCAGCTGGACGACGACGCACTCGTTCCCCAGCAGCAACTGTCACCACGTGGTGGCATCGCGAAGGCCCTGGGGCCTGGAGCTCTCATACCCAACTTCCTGAAGCAGAACAGCAGCCTGTTCACCCGCAGCCCTCAGTTGCAGCCATGTCTTCTTCCAGCGAAGAACGCTCTACCTCACGCAGTGCCCCATCTGCCAGCCGCAGAAGGAAAGATTGCCGTCGAGACCGCGAACGTTATGACCAAGATCGTGCTGATCGATGTCACCCAGACCGTGCAGATAAAAATGCTCGTGCTGTTCGTGCCGCCATGGATCTGCTCGTCGACGCTGGCCCCGCCACGCAGACGGCACCACGGTCGGGACGTGCATCTGGGCATACCGCTCGCTCATGCCGATCTTCTGCCCGTTCGCACCAGCAGCCGTCCCACTTCGCCATGGACACTGGAGATGAGGAAGCTGCCCTCTCTGCACGAGCCGCCGCCGTCCCCGCTGCACACCAATTGCATGCAGGTGAGTGGGCCGAACCCCTTCGTGAAGCTCCACATCATGATCCTCTCAACGCTGCTGACCCATGGCGTACTGGAGGATCAACAGCCACTGGAGGAGCGGCCGCCGTCGGAACCACCGCCGACACCGAGACCGCCACCCCTGGCGAACCTGCTCGTCTTCCAGGACTGGACCCTGACCTCGACAAAGCTCTCCAAGATCTCATGCAAGCTCAAGTTGCTCACGCTGCCAGTACTTTCCAAGCTCAAGCCAGCCATTTGCTCAACGAGTCGCGTGAAAGCTTCCGCCAACTTCTCGCCCAGCAAGTCCAGGCCACTGAACGCCGAGCTGACACCCTCCATGATGTCGTTGCACGCACACGTAGAGAACAAGACCGCCAAGCTGAAGAACAGAAAAAAGATGTGGATGCAGATTGACCAGATGCGTGAGACCCTCGCTCTCGCCGAGGCCCAGGTGCCGATCACGGACCTGTCCAGGCTCGCCGACTGGGACCGCGAGATCGACCCCGCGATCTTCATTGTTGGGGCGCAGCGGCTCATCGCCCCCGACGCGCTCCTCAACGACTTGCAGGAGTGGATCGCCTCGGCCAACCTGGGCCCCGATGTCGTCGAACTTCGCGGTGACGAACCCGCGCGTCGTTTTGTGTTTCAAGTCAAAGGCGGTCGTGACGTTGCTATTCCGCGTGCCCTGGCGCTCACCCGCTGCTCCTCCAACGCCGCCATCCCCAAAATTCCTGGGGAGCATACCGCGCCAAAGGCGAGATCCACTGCAACGCCGTGCCAGTCGTGCGCCTGGACGTTAAGGGACAAGCCGACCCCACCATCTTCGAGTGGAACGAGAAGGCGTTCGAGCTCCCCGCCTTCCGCGACATCGACCGCGGTGCCATCCTCACTTCGTTCCAGGCGCTCTTCGCGGACACCGCGGAGGCAACGTGGCGGGTTTAACCGCCCTTGGGCCCCATGGAGGCCCGTTGAGGATGATAGACCCAGTATGTTCATCACGTGTAACGCCAGAGCTCTCATGTGCCACAAGCGCTCCAGGCGTCACCGCAACCAGGCAGCACTGCAGCAGTACATGAGGAAGGGCGCTGTCATCGCCCTCCAGGAGGTCCATGGCTCAGAAGCGCTTCCCCGCAAGTGGGTGGACACGCAGCCGTGCCCGTACAAGCTCTTCTTTTCTCAGTTCGCTTCGGCAGACGATGGCGAAGCCCGCGCAGGCACGGGTGGTGTGGCTCTGCTTTGCCCGTGGCTCTCGCACGCGCAGCTCGAACTCGCGCAGCCCGCGCAGTTCCCCATCTTCAGCCATGAGGAGATCGTCAAAGGGCGCGCCCAGGCGGTCGCCATCACCAACGCCTCCTCGCGCAACACCATGGTCATCATGAACGCCCACAACCACGAGATTGACGCTCGGGGCCGCGAGCGCTCCAGCGCTCATGGCACGCGCACCGCACGTGGGCGGAGGCCAACTACCAGCAACGTGCCTTCCTCGCTCTGGGCGACTTCAACACGGCCAGCCGCCCGCCCAACAGCTTCTTCCAACCTCAACCACAGAATGCACGATTGGCTCTGGACAATAGTGCGCGCCAGCAGCAGCCCTTTTGGAAGGCTCTCTTCGACAGCATGCTCGAGATTGAATCGGACCTCCCGACGCGCTTCAACAAGGCCGACTACTCCGCGTCGGCCAACGACAGGATCTTCATCAGCTTGCCGTCGCACGCGATGCTCGAGCTCACGTCCTGCCTCACCATCGCACACGACGCTGCCATCCTATCGGACAGCCTCCTCAGCGACCACGCCATCGTCTCGTACTCCACCGGCATCAGGCCGAAGACCCCGCTCGAGGAGCAGGCGATCTCACCCGCGATCTTCCGCGACCCCTCGTACGCCAAGTACCTCCAGCAGCTGCGTGATCACACTGTCACGCGCCGCAGGACGATCGAGAACCGCTGGCGCTCACACAAGACCCTCATGGTCGAGGCTGCGAGGATGGTCCGTGATGACTGGGTCAGCCGCGCTGCCGGTGAGATCGGCAAGTACAACCACTCCGACGGCCAGGTGATCACGGCGCGCTCGATCTCGCGCGCAGTCTGGCGCCAAGACATTCGTTTCGCTCGCCGACTACAGTCCACCACCGAGCTTGGCACCAAGTTCCTCAACATCGACGACGGCAACATCGCGCTCTCGGACGCTGCCGAGTTCGCTATGAAGTCCGCCGCGCTGCACCGCGACTTCGAGGCCAGGCAGCGATCTCTGGCTCAGCGCGCAGCCCAGCTGCCACGAGGCTCTCCAGGAGCCATCGACCCCAAGAAGCTCAGAAAAATCACTCGTTCCTCCCAGCGCAGGGCCCTGTTGTGGGCCCCCTGGAAGCGCCGCATGGTCCTCCAGGGAATCAAGACCACCGATCCCGAGGGCCACCCAGGGTTAGTCATAGAGAGCTGTGCGATGGCGGACGCCCTCCGCGCCCACTGGCGGCCCGTCTTTGAGCGCAAGCACGTCGACGTCTCCAAGGCCCAGCAGTACATTGTCCAGCACATGCCCACCCATCCCATCATCGACGTCGGCGCACCCACCAAGGCGCACATCAGAGGCTTTCTGCTGCGCACTACCCCGTCTGCTCCTGGGCCCGACCTCTTGCCGTGCCGCGCCTGGCTTGCCGTGGGCGCGTCCCTGGACTTGCTGGAAGACCTTGCCTGGCACCTCTGCTCCAACCCCGACTTCATCCACGACCTGAACGACTCTGACTTCGCGTTCCTGCCGAAGGGCGACAACCTCACGGGCGAGCTCACCACGGACCGTTTGCCTGAAGATACACGACCGCTGTCCCTCAATAACACAGACATCAAGGCCATCGCAGGTGCGGCCAACTTCCTCATCAAATCCGCTGTGGCAGAGCGGACTCATTACTCGCAGCAGGGCTTTGTCGTGGGCCGCAACTTCACCAAGCACATCGTCAACCTCGACGCCGAGATGCGCCGCGCTGGAGTTCGGCCCGACGCCGACAAGCACAAGCCCGTCTTCACCAGCTTCGACTTCGCGGCGGCGTTCCCGTCGCTCGGACGCACGTGGCTATTCGCGTCGCTGGAGCGATCCGGCATCCCCGAGGGCCTCATGAGCCTCTTCCGCCAGCTGTACCACGCTCCCAACAGCTACCTCAAGGTCGATGGCGTTCGCCACTTCATGTTCCCGATAGAGTCTGGCGTGGCCCAGGGCTGTCCTGCGAGCGGCTTGGCGCGGGCGATCGCCATGGACCCTCTCGTTCGCCACATCGCCTCGTTCGTCGAGCCCGCCGACGGCAAGTCCGACTACAACAAGGGCTGCCTGGGCGTATGCGCGGACGACACTGGCCTCCTCACGTTCTCGTTCAGCACGCTGCGAGCCGCCTCTGAGCCCTTTGCCGCTGCTGAGGAGCTTGCGCTCCTCTCTCTGAAGCCTCGCGCGTGTGTCATCGCCCCGCTTTGGGGGAAATCGGCGCCTGCCACCATAGCCCAAACGAAAGCGCTCCTGCCCGAGCTCTGTCCTCCCTGGGGCGGCTTTTCGGTGTCTGGGCGAGCCAAGCACCTTGGGACCTTCCTCGGGCCTGCGGCCACCCTCGCTCACCAATGGCTCGCTCCTGGACAGAAATGGTGGCAGCGCGGGAATACTCTTCAGCTTGCGCAGGGTGGCAGCGACGCCACCGTTCGCCTCCATAACACCTCAGTCGTTTCAGCGCTCAGCTCTGTCTCGCAGTTTTTCCCGCTCGATCCGAAGATTGCCCGTCGGGAACCTTACATGTTTCATAAGATGCTGAGCCTGCCCCCAAACTCTTTTCGCAAAGTAGACCTCATTGCAATGGCGGAGTGGCGCCCGCCTCCCGTCCCCCGCTCCGCTCAGATTTCTGCAGTTGCCGCCGCCATTCGTTCTGCCACTTTCACGCTCCGGGGGCAACGGGGATCCTTCCACACCCGCTTGCAGGACACTGCGTGGGAAGAGAGTACAGTTCACAGCTTCCAGCGGTGGCTTCAAGGTCGATGGCCCCCACAGTTCTGGGAAGAACCCACGGCCATCGTTCAATTCTACCACGCGCTTGCGGGCGGCAAGAGTGCCGCCCCTTTCCCAGCAGCAGCCGTCGCAGCGGCGATCCGCGCAGCTGCCCGCGAAATTCGCGAGGCCCCGAGTGCTGAGCCACCGCGCCGCCCCAAGGTGCAGCGTGCGGTTGCGCTCACACTGCTGCGGGCCTCCTTCTCGTCTCCATTCACAGTCACGCTCGCGAAGCGTATCGCAGCCTGGGGAGTTCCCCAGCCGCCTCCGCCCCCAGAGCTCGCGACTCGCTGGGCGGCTCTCACGAATGCCATGCGCACTGTCCGTCCAAGCTGGCGCTGGGCTGTGTACAAGACGCTCGCAGGTGGCTGGACCACGACCCATCGCATGCACGTTCTCCAGCAGAAGACGTGTGTATTTGGGTAGGCACCCGATTCATTCCCCCACTACCTCTCCTGCTCGGTCCACCTGAGCCTCCTCTGGTCCCCCGACTCGCTCCCCCTCCGCAGCACGCTTACACACTGGGGCCTGGGCCCCGCTGCAGCATATCCGTCTGGACCCGCGAACGAACTCTCGATGACGCGGACGATCCAGCGGATTGTGCTCGCCTTCCACTTTTATAACAAAATGAAGCACGCCGCGCCGACCCCAGCCACAATTGCTGAAGGGTTGAGCG
>CAUYUJ010022569.1:57500-121771 GCA_963575745.1 Prorocentrum cordatum | reverse complement strand
CCCGCCCGCCCCCCGCCCGCCCAGCCTGCCCACTACTGCCACCGCCACCCCCCGTGCACACACCCACCCACGCACACGCACACGCACACGCACAAGGAACGGTGTAGAATGCTGAGTGCAATGGAGTGGGGGTGAAGTGCCGAGGAGTGCGACGGAATGCGGAGGAATGGAGTGCAGCGCTGAGGAGCGCGATGGAGTAGGGAGGAAAAGGCAATTCGGCGGAGGGGCGGGAGAAGTAGGAATACTCACTCGCAAGCCCTGCGCATCGCAGCGACCAGGCTCAAAGTATATCCAGTGGTCCCTGAGACCCCTGCCCCGCCAGCCCTGTATGCCGCGGTCGCCAGGGCCGAAATGTCCCGAGTGACGCTGCTCCACATTCCTTTCTCAAAATCTGACAACCTTCGCCTGTCGGGTGTGAACATCGTCGATCGTCGTCGTCGTCGTCGCCACCACCACCGTCGTCTTCGTCGTTGTCGCCGTCGCCGTCGTCGTCGTCGCTGGCCGTCGTTCGTCTGTGATCGCCGTCGTGATCGTCACCGTCGCCGCCGCCGCCGCCGTCGTCGTCGTCGGTCGTCGTCAGTCCGTCGTCCCTATCGCCCGGAGCCCCCCACCAACTTCCAAGCATCGCTGGGCATGTCCAAGCGAGCACGCGGCTGGAACGCGCGCCCGTCTGCTGTCGTCCGTCTGCTGCCTGGTGGGGTCTGTACACAAACGCGCGCGCCTGGACGCGCAGGCAATCATGACGATTGGCAACGATGGTAACGGTGGAAGTGACGATCGATTGGTAATGTGGTTCGATTGTTGTCTCCATGTACGATGTATGCATGCATACATACATACATACATACAGACATATATATACTAGAACCACGCGCGCGCTTCGCGCGCGCTATAGGTTCTAGCACCCCCCAGACTTTGACAAGTTCACAGATGCACGAATGCACGTAAACACAAATTGCTCGCACATGAAGTGAAGAGGTAGCAATCGCGCGGACCGAACAGAGACGGAATTCTGACAAGTATACACAGAGACGCATGCAATGCGAATCCATATGACATGATCGTGGAAATGCCATGCAGTGGCTATGCAACGTATTGCAACTCAACGCAAACTACTGCAAGGATAAATGAAGCACAAATGACATGCAGCGCAACGCTCTGCACATCAAAAATTTGGAGCGGCCATTGGGATGTCGGCTCGTGCGATCGTTGATCCATCTTGTGCCACTCTGGGGCTTCTCTAAACGCTCGTTGTTCGGGTGTTGCGCGGCGTCGGCCGGAACTTCTCTTGGGGCCCTATCGTGGCTGAGTCGGGGCTGTCCTGGGGTGTGTGGGGTTTCAATTGGAGCCCCAGAAAGCTTGTTCCGGGGAAGGTGTGGAGACCTCCAGGGGGCGATGGATCGTTTTGTGCACACCGTGCGACATTTACGCAACTGGCTCTGCATGCCTGAAGACGGCACGGTGGCCAACGTAGACCTCTTACAAAATCAATTTCCTTCCGCGGGCTTCAGACGAGGTTCCGCTGGCTTCCGCCAACCAGATCCCCCTCGATTTACATCCGCCAGCTTCCGCGGGCCTTCGGCCAGCCTCCCCGGTGACCAAGAAGACGACTGGATGGTTCAAACATGCGACCACCCAGGCAGTCCATACCCCTTGGGGGAACCACTAGGTGAAACAAGGTGAAACAGCATGAAAAGAACATGAGTGGCATAGGGGGGTCCCCTTGCACGAGCGTAGCGAAGCTACGCTGAGCGAAGTCCGATTAGACATTGCGCGGACTAACTCAAGCCAGCTCAGACAAGGTCTCTTGGATGCCTGTTGGAGCTTCTTGGGAAGCCTCTGGAGAGCCGACTGGAGTCAGTTTTGAAACATATTGGGGGTCGTTTGGGGGCCTCTTTTGGGACTCGTGGAGCCTGAAGGCGATCTCGAGGGTCTCCTTGGGGCGGATGACTCGAAATCTCAATTCGAGTTCTCTCTCTCTCTCTCTCTCTCTCTCTCTCTCTCTCTCTCCTGAAACCTCTACTGTTGAGGCTCCCGTGGGGCCCTATTGGGCACCTCTTGAGCCGTCTTGAAGCCCTCTGGGGTAATCTTCACGGCCCGAACCCAATCTTCAGACCAACTGGGGCGGTCTCGGGCCGCTCTCGGGAAACTTCCAAGCGCTCTTGGAGCTGTCCTGGGTGTTTCTGAAGTGGCTCTGTAAGGCGTTCTGACGCCTTCCAGCAGCGTCGGAGGCCCATCGGCAGTGAAAAGGCGACGTGCTACGAACGTACTGCTTGTGGACAGATTTTGAGCAATTTGGAAACTCGGAGCCCTCTTGGGGGCGTCTTCATCCTGTACCTGGAGGCCTCTGGGAGAGTCTGTGGGCCGTTGTGGAAGCGTCTTGGGGTGTCTGGGGTCCGTCTTGGGGATATTGGACCATCTGGGCAGCCTCGAAGGCTGTCGGGAGTCCATCCGGGGCCGTCTTGGGGTGGTCTTGAGAAGCAAATGAGCATTCTTGCAGCCGTCTTGGGAGCCTCTTGGACCAGCTTGGGACGGTCTTGGGGGCCTCTTGGGCCGTCTTGGAGCGTCGGGACGACGAATAATTGAGGAAGCCAAAAACCTTTTCAAGCCTGAAGGCAAGCAATGATTTTGGCTGTTTGGGTCACTCTTGGGAATGCTCTTGGGGCTGTCTTGGGACGTCTTGGACGCCTCTTGGGCCATCCGGGAATCATCTTGGGCGTCTTGGAGCGGTCGTAGGCGCGTCGAGGCAAACTTTGACCGTCTTCGACGCCTCTGGGGCCGTGTTTGCAAGCTCTTGGGCGGTCTTAAGCGCCTATTGTGTTGTCTTCAGGCCATCTTGGTCCGTCTTGGGGCGTTCTTGGGGGCCTCTTGGGCGATCTTGGGACGGTCTTGGGGACTTCGTGGTCTGTCTTGGAGGCCTCTTGCAGCCCTCGTGGGAATGCTCTTGGGGCTCTCTTGGGACGTCTTGGAGGCCTCTTGGGCCATCTGGGAGCCATCTTGGGCGTCTTGGAGCGGTCTTAGGCGCGTCGTGGCACGCCTTGACTGTCTTCGACGCCTCTTGGACCGTGCTTGCAAGCTCTTGGGCGGTCTTAGGCGCCTACTGGGTTGTTTTTAGGCCCTCTTGGGCCGTCTTGGGGCGCTCTTGGGGGCCTCTTGGGCGATCTTGGGACGGTCTTGAGGACTTCGTGGGCTGTCTTGGAGGGTCGGGACGACGACAAAAACAAGAAAACCAAAAAGCTGCAAAAAAACAACGGAATTCCTTGATTTCGGCCTCTTGCAGCCCTCTTGGGAATGCTCTTGGGGCTCTCTTGGGACGTCTTGGAGGCCTCTTGGGCCATCTGGGAGCCATCTTGGGCGTCTTGGAGCGGTCTTAGGCGCGTCGTGGCACGCTTTGACTGTCTTCGACGCCTCTTGGGCCGTGTTTGCAAGCTCTTGGGCGGTCTTAGGCGCCTACTGGGTTGTTTTTAGGCCCTCTTGGGCCGTCTTGGGGCGCTCTTGGGGGCCTCTTGGGCGATCTTGGGACGGTCTTGGGGACTTCGTGGGCTGTCGTGGAGGGTCGGGACGACGAAAAAACAAGAAAACCAAAAACCTGCAAAAAACCACGGAATCCCATGATTTCGGCCTCTTGCAGCCCTCTTGGGAATGCTCTTGGGGCTCTCTTGGGACATCTTGGAGGCCTCTTGGGCCGTCTGGGAGCCATCTTGGGCGTCTTGGATCGATCGTAAGCGTCTCGAGGCACGCTTGGACCGTCTTCGGCGCCTCTTGGGCCGGACAAGGGCGCTCCCGGAGGCCCGATCCCGCCATGGGGGGTTGCGGTCCCGGCCAGGGAGCCCCCGGCCCTGTAGCCCGGTATGTATATATATATATATACACACACATACCTATATATATATATATATATATACATATGCATATATGTATATATATATATATATATACACACCCAAAGGGGGCACGATCGAAGACGAAGAAGGTGGGTGTCGAGGGTTCGGGGTGTAAATTTTGAATGACACGCGGGCAGCGAAGGGCACACAGTCTTATAATGAGGATTGTTATCGTTGTTGCTGCTGTTGCTGTCGTTGCCGCTGTTGTTGTTGTTGTTGTCGCTGTTGTTGCTGTCGTTCGTTGCTGTTGTTGTCGTTGTCGTTGTTATTGCTTGCTTTTGTTATCGTCGTCGTCGTCACCGTCGTCACAATCTCCGCTCACGTCGTCGTCGTCTTCGCCACTGCGCTGCCATCCCTGGGACGGACGCACACGCTCCGAGGGTCCACGCACGCAGAGAAGCCGGTGCCCTCCTGTGACCCTGGCTCGAGGGAAAACTAGGGCTCCCAACTTCGCGCTTCGCGCTCCGCGAAGCGCGAAGCGCGAATAACTTCGCGCCCTCGCGCCGCCCCCACAAAGGGAGAAAGGGAGGACGAGGAGGAGGGGGAGGAGAAACGAGGACCGCGAAGCGCGAAGCGCGAATAACTTCGCGCCCTCGGGGGAGCCCTTGGAAAAGAGGTGGACGGGAAGGTGAAAAGAGGATCGGCGAATGATGATCGGAGGAGGACGCTCGGAACAGGATCGGACGAGCATCTGAGGAGGGCCGGGGGAGGACGACCCGAGGAGGATGATAGGCCCCATGAAGCCCCAGGAGGACGAAGTACATCCCAGGAGGCCCCAGGACTGGAGGTCCCAGGGGTCCAAAATAAATCCCAGGAGGCCCCGCGGTGTTGACCAGGGCAACGGAAGACGCAACGACGATGGCGATGACGGCGACGGCGACGAATACGTCGGCGACGACGCCGCTGTGTCCCAAGCGCTACCGCTCCAATGCAGGACATCATGTTCCCGGACCGCTCTGGGAACATGATCGGGGGGATCTCTCTGGCGTAGTGCTGGGCCGTATCGAGGCTCTCACCATGACGTTTTGGGCCGTATCGGAGCCGTCTTGCGGGCCCCGTCCGTCTGTCCTACTGCTCCTCTCCAAACCATCGTTCCCTAACCTCCCGATCATGTTCCCGGACCCCCGTCCCTTCCCCCCAGAGCACCGCAGCAGTAAAAAAACGTTCCGAAACGGTGAGAAATCATGTTCCCGGAAAGCGTTCAAGAATATGAATCGTACGTCGTCGAAGGCGCTTCGGAAGGCGCAGAATACTCCTCCAAGGCGCGGACTCATGTTCCCGGACCACCTTCCGGGAACATGATGGGGACGACCTCCTGAGGGCCTCCAGTGGGCCTCTTGGGGGCCTCTCGGGGGCCTGTTGGGCTCTCCTGGAAGCGTCTTGGGGCGCGCTCAGGGCCATTTTTGGGCATCTTGGGGGCCTCTTGGGGGCCTCCCTCTTGGGGCCTCGCGGGGCCCTCTTGGGGCCCGCTGGGCTCGCTTAGGCAGTCTTGAAGCCCTGTCGGGGCTCTCCTGGAACCGTCTTGGGCGGCTCCTGGGCCATCTTGGGGCTCTCCTGGGCCGTCTTGGGACGATTTTGAGGATCTCTTGGGCCGTCTTGGGCGGTCTTGGGGGCCTCTTCGGCCGTCTTGGAGCGGTTTTGGGAGACTCTTGGACGGTCTTGGAGCGTCGGAACCCCGAAAAAGCGAGAAGGCCAAAAACCTAGACAAAAAACATAAAAATCAACGATTTTGGCTTGTCGGCGATCTCTTGGGAGGCCTCTTGGGATGCCTTCGGGGCCTCATGGAGCTCTCTTGGAACGTCTTCGGGCCTTCCTGACCATTCCTAAGGCTATCTATGCGCGTCTTGGAGCGCTCGCGGGCCGTCTTGAGCGGTCTCGAACTGTTCCTGGCGGTCCCAGGGGCCCTCCGGGACGCTTCGGACGCTCCCGGGGGCGCCCTGCACCCCCCATGGAGATTACTGGCAGCGCCCCGGGCCCTACCCGGGATATATATATATATATATATATATATATATATATATATATATATATAATATATATATATATATATATATATATATATATATATATATATATATATATATATATTATATTCCTTCGAATATTCTTATAGCGGAAAACCCCCCCTGACCCCCCCCCCCCCCCGTACATAAATTCGGCCCTGGGCGCTCCCACCGACGTGAAAATCGAATTTCGGCTTCGGGAGCCTCTCCCGGCTATCCCCGGACGGTCCCGCAAAGCCCGAGGACGGCCCACGACCGCTCCAGAACGGTCAAAAAGATTTCAGGTTGGCTTCAAGACGGCCCAAGAGGCTCTCAAAACGCCCCAAGAGGCCCCCAAGGAGACCCCCACAACGCAAAAGTCGTCCCATTCCCTTCGGGAAACTTACAATTTTACCATATTCGCTTCTGTGGCCTTTACTGCGTCCAAGACGGCCCAAGAGGCCCCCAAGATCGCCCCAGGACGACCCAAGATACCCCCAAGAGGACCCCAAGACAGCCCAAAAGCGCTCCAAGACGGCCCAAGAGAGCTCCAAGACAGCCCCAAAAGCCCCAAAAGGCGTCCAAGAGAGCCCCAAGAAGGCCCCAAGAGGCGCCCAAGAATGTCCCAAAATGGCCCAATCCCCCCAGGACGGCCCAAGAGGATCCCGGGACAACCCCGGAGAGCCGCCAGACAGCCCAACAGAGTCCCAAAAGGAGCCCCACGAAGGCCCCGACATGCCATATTATTCGATTTCCGCTAACATGCTCCGCACTGTTTCTGTCTCCAACGCAGCCACCCCGGGGGACCTCGGGACAACCCCGGAGAGCCGCCAGACAGCCCAAAAGAGCCCCATAAGGAGCCCCACGAAGGCCCCGACATGCCATATTCATTGCTTCCCGCTACCCTGTTCCGCATGATTTTGTTCTTCCAACGCCGCCACCCAGGGGGACATCTACGTCGCCGATGTTTTGGCTTCGGTCCAGGAGCCGACACTTTCTCCGATCGCACGCTGCCCCGTACATAGGCTCCTGCCCTCTGCCCCCTCAGAGCCCTTCCAGCTTGAAGACTCTGTGAACCATATAAGCCCCAAGAGCCATATGAGCTCAATGAGCTATACGGCCCCTCGTCCTCGTCTTCATTGTCGCCGTCGTCGTCTGTCGTCCCCCATGAGACCTACAGGCCTATCAACCCCTTCAGCCTTACGAGCCCTACGAGCCCTATGACACTCAAGACCCCATATGAGCCCCAACATCCCTATGACCCCCGGGACCCCTGCGACCTCTATTTTCCCTACGAGCCCTACGAGGCCTGCAGTGCCCTATGTGTTCTGCGAGCCCTATGAGTCCTGCGAGCCCTAATGCCTACAAGCCTCGTGAACCCTACCAGCCCTACGACCTCAATTACCCTATGACCCCTACCAGCCATATGAGCCCAGTCGACCTTATGAGCCCTACGACCCCTGTGGCGCCTCATGCCCCTGCGACCCCCATCCGCCCTATGAGATCTACGAGCCCCGCGGTGCCCTATATCCCCTCCGAGCTCCATGAGCCCTCCATTGCCCTGTACGCCCTACGAGCCCTACGACCCCAATTACCCCTACAGCCCCTACAACAACCATATGAGCCCTCTCAGCCCTGAGAACCCGAACACCTACAAGCCCCACGAACCCCGTCAACCCCACGAGCCCTACGACACCACTGACTCCAATCAGCCCTACGAGCCATACGAGCCCTAAGACGCTTGCGAGCCCTATGAGCCCCACGAGCCCCACGAGCCCTAATAGACCCGCGAGCCCGGGGCGCCGTATGAACCCGACAAGCCCTACGACTTCCACGAGCCCTACGCGCCCTATGAGCCCTACGGGCCCTCCAGTCCCACGAGCCCTCTGAGCCCCATGAGCCCCGCAAGCCCTGTGAGCCCCATGAGCCCTACGAGCCCTGTGAGCCCGACGAGCCCTACGGTGCCCCATGGTGCCGCATGAACCCTTTCAGCCCTACGAGCCCCATGAGCCCTACGACCCCTACCACCCCTACGAGCGTGTTGGCCCCGTGAGCCCTATGAGCCTGCGGTGCCTCACGGTGCCACTTCAGCCCTACGGAGAAGGACAAGAAGGCTCCCACGGAGAAGGACAAGAAGGAAAGAGGTGCAAAGAGGGAGGCGGAAAGAGACAGGAAAGGCAAGACAGGAGACACTACCCTCATATCCAGACCCGACGGTACAGTACTTCACGAGTCTACCTCTTCAGACAGTTTTCGGACCACCCGTCCCAAGCTCGTCTGGCATCGGAGACCGGTTCTGAGCCGCTGTTCGTCGTCCACGGCAGCAGAAGCCAACTAACAACAGTCGTTCATTCCCGGCTCTCCCTCCCTCTTCCTTTTCCCACCTCCCCTGTCTTCTGTATCCCTTCCTGCCTCTCTCGCTCCTTCTCTCCACTCAACCTTCCTGCAACCTCTGTCCGTTTCCATTTTGGCTTCAGGCGCCTTCGGCTTCCGCTTGAAACCGCTTCGGCTCTCCCCGCCATGGCAAAGCGGCAACATCGATCCACCGGACCTCCTCCAGATGTGTCATTCGACGACTCGGTTTTTACAGCGTCATGGGCTGGGCTGTCCCGCCTTATGCGGCACACAAGCCTACAAGCCGACGAGCCGTACGGGCCTACGGGCCCTACGAGCCCTACGGACCTACGGGCTCTACGAGCTCTACAGGCCCACGAACTCACGAGCCCTACGGGCCCACGGGCCCTGCGAGCCCTACGAGCCCCACAAGCCCTACGAGCGTGCAAGCCCCACGAGCCCTACGAGCCCTACGGGCCTACGAGCCCAGAGAGCCCACGAGCCCTGGGCGCCCTACAAACCCATCATCCCAGTGAGCGCTGCGAGCCCGACGAGTCATCCGAGCTCAAAGGCCGCGCGAACCGCGCGACCCCCGCGAGGCCGAAGAGCCCCACGAGGTCACGAGCCCTACGAGCCCTACGCTCCCCATGCGACCCAGGAGCCCATGACCCCTACACGCCCCTCAGGCGTCCGACCCCTATTCCCCAACCAACCCAGCGAGTCGCACAAGCCCATTGACCCCTGGAGCCCCGTAGGCCCCACGCGCACGGCGAAACCAGTGAGCCCCATGACCCCTCTCAACCACACAAACTACGCGCACCGTGAGCCCTGTGTGCCCACGAACGCTTGCGCCCCACCCACGCCCCACGAGTCGATCGCGAGCCCTCCGACCTCATGGGCCCTGTGAGCCCCATGAGCCCTACGAGCCCACGGGCCCCACGAGCTCACGCTCCATGAGCCCCATGACGTCCGTGAGCCGCGGCCACCGAGCAACCACTATGACCCTTCAAGCCCCGCGAGCCCCACGAGCCCCCATGAGGCCCACGACACATAGCAGGCCAAACAAGCCCCACAGTTGGTCGCAGCGAGCTTTCCAGGCGCCATGCGACCAAGACTTTAAAGGCGAAGCGAAGCGAGCCGGTAAAATCTTGTGTATGTATACATACATACATACATACATACATTCATACATACATACATACATCCATCCATCCATCCATCCATCCATACATACATACATACATACATACATACATACATACATGCATACACCCAAACTTGCATACATGCATACATACCTACTGGCAGGCCTACCTACCTGCCTACCTACGTACGTACGTGCAAACACACACACACGCACATCTATATATACATACATACAGACATACGTACATACATACATAAATACAGACATACAGACAGACAGACATACATACATACATCGCAGTGGATTGCATTGCGTTGCAGTGCATTGCACTGCACTGCACTGCACTGCATTGCATTGAACTACACCATTGTACACTACATATTAATACATGGCATGTACATTGCACTACCATACATTACATTGCAATAAGTTACAACATAGAACACTGCTTTCCATTCCACTAAATGTACGTTACGCCACATACATGCATACATACAAACATATACATACACACTCATGCGTACAAACATACACACATACATGCACACATTCATCTGTTCATGCATACATACACACCTACATACATACATACATACATACATACATACAAACAGACAGACAGACAGACATACATACATACACGCATACATACATACATGCATACATACATGCATGCATGCATGCATGCATGCATACATACACACACGTACATATATGCATACAGACATACATACATACAGACATACAGACATACGTACGTGCGCACACGCATGCATACATACGTACATACACACATACATACGTAGTTACCTGCATAGCTAAACACCTGCATACATATGTACACGAATACATAAATACGTTCATGCATACACACAGACACATGCATGCATACATACATACAGACAGAAAGACACACGTACATAAATACATACATACATACACGCATGCATATATACATACATTGCGTTGCAGGGCATTGAGTTGGCTTGCATTGCACTGCATGGCATTGCAGTGCATTGCGTTGCATTGCAATAAATTACATTACACTACACTATACTATGGTATACGACATGCACATTGCATGATATACAGACAGTACCATGCATTACAGTACAAAACGTTACAGGTCATTACTTAGCATGCACGTTATGCTACATACATGCATACATACACACAGGCATGACCACGTGCAAACATTCAAGCATACATGCATGCCTACATACATGCATACATGCATACACCTGTGCATACATAAATGCATGCATACGTATACAAATACCTACACACATACATACGTGCATACAAACATACATCCAGGCATACATACGCACATGCAGACAAGCATGCATACATAAATGTATAAATGCATGCATAACTACCTACATAGCTAAATAACTGCATACAAATACACACAAGTGCATACATGCATGCATGCATGCATGCATGCATGCATGCATGCATGCATACATACACACACATACATACATACACACATACACAAACACATACATGCATACACATGTGCATATGTGCATACAGACATACAGACACACAGACACACGTCGAGTCATACATACATACATACAGACATACATACACGCATAGATGCGTACATACATATACATACGTATAGAACTACGCAGCAATAATTTGCCTACTTTGCCGATTTAACGGGAGGCCAACTGCGCGCACGGTTGAACCCATCGTGTATCCAGGGCCTCATGCAGCAAAAGTCCCCCATATCAGAACATTAGGACTTAGCCGTGAGACCAAGCCGAGGACCGCAGCAAGCACGCCCATAATGTGTCCAGGGCCGCTCACGCCTCGGTGCGCACATGCCTGCTTCGCGGGGCACTGCAACTGTCCCAGCCAGAATAAGCAATAAAAACTCCTCGGAAGGACCAGCTGATATAGATCTCCGTTGCTGCAACGAGTTCCTGAAGGACAAGGCGGAGGGAAATTGGACATACAAAGCAAAGTGAGCAACAGAAGGAGGTTGATGAGCTCAAGCAGTGAAACGACAGAACCATTCGATGCGGACCCATCGACTGACAGAGAAAATATGTTTCTACCCCTGCTTTGTCCCTGTTCGCGTTTCGTCGCTCCACAAGAGGTTTGTCTGAGCTTCGGCCTCGCGGGCCGTTAGCGGGAGGGTCGAATCCCTTTGAACGCACTGCCTCGTCGATGCCTCTCGCCAGCGCCTGCCAACCCTAGCAGACCCGATTCTCCTGGGACCGAGGTGGGCCCCTATAGGCCCACGGAACCCGCGGCGGACGCCCAGGACCAGGAAACGCCGCCAGCGGCTCAGAGGAATTCAGGGGGACGCGTAGGCAACATAGAAGTTCAGCGCACGTGCCAAATAAAAAGTTCAGCGCAATTGCGCGATATACGAAGATGTAGGGCTAGGGATAGGGATTGGCATCGGGATGGGCATGGGGATCGGGATCTAGGATGAGGATATGGATAAAAGGAGATAGGGATAGGCATAGAGGAACTTGCCGCCCCCTTCGTGCACCGGGGCAGGCTCCAAAAAAGTTGCTCGAATACGTAGTCTCGAGGCGCCTTGAAGAGGGCATGCAGAAGACAGTTCGTCGCGCGTCGGCTTATTCGCACGCGCTGGCGCTCTGTGCCTCCACTGAGTGGTATAAACAAAGTGGGACGGAATGCACAATGGGGAGAAGAGCGCCCCGTCTCTCGAACAAGATCACTGCATGCAGCAACACTGGGCGCCCTTTTTCTCCTGCTGACCTTCTGCACCTTCTCGCTTTGTGCAGGCCGGTTCCTTCTCCCAGACGAGCTGACAATCGATGGCAGCACCTGGGTAGCCCGTGTTAGTGCACTGCGGTCCGAGAGCGGCGCCTTTGATGAGCTCGTTCGCCTTCAGCGACTTGTGCACGCCCTCTATGGGCTCGCCAACAAGACTTGTCTCGGCGATATCACAGGTGTAGCCCTCGTTGGGCTTGACGTGGCACTTCGTCTTCTCCAGGAACCACTCGTTCAGTGCCTCGTCGCCGTACTTCAGGTCGTTCTCCTTGCGGTACTTGTCCGACATAGCACCATCGACGCCAACAAGTGGCTCAATGCAAGACCATACAGCTTCGGCCATCTTCTGCGTGAGCTCTGGAGCTTCTTTACCTGCCGCGACCCATCCCCAAGCAGCTAAGCAGGAGCCTGGTCCCATCACCGACAAGATGTTCATCAGCGTGACCCCAACGATCATCAGTGCTGTTCGGGCGAACGTAAGGCCAACCATCTTGACGCGTAACCTTCTCCAGGCTATTTGGAGCAGCTGCGCAAAAGCTGCGTGCGCTAAAAGCGTGATGCGTCTTGAGATAAACTGGCTACGAACTACATTGTAGAATTTTGAGGCCTCAGGACATGTACAGGCGAGAAGGCAACAAAACACGAACACAATCTAAAGTGTTCCATGATTTGTGCCTCCCCGAGGCATCCTTGGGAGGCCCCGTCGACACCTTGAGCCATCTTGAGGACGTCTTGGAGCCATGCTGGAGGCAAGATTGGGTCCACTCTTGGACAACCTCGCGGAAAAGTGGAGGCCGTCTTGGGCTACCTGGGGCCATATGCGATGCGATCTGAGACGCACTAATCCCACGCCCCGCCTCCTGTCCAGACCACCCACATCCCAAGGAAGAAGAGAAATAAATCCTCTCCCCGAAAGCGACAAAACGTATTTTCCGCAAGGCCTCAGACTCCAAACCACCCATGGTACGCCTAGAAGGCTAACGTCATTCCTCGAACAACGTTAACGAAAACATTGCTCCTCTGTGCCAAGAACTTCCTCGGTTCAACCCTGTTGCCCTACTGTTCCCAACTCGATCCTGTAGCCTGGCTGCACAGAACTTCAAACGTCCGGCCGCGTTCCCGACTCCCGACTGCTCCCCCTGGGTCATGCGCACTGGTCTCTGTCGGTCCTGTCCAACGTAGTCATCATCAGCATGGCCGTCTGCTGTCTTACTGTGCGGGGCCCACGCGCAGGTCTCGCGTGAACAACCAGCCAGGGCTCATAAGTGAAGGATACGACATCGCACATTCGGACGGAGATGTGCGAGAAATTGCGTGACTTTTCGGGCCCCAGGGGCCCTAAAGGGCCCCTTTTACGGGCCCTAAAGAGCTCCTTTTCTGCAGCCCTCGCTGCCTCCCCACGTACCCCCCCTCCCATTACACGACGCCCAAGACAAACTGCGCGACAAGTGCGTATGCACTCTGAGCCTGCCAATACGCGGTGGGTGGGGGGGGGGCGCTAGCCCCGCGGACAGCCCGAAATCGCCTCCCCTCGCGCTCACAAGCCTCGCTCTGCCGAGGGAGGACCACCCCCACGCTTCGCCGACAGGGCGTGCCCGAACACCGCCGCGAAGACGAAGCCAGGACGAGGATAACATCGGGCGAGGGTAAACCAAAAATCTCTGGGACCCGGCGGCTGCGGAGGACGTCTCGGGCGCCGCGGCCTTCTCGGAGCGTTCCGGCACCCTCTGGAACCTGTGTACCCTCGTCCGAGCCCAGGCCGAGCCGCGCCGCGCACGGGGCCCAGGAAGACGGACCCGCGGCGTGGCACAGGCGAGATCACCCTCGGCATGGGGAGGCCAGCCGAGGCGCCAACGGCCGGCAGAAGCTGAGGCGCCCACGGTCGACAGAAGCATCTGGCGGTGGAGGTACGTCAGGTCCGCGGGCCCCAGCGCGGGGGGGCGTCAGGCCACGCGGGCTCGAGAGTTCCTCGGGCACCACGCTGGGGAAAGCGGGCCCTGGGGAGAAGCCAGCACGCAGACCTCTCCACCAGCGAGCGACCGAGGGTACGGTGAAGACGCTGAAGTGAGGAGGTGCTGGCGTTCGGAGAGGGCCATGGTTTTCGGGCTCGCGCGCGGTTCCGATCGGCTCGGCTCGGTGCGATCTGGCCCCGTGCGGAGCCCACGCGTGCCGCGCCGCAGCATTGCGTGCCAGTGGCGGCGGCAGAGCACGACCGGGGAGCGTCGGCGTGGAGGAGCAGGCACGAGTGTTCGCACCTGAGCGACGAGAAGAAATCTTACGCGAGACGGCACAGCGACCTTACGCGGTGGCTTTCGCGGGCCGCCCGCGCGGCACGCCACATTTGAAGCGAGGGCGCTTACACGCGACCTTACGGGGGTAGCTTACGCGCCAATGTCGGCGCAAAGACCCTGGTTTCTGGCGTCGCTCACCTGCTGCGCAACGACGCGCGGTAACTGCCTCAAAGTCCAACAAGGAAGGGCACTCACCCGTGCAACCGTGCGGTTCACCCCCACCAGCATGATCGCTTCCGTTCAGATCTCCTGCGCGCCCCACCCCGATCCTACACATCGTGTCCCCCCCCCTCTGCTGCATAACCGCTTCATTCTCCCTTGTCCCTCCTCCCCCCTAGCTTCACCCTTACATGTCTCTCGCTCCAGCCAGCTTTACCTCTCGCGCCTGCCCCATCGCATCCGTATGACCAGTACGATGGCAGGAGCCCCTCATATAGCCGCGCGCGGTCTTGGGCTTATGCCTGTTCCTGAGCGAGGTGTGGTCGGCCACCCACATGGTCATGACGTGGACGTCGCCACCGTACATTTCCTTGTCTTGCCTGGTCCATCCCACCCCCAATTACCCCCAACCTTCTGCTGACGTTGACAAACACAACGGGAAGCCAGGCTGCACTGTCGACGAGCAGTTGACACCGACCAGCAGTTGCAGGCAAGAGACCCAATCTAAAAACCATGAGATCAGGTAGAACAAGTGAGGCTTCTTCCCGCTGCTGCGTGGGGACTATTGGCACCGATTCCATCTCTTTTACCTAACCTGGAGGCCTTTGACCCATGAAGAAGTCTTGGGATGCGCCGAATCTCGAATGTGTCTCAGCACTCACCGGTTGGTTCGCCTCCCATCTCAGAAATCATTGCCAATTCCTCTTCTCTGGAAATATTACGACTTAATCTTCAGAATGGGGTCCTGTGTAGCTGCGATGATGGCACTACACTGCGTTCCAACGACACCCGAAGCGAAGGATCACTACCACAACACCACCTTTCATCGACGACACCACGACACCTAAAGTCAACCGAGACCAACCCAACTCTTGTTCCATGCGAGGCGACTCATGATATGAACGCTCCATACAGTCGGACCTAGGCCACAAGAACATCCTTCAAGGTCATGGGACCCTCCGCCGGCCAAAATAGACAGAACATCCAAGGGTACCCTCACCCAGGATGCACAAAAACATCCAACCAACACGAAACGCACTAGGGTACCCTCTCCGAACCGACCTCGATCTTAGACCTCGGTCCGACTGTACACAAGACCAAGTTGTCAAGTTTTGCGAGATACGCAGAACTGTGACAGATCGAGCACCTGCTCAACTCAGGTCGCACAAAGGGACAGCGACGCGACAAGCACCGCAGAGAACATTTAGAGCGGGGTGACAGAAGCGGAGGCCGAAGAGGGGCGAGGAGGACTCAGAGGAATTGGGAAGCGAGGGGGGCCAATCCGCCGACCCTTCGGCGTGTGGAGGAGGCTGTCGTCGTCGTCGTCGTCGTCGTCGTCGTCGTCGTCGTCGTCCTCGTCGTCGTCGTCGTCGTCGTCGTCGTCGTCGTCGTCATCGGTCCCAAGAGAGTTGAGGAACGAGGAAAATAAGCGTTGTAAGTAAGTCGAAAAGGACGCCCCTTTCCCTTCATCCCTTCCCTTCCGGGAGGGGGGGGGGGGGAGGCGGGGGGAGAGGGGGACGAGGGGGGGGACGGAGGGGTCCCAGACCATAATGCAGCGCTCCCCCTCGGCAGGTCCCGGGGGGGGTCGCCAGGGGGGATCCCACGGGAGGGCCCGCCTTCAGGGTCGGCGGTGCTGACCGCAAGGCCTTCGCAATACTGGTGAGAGCAACATAACAGCGCAATGCGCTTCATCTACCTGGCTCAACCCTGCTGCTGCGGGCGGCACGCAGCTGAGGAGGGGGGGGCCGGAATCAGCCACCAAGGACAGCAATACGAGCCACGTGTTCCAGCGCTCTGCGTTCTGTGATGCCACGGCGCCACGCGCTAAATCCGCCGACCCTGTCGACGTGTGTGAGAAGCTTTTCCGTTTGTGTCGTCGTCTTCGTCGCCGCCCCCCCTCACGCGTTCCAGCTAATGGGAAATCGACGTCAACAACGTCGCGTCTGCACGAGACATCGGCTGAATAAGTGCTGCCAGCTAGAGGCGCATGTCCAAACCAGGGCACAAAACGCAGAACAGTTGTGGGGAACCGAGCAACGTCGTAATCGAGTCAAAGGGATGCCCCTTCCCTTTGATCCCTCCCCCCGGGGGGGCCCTCCTGGGAAGGTCCCGGGTGAGCACCCCTCCTTGGGAGAAGCATTCGGCTGCAGAGCGTCGTCGTCGTCGTTGTCGTCGTCGTCGTCGTCGTCGCCGTCCCCCCTTCAGGGTCGGCGGTACCGGCCGTGAGGCCTTTGCAATATCAGTCCCCCCCAAGGAGCCGCGAGGTCTCGCAAGGCTGCGGGACCAATCCGCGCGCACGCCAGCCACCACAGACAGCCGCCGCCCCCCCTCTCCTCTCCCCTACCTTGGTGTCGTGTCCGCCGTTCGGTCGTCCACTGTGTCATCTCTTCGTGGATATTTCGCCCCTTCCCCTGGCGCTCCCGGCTGGGCGGGGTTCGAGGGCCACAGCACTCCAGACAGACAAGTGACGATCCGCAGCTCTAAGCTCGAAGCAGGAGGAGGAGGAGGAGGAGGAGGAGGAGGAGGAGGAGGAGGAGGAGGAGGAGGAGAGGAGGATGAGGACGGAGTGGAGACCACAATGATCTACTCAGAACGAGAAACCAACACAACAATGTTGGAACAAAGACTCCATAACAACGACTTGAATGACTTGAACGCAATGCAGCTGTCACCTGGAGAGGTGACTTGCCAGGTCGGGAATCCGGGTGAGACCGAGGCGGAACGGAGTGTCCCCCACCAGGAAATCGGTCTCGGCCTAGGATCGAGATGCTCGCGTACGCTTCGGTGGCAACTCATGGGAGCCTCCCGCACCATCTTGTCGGCTCTTCAGAATCGTTTCAAATCGACGCTAGTCGACGCTAAATCGACGCTCATCGACGCCAAATCGGCGATCCCGCATCGATTACTTGACACTAAATCGACGCTAGTCGACTCGAGAGACTAAATCGGCACAAGGCTCCCATGATTTGCCACCGAAATACGCCGAGGCCTACTGGAGCCTCGGGCAAACTGCACACGTGCGGAGCTACCGAAGCCCCTCCGCTCCGCCCCGCCCGAGTCGGACGAGAGGAGCGGGCAGCCAAGCGAGGGACAGCGGATCAGCTGCACGCGGCTGGCTTCCCAGGGCGCCACCCGGCGCCAGATGCGCCCGTGTGTCGAGGCATGAGCCCGACGGCGGGGCCTAAACCAGGTGCACGAGGCAATTTCCTTGCTGCCACCCCCGCCCCTCCCTCGGGCACACGCCGACGTCGTTTGCCGACATGCCCCCCCCTCTGCCCAGCTGTTTCCTTTCTCCTCTCGCCTCCTCTCCTCTCCTCTCCTCTCCTCCTCTCCTCTCCTCTCATCATTTCTCCTTCTCCTCTCTCCTCTCTACAACTACTCAATATGACTCTCCTCTCTCCCCTGAAGTTGTCCGGAAAATCCTCCGCCCGTCTCTACGTCCTGATTTGTTGCCTACCATCCTCGTTTTGAAAAAAGATACCGCCCCGCGTTCCTTCCTTCCTTTCCTCCTCGCCCCCCTTTCTTCTCCCATCCTCCCGCTGTCATCCCCATCCTCCCACCCCTGGCCCTGCCCTCCGCAAATCCTCATATTCATCATCATCATCACGCCCGTGTCGGTACAACTCTCACACGGTTCGTGGCCCCAAAGGAGCTCCACCGAAGGCCCCTATGGCTGCGTTCATATGTGAGTGTTTCACGGATTGAAGGCAGGTGGTTTTGAAAAATGCGGCTCTCGACTTAGCGCGACGCGCACTCGCTTAAATTATCCTGGCGAAAGACCCAACCATATGCAGTTGTGGGCACCGCAAATGTGAATATACTCTTCGCACGCAGCGTTGCATTGGGTGGGGGGGTAAGCATGCGGGCGGTAGCACTGGGGCCGTCGGTGGAGCTCCCTATGGGGCCACGAAGCGCTGTACTGGGTGGGGGGGATGCATGTGGGCGGTAGCACCGGGGCCGTTGGTGGGGTTCCCTAATGGGCCACGAAGCGCTGGGTGGGGGGAGATGCGCTGCACTGGGTGGGGGGGGACGCATGCGGGCGGTAGCACTGGGCCCTTCGGTGGAGCTCCCTACGGGGCCACGAAACGCTGCACTGGGTGGGGAGGACGCATTCGGGCGGTAGCACTGGGACCTTCGGTGGAGCTCCCTATGGGGCCACGAAGCGCTGTACTGGGTGGGGTGGGCGCGTGCGGGCGGTAGCACTGGGGCCGTCGGTGGAGCTCCCTATGGGGCCACGAAGCGCTGCGCTGGGGGGGGGGACGCATGCGAGCGGTAGCGCTGGGACCGTCGGTGAAGCTCCCTATGGGGCCACGAAACGGTGTACTGGGTGGGGGGGACGCATGCGGGCGGTAGACCTGGAACCTTCGGTGGAGCTCCCTATGGGGCCACGAAACGCTGTACTCGGTGGGGGTGACGCATGCGGGCGGTAGCACTGGGGCCTTCAGTGGAGCTCCCTACGGGACCACGAAGCGCTGGGTGGGGGGGGGACGCATGCGGGCGGTAGCGGGGGGACCTTCGGTGGGGCTCCCCATGGGGCCACGAAACGCTGGGTGGTGGGGACGCATGCAGGCGGTAGCACTGGGGCCGTCGGTGGAGCTCCCTAAGGGGCCACGAAACGCTAGGTGGGGGGGACGCACGTGGGCGGTAGCACTGGGACCTTCGGTGGGGTTCCCTATGGGGCCACGAAGCGTTGGGTGGGAGGGACGCATGCGGGCGGTAGCGCTGGGGTTGTCGGTGGGTTCCCTATGGGGCCACGAAACGCTGTACTGGATAGGGGGACGCATGCGGACGGTACTGCTGGAACCTTCGGTGGAGCTCCCTATGGGGCCACGAAATGCTGTACTGGTTCGGCGAAAATGCCAAAATGGATGTTTCGGGTCGCACGCGGACGGTGGCACTGGGGCCGTCGGTGGAGCTCCCTATGCGGCCACGAGACGCTGTGCCGGGTGGGTGAAAATTCCAAATTGGTTGTTTCGGAGCTCCCTCTGGGGCCACGAAGCGTGTGGGGGGTGTGTTTCGGGGCGCACGCGGGCGATCCCACTTGGAGCTTCGGCGGAGCTTCCTATGGGGCCACGAAGCGTATGAGGGGTGTGCCAAATGAGCGCCCGGGGCGCATGCGGGCCCACTGGGGCCGTCGGTGGAGCTCCATATGAGGCCACGAAACGCTCTATTGGGTGGGCGAAAATGACAACGCTTGCTTCCAAAACGCATGCGGCCGGGCGGTCCCACTGGGGGCTTCGGTGGAGCTCCCTATGGAGCTACGAAACGCTCTACTGGGTGGGGGATAACCAATTTCGGCTTCCGGGACGCACGCGGGCGGTCCCACGGGGGGCTTCGGTGGAGCTCCATGTGGGGCCACGAAACGATGTACTGCGTAGGGGAATTGCCAGATTGTGTTTCCGGGACGCATGCGGGCGGTCCCACTGGAGGCTCTGGTGGGGCTCCCTATGGGGCCACGAAACGCTGTACTGGGTGGGTGCAACATGCTAAATTAGGTTTCCGAAACGCATGCGAGCGGTCCCACTGGGGGTTTCGGTGGAGCTCCCTTTGGGGCCACGAAACGTTGTACTGCGATAGGGAAATGCCAAAGTGTGTTTCCGGGGCGCATACGGGCGGTCCCACTGGGGGCTTCGGAGGAGCTCCCTCTGGGGCCACGAAACGCTCTACTGGGCGGGTGAAAATGACAAATTGGGTTCCAGGGGCACATGCGGGCAGTCCCACTGGGGGCTTCGGTGGAGCTCCCTATGGGGTCACGAAACGCTGTAATGGGCGGGTGAAAATGCCAAGTTGGGCTTCTGGGACGCATGCTTGCGGTCCCACTGGGGGCTTCAATGGAGCTCCTTTCTGGGGCCGCGAAACGCTGTAATTGGTGGATGAAACGGGACGGTGAGACCGTGCCTTCAAAACGACAACCCAACATCACAAGATGGTTGGGGAAAATTGTACGACCTTCACGGATTGAGGGCGGGTCGTTTTCAAAATGTGGTTCTCGCCTCAGCGCGGCGTACATTCGTTTCTTGATGTGCAAGAACATCACGGATCGAGGGCGGGTCGTTTTCAAAATGTAGCTCTCGCCTCAGCGCCGCGCACACTCGAATTAAGAATGCAAGAGTTTTCAAAGATTGAAAGCGGTTCCTGTCCAAAATGCGGCTCTCGCCTGAGCGCCGCGCACATTCGTCTACAACATGTGCAAGAGTGTCACGGAGTCTCATCATCAAGGTGCCAGAAATGGCGTGTTGAAAGGATTCAAGATTATGCGGGTGCAACACTATGAAGAGGGAGCCTGGAGGGAGGGTTTACTCCAACATCGTTAATGACTCTTGGGTTTATACTGGTCCTCATCTTTCTCCTCCTCCTCCTCCCTCTTCCTCCTTCTCCTACTCCTCCTCGTCCTCCTCCTCCTCCTCCTCCTATTCCTCCTCCTCCTCCGCCACCTCAGCCTCATCCTCCCTGCCTCCTTCTCCTCCTCCTCCTCCACCTCCTCCTCCTCCTCCTCTTCCTCCTCCATTCGTGTTCCTTATAACTAACTTCTCCCAATCGCACCCCGAGACCATTTATTAGGGCGGGCTGGGCGTTTCGTCTGAGTCTTCCTCACCATTTGTGACCCTGAGGCTGAGGAGGGCGAATGGTTTTCAAAATGTGGCTCTCGCCTCAGCGCCGCGCACCTACGGTTTAAACATTTGCAAGAGTTTCACGGATTGATAGCGGGTCGTTCTCAAAATGTGGTGCTCGCCCTAGCGCCGCTCACATTCGTCTTACACAATTGCAAGAGCTTCACATTTTGACGGCGGGTCGTTTTCGAAATGTGCCTCTCGCCTCAGCGCCGCGCACATTCTTTTCAAAAACTTGAAAAAGCGTCACGGATTGAGGATGGGTCGTTTTCAAAATGTGGCTCTCGCCATAGCGACGCCCACAATCGCATTGTAAATTCGTAAGAGTTGCACGGGTTCCCATGATCAGCGTACCAGAAATGAAAGTGCAACAATTCCGTTGATTCGCGGTGTTGAAGTCCCAGGAATGGCGTTCTGGTACGATTCCGGATCGTCAACCGTGGCGGTGGAATCCCGAGAACACTCTTTTGGCATGCATCAAGGTCTTCAAACGGTTGTCTTCCAACGAGGCAGCTCCCTCAGTGGGACTCAACCGTCGTAGGGTCCTATGAAGATGGAGCTTGGAGGGAAGGATTCTTCCAACATCGTTGATGACTCCTTGTCCTCCTCCTCCTCCTCCTCCTCCCCCTCCTCCGCCTCCTCCTCCTCCTCCGTGGGAGGCGCGCAGTGCCAGCCTGGAGAGGGAGAGCCACTGGTTGGTGAAGGGCGAGTCCTCCTCGCAGAGGCCCTGCGGCGGGGCGCCCGCTGGCTCCGTGGAGGGGGGAGGGGGGAGGGAGGAAGGGAGGGGGAGGAGAGAGGAGGGAGAGGAGGGGAGAAGGAGGGGGGAGGCGGGGGGAGAAGGAGGGGAGGGGGGAGGGGAGGGAGGGGAGGGAGGGGGAGGAGGGAGGGGGAGGAGGGAGGAAGGAGGAGAGGGGAGGGAGCAGGGAGGAGAGGGGGTGAGCATCGTTCAGCCGACCCCCATCCCCATGGGCATGGCCCGGGCCCCACTAGCCGATCTAACCCCCTGGGAATGTAGGCCGTCTCTTCTGGGTTTCGATGGGTATATCGCCAATGGGGGGCGTGAGATGATGGGGGCCTGGCTGGGGATGGGGAAAGGGGAAGGAGGGAGGGATGTTGGCCTGCGCATCTGATTCAACCGCTGGCTGGTCAGGGATGGGAGCGACACTCAGCTCGCCAAAACGAAACCGGAGCTGGACCCCAGACAGTGCACACCATGCGCTGACTCGGACGAAGGGAGTGAGGGGCGAAGGAAGGGGGCGAGAGGAAAAAGGAAGGGAGGAGGGAGGAGGGGAGGCGGGAGGGAAGGATGGGGGATGAGGGAGGAGGGGAAGGAATGGAGAAGGGAGGACGGAGGCTTGGTGGAAGAGGCAGGATGGTGCAGGCGTGCGCATGGATGGATCTAATTGGGTACGAGCGGGGTCCGCGCCACGTCGACGCGAGGTGCGCAATCTCGGCGCTTCACTGGCGCCATGATAGGACGAGAAAGCAGTTGGCTCGGGACACAATCCCGGAATCCCGTCCCGCAACACACCGCGACCCTCGGGAGCCCACGCGGACCAGCAGGAGAACCCGGAAATCCTGGACCGCACCGCTCGTCATCTGACTTCCCGTTCGTCGTATGACTTCCAGCTCCTCTGGCGCCAGGCAGCCGGCGCGAACGGCATCTCGGGCACAGGAGGGGAACTTGGGGGTACCAAGACGGAGCGGAGACAGACCTTGCGGCGACCTCGAAATTAGCAAAGACCTTACCGCACGGTCCGCTACCGCCGCACTGTCTGGGGACCTTGGGGCCCCAATCGCCTGAGACGTCCTCGGAGAGCGACCCCCCAAGTCCCAAAACTATGCGACCACCCCGAGCTCCCCCACTGACCCACCACACTCGGCGGCGAGCCCAGGGGGGGAGTGCGAGAGGGCAGGCCTTCTCAAAGGCGGCGGGACTTCTAAAAAGCCCTCGCGCCTCCTGACAGGCCTTGTGAACCTCCTTCGAAACCACAGGCAGCGGCTCAGGAATCGCGAGGGCTTCTGAGAAGCCCCGCCGCCTTGTGAGAAGGCCTGCCCTCCATCACTTCCCCCCCATGGGGAAACCGGGAGGGCCCATCGGAAGAGAGAGTCTAGAGCCTGGGGAGCCCGCGGACCATGGAAGGAGTCTAGTAGGGGTGCCTTGCTCAGACCCTCACCCCCCAGCCCCCTTCCCCACACATGCCCACATGCTACCCCTGCATCCCTGCCCCGTCTCCCCAAAAACGGCCGGCCTTCGCCGTCGCAAAACTTAGCCAGGCGAAAAACCAAACCATATGCAGTTGTAAATACCGCAATTGTGCTGGGTGGTGGCGGACGCATGCGGGCGGTGCCACTGGGACCGTCGGTGGAACTCCCTATGGGGCCACGAAACGCTGTACTGGGTAGGTGAAACGCAAGGAGCAAGGGCTGTGCTGGGTGGTGGCGGACGCAGGCGGGCGGCGCCACCGCGACCTTCAGTGGAGCCCCCTGTGGGGCCACGAAACGCTGTACTGGGTGGATGGGACGCACGGAGCAGGGGCTGTGCTGGGTGGTGGCGGACGCATGCGGGCGGTGCCACTGGGACCTTCAGTGGAGACCGTTATGGGGCCACGAAACGCTCTACTGGGTGGGTGAAACGCAGGGAGCGAGGGCTGTGTTGGGTGGTGGCGGACGCATGCGGGCGGTGCCACTGGGACCTTCGGTGGAGACCCTATGGGGCCACGAAACGCTGTACTAGGTGGGTGAAACGCAGTGAGCAAGGGCTGTGCTGGGTGGTGGCGGACGCATGCGGGCGGTACCACAGGGACCTTCGGTGGAGACCGTTATGGGGCCACGAAACGCTGTACTGGGTGGATGAGACGCACGGAGTAAGGTCTGTGCTGGGTGGTGGCGGACGCATGCGGGCGGTGCCACTGGGACCTTCGGTGGAGACCGTTATGGGGCCACGAAACGCTGTACTGGGTGGGCGAAGCGCAGGGAGCAAGGGCTGTGCTGGGTGGTGTCGGACGCATGCGGGCGGTGCCACTAGGACCTTCGGTAGAGACCCCATATGGGGCCACGAAACGCTGTACTGGGTGGGGGAAACGCAGTGAACAAGGGCTGTGCAAGGTGGTGGCCGACGCATGCGGGCGGTGCCACTGGGACCTTCGGTGGAGCCCGCTAATGGGGCCACGAAGCGCTGTACTGGGTGGGTGAAACGCAGGGAGGAGCGAAGACCGGGGAGGAGGGGGAGGAGGAGGAGAAGAGGAGAGGAACGCGGGGACCGTCTCGTCAAAACGAGGACCCAACACCACAGAATGGTTAGGAAAAACACAGGGAGCTAGGGGACGGCTCAGAAAACACCGCAGAGGGATGTATGGTGGCACTTAACGATAATATGGGGAAAAAACATCACAAGGTGGTAGGGAGATACTTCGTCAAAATCTGCACATGTAATCTCAGGTGGGCAGGTAGGGTAAGGGGGTACTTTGCGAAAATCAGCAACACAAAAAATAGCCTGGCCTAGAACCCAACCAGATGCAATCCCACCAGCCCTCTGGGCGTCGGTGGTTTAGGGCGTTTCCTCTTCCACCCCTCCCTCTTCCCCTTCGGGGAAGGGTTTACCCCTCCCCCCACCCCCTCCCCACTGACCTGGACAGGAGGGGCGGGGAGCGGTCAGAGCGTCCAAAACAGCCCCGGCGAGGAAGCCATTAGCAGGGTTTTGGCCCCATTTGGGCCTCCTGGGGGGGCAACGCCAATTCAAGCTCAGCTTTTCTTTGATAGATCTCCTCCAAGATGGCACAAAGAAGCGCCCAGGAGGCCCCAAGAGGTCACAAGATGGCCCCGAGATGGCCCCAAGAGGCCCCCAAGAGGCCCCCAGAAGGCCCCCAACAGGACCCTCAGAGGCCCCAAGAGGCCCCCCCCCGAGGCACCCAAGACCCCGAAGAGCCCCCCAGGATCGCCAAGAGACCCCCAAGACGTCCTAAGAGGCCCCCAAGAATCGCCCAAGAGATACTCCAAGAGGCTCCTAGAGGCATCCAAGAGACCTCTGGCCCTTGTGCTTGCCCTCCTCCTCCTCCTCCTCCTCCTGTTCCTCCTTCCTGCTCCTACTCCTTCTCTTATTCCTCCTCCTCCTCCTCCTCCTCCTCCTCCTCCTCCTCCTCCTCCTCCTCCGCCTCCTCCTCATCCTATTCATCCTCCGTCTTCCCACTCCCTCATCCATCCATCCATCCACCTCCTCCTTCTCCTCCTCACTCCTTTGCACGGTTCGGCCGTCCTCCTCTTTGCTGCCGCACTTCCCTGATCACCTCAACTCGCCTGGACATCGTTTCGGGATGGGCTGGTGGGGATAAGCGAAGCGTCTAGAAGTGTGAATACCGCAATTGTGAATACCATCTTCGCCCGCGCTCCCTATGTGGCCACGGTTTCCCGCCAGAGCCCGACATACTCAGGGACACGTTCGTGGCCGTCTTCGCGGGCGCCGACGACGACAAGGACGGCGTCCCTCTCACCGAGGAGCAGAAGCAGGAGAGGGCCTTGAGAGCCATGAGGGAGGAGGTGGCGTTCCACGTCGACAAGGCGGAGTACGACGCCCACGCGCGGCTGTTGAAGCAGCACAACTATGGGGCCACGATCCCCGTGAGGGATGTGCCGCAGTGGCCCGGGGCCGCCATGCGAACGCTGCCACTGGCGCCGTCGGTGGAGCTCCCTTTGGGGCCACGATCCTCGTGAGGGGTGTGCCGAAATGGCCCGAGGCCACCATGCGAACCCTGCCACTGGCGCCTTCGGTGGAGCTCCCTATGGGGCCACGATCCTCGTGAGGGGTGTGCCGAAATGGCCCGAGGCTGCCATGCGAACGCTGCCACTGGGGGCCTTCGGTGGAGCTCCTATGGGGCCACGATCCTCGTGAGGGGTGTGCCGAAATGGCCAAAGGCCGCCATGCGAACGCTGCCACTGGCGCCTTCGGTGGAGCTCCCTATGGGGCCACGATCCTCGTGAGGGGTGTGCCGAAATGGCCCGAGGCCGCCATGCGAACGCTGCCACTGGCGCCTTCGGTGGAGCTCCCTATGGGGCCACGATCCTCGTAAGGGGTGTGCCGAAATGGCCCGAGGCCGCCATGCGAACGCTGCCACTGGCGCCTTCGGTGGAGCTCCCTATGGGGCCACGATCCTCGTGAGGGGTGTGCCGAAATGGCCCGAGGCCGCCATGCGAACGCTGTCTCTGGAGCCTTCGGTGGAGCTCCCTATGGGGCCACGATCCTCGTAAGGGGTGTGCCGAAATGGCCAAAGGCCGCCATGCGAACGCTGCCACTGGCGCCTTCGGTGGAGCTCCCTATGGGGCCACGATCCTCGTGAGGGGTGTGCCGAAATGGCCCGAGGCCGCCATGCGAACGCTGCCACTGGAGCCTTCGGTGGAGCTCCCTATGGGGCCACGATCCTCGTGAGGGGTGTGCCGAAATGGCCCGAGGCCGCCATGCGAACGCTGCCACTGGCGCCTTCGGTGGAGCTCCCTATGGGGCCACGAAACACTGTACTGGGTGGGTGAAACGTAGGGAGGAGGGAGGAGGAGAAGGGGGAAGAGGGAGGAGGAGAGGAGAGGAGGAGGAGAACGCGGGGCGACGTCTCTTCAAAACGAGGACCCAACACCACAGGATGGTTGGGAAAAAAATCCTGGCGAAGGTCCCAACCATATGCAGTTGTGGGTACCGTAATTGTGAATATCTGCTTCGGTGAAGCTCCCTATGGGGCCACGAAGCGCTGCACTGGGCGGGGGGGAACGCTGCACTGTGTGGGTGGTGTGCCGAATTGGGTTTCCGGGACACATGCGGACGGTCCCACTGAGGGCTTCGGTGGAGCTCCCTTTGGGGCCACGAAGCGCTCTACTGAGTGAGTGAAAATGCCAAGTTGGGTTACCGGGACGCATGCGGACGGTCCCACTGGGAGCTTCGGTGGAGCCCCCTATGGGGCCACGAAACGCTCTACTGGGTGTGCGGGACGCATGCGGACGGCAGCACTGGGACCTTCGGTGGAGCCCCCTATGGGGCCACGAAACGCTGCACTGGGTGGGTGGAAATACCAAATTGGGCTTCCGGGACGCCGGACGGGGGCACTGGGGCCTTCGGTGGAGCTCCCCATGAACCCACGAAACGCTGTACTGGATGGGCGAAAGGCAGGGAGGAGGGGGAGGAGGGCCACGAAACCCTGTACTGGGTGTGCGGGACGCATGCGGACGGTAGCGCTGGGACCTTCGGTGGGGCTCCCTATGGGGCCACGAAACGCTGTACTGGGTGTGCGGGACGCATGCGGACGGCAGCACTGGGACCTTCGGTGGGGCTCCCTATGGGGCCACGAAACGCTGTACTGGGTAGGCGAAACGCAGGGAGGAGGGCTCCCTATGGGGCCACGAAACGCTGTACTGGGTGTGCGGGACGCATGCGGACGGTAGCACTGGGACCTTCGGTGGGGCTCCCTGGGGCCACCCTATGGGGCCACGAAACGCTGTACTGGGTGTGCGGGACGCATGCGGACGGCAGCACTGGGGCCTTCGGTGGAGCTCCCCATGGGGCCACGAAACGCTGTACTGGATGGGCGAAAGGCAGGGAGGAGGGGGAGGAGGGCCACGAAACGCTGTACTGGGTGTGCGGGACGCATGCGGACGGCAGCACTGGGACCTTCGGTGGGGCTCACTATGGGGCCACGAAACGCTGTACTGGGTGTGCGGGACGCATGCGGACGGCAGCACTGGGACCTTCGGTGGGGCTCCCTATGGGGCCACGAAACGCTGTACTGGGTGGGTACTGGGTGGGTGAAACGCAGGGAGGAGGGCGAGGAGGGCCACGAAACGCTGTACTGGGTGTGCGGGACGCATGCGGACGGTAGCACTGGGACGCCACGAAACAGCACTGGACGCATGCGGACTTCGGTGGGGCTCCCTATGGGGCCACGAAACGCTGTACTGGGTGGGCGAAACGCAGGGAGGAGGGGGAGGAGGGCCACGAAACGCAGTACTGCGTGTGCGGGACGCATGCGGACGGTAGTACTGGGACCTTCGGTGGAGCTCCCTACGGGGCCACGAAACAATGTACTGGGTGTGCGGGACGCATGCGGACGGTAGCACTGGGACCTTCGGTGGGGCTCCCTATGGGGCCACGAAACGCTGTACTGGGTGTGCGGGACGCATGCGGACGGTAGCACTGGGGCCTTCGGTGGAGGTCCCCATGGAGCCACGAAGCGCTGTACTGGATGGGCGAAAGGCAGGGAGGAGGGGGAGGAGGGCCACGAAACGCTGTACTGGGTGTGCGGGACGCATGCGGACGGTAGCGCTGGGACCTTCGGTGGGGCTCCCTATGGGGCCACGAAACGCTGTACTGGGTGTGCGGGACGCATGCGGACGGTAGCACTGGGACCTTCGGTGGGGCTCCCTATGGGGCCACGAAACGCTGTACTGGGTGGGTGAAACGCAGGGAGGAGGGCGAGGAGGGCCACGAAACGCTGCACTGGGTGTGCGGGACGCATGCCGACGGTAGCACTGGGACCTTCGGTGGGGCCCCCTATTGGGCCACGAAACGCTGTACTGGGTGTGCAGGACGCAGGCGGACGGTAGCACTGGATCCTTCGGTGGGGCTCCCTATGGAGCCACGAAACGCTGTACTGGGTGTGCGGGGCGCATGCGGACGGTAGCACTGGGACCTTCGGTGGGGCCCCCTATGGGGCCACGAAACGCTGTGCTGGGTAGGCGAAACGCAGGGAGGAGGGGGAGGAGGGCCACGAAACGCAGTACTGCGTGTGCGGGACGCATGCGGACGGTAGTACTGGGACCTTCGGTGGAGCTCCCTATGGGGCCACGAAACACTGTACTGGGTGTGCGGGACGCATGCGGACGGTAGCACTGGGACCTTCGGTGGGGCTCCCTATGGGGCCACGAAACGCTGTACTGGGCGTGCTGGACGCATGCGGACGGTAGGGAGGAGGGGGGGGCACGAGAGGAGGAGAACGCGGGGACCGTCTCTTCAAAACGAGGACCCAACACCACAGGATGGTTGGGAACAATCGTGTTTAACTTAACCAAAAAGTGCAAAACAACACAGAGGAGGGTACGGGAGGGTACTTGGCGAAAACCTGAAGGAAGTACAACAAAAATCAACATGGCGTAATTAGGGGGCATTTAAAGAAAATCTGCAAAACAACGCAGGGGGTAGGGGGGTACTTACCGAAAATCTGGGCACGAGTCACCCCTCCCAGGCCCTCTCACAGGCCCTCTCAGAGGCATATTAGAGCAAGTCGGGACCCATGCTGGATACGCTTCTGCGCAATACAAAACACATGCCGGCAAGTGCAACGATCGGCTGCGAGCGTGCCTCCCTCCCCCCCCTGTGGGCATCGCCCTCACCTCCCAGAGGTAGAAAAAGAGTTGAATGTAGAGTTGGGAGTTGAATTTCTGATTGAATTTCGGGCTGGGAGTTGAATTTCAAGTTGAATTTCGAGTTGGGAGTTTAATTTCGAGTCGAATTTCGAACTTCGAGTTGAGCAGAATTGGGAGTTAAATGTCGAATTGGAGTGAGCCGTACGGTCGTGGCCCCCCTGGATCACCGTGGCAGACAGCGGCCGTCTGGGGTGCCAGGGACACGGTGCCGCTTCTTGATGAGCGACATTCGTGGTGGGCTCCACGAGGCTGGCGACTTCGGGGATGAACATATGTGTATATATATAATATATTATATATATACATACATACATACACACAGACACATACACACCGATACCTCTGATGCACCCGACCGCCCAGAATGCCGGGGCGAATCCAGCCGCGGCGACGCGGGCCGTCGGTTCTCGAGGCTCCAGAGCTCTTGGGGCTCCTGGGTCCTGGCGCACGTTCTGACCAGTTTGGGGGCGAGGCGGAACGAGCCGCAGCGACAGGGTGACGAGAGCTCTCGAGCTCTCCAGAACGAGCAGAAGTATCGACATCGACGGCGCCGGGATCTGCTCCTCTCTTCGCCTGCTCGGGGCCCCTTCTCGGCGCTTTCCTGCGGGCCTCGCGGGCCGCACTGGGGGCTCCACGGGGGCCTCTGGGGGGCCGTTTCGCCTCGCGGGGCTGCTGGGGATCAAATGGCCTGCGGGGGCAGCCCTGCGAGCCACTCGGGGGCCTTGGGGCCTTGCTGGGCGCGGGGTGGGGGGGTGGCGGGAGAGGGCGAGTTCCCAACCCATGGAGCCATCTGGGGACCTGAGGCTGCCCAGCGAAGGCTCTGGCCGGCAGGCAGGGCGGGCAGGACCGAGGCTCTGGGTTCGGGAAGGCGTGTTTCCTTTGTGTGGCCTCCGAGCCCCAGAGCAGTCAAAGAACAATTCGCGAAGCCTGGTCCTGGGTAAGCGTTGTTGGAGGCCTCCGTTTCCCGCGCTTGATGATCGGCTGGACGCATCTTGAGCGCCACCAGGGTCTGCTTGAGGAATGGCGCGATGTGATCTGACGTGGTGTGCCTCCTCCTTCCGTGCCTGTTGTTCCTTCGTTACTCCTTCCTCCCATCCTCCTCATTCCTACCCGCCTCATCCCCATCTCTTCATACCTCCCCCCCTAGTTCTTACCCTCCTTACCCGATGCCTCCTCCCTCCTCCAGATGCCTCGTTCCCTGTTCCACTTATTCCTTCGTGTGGTCACATGGAGAATCCCCCTACTACCCTTCTTCATCTCTCTCCCCAAATTCTCTTCATATTGAATATCCTCCCCCTCCTCCCCCTCCTTCACTCTTGTTCCACATGTCGTTGTCTCTCATCCCCTGGCAATCCGTTTCGAGAACGCAATCGGCACGCGAAGCGTTCTGGCCACCCTGTTATCCAACCTCAAAGTCAAGCAAATGTGTGCCGCATCACGATTCACAGCCCATGGAAGGGGGCACAAACACTTTTCCAAGGCAGACAAGGAACTCCTGGCATGATCTAACACCTATGACAACACCGACAGGGACTCCCACCAGTGTTGGCAACACATACAGCACACCTCAACAAATTTACCCACGCATAGCTTACCACGTAATTGAGTCCGAACAACTTTGCCGAGATACTGAATTCGCAGCAGATTCCCGAAACATGTTGCAACTTCTAACACTTTTCCAAACAACTGATCCAACAGTTGCGTACCCCTGCAATTCCGTGCAACGCAATGCCGATTGGTCATCTGGATGTCTTGATCGGCGGCGCCTTGGGCGCCTTGGACCCAAGCTGCGGTCGTGGCTGCGGCAGGGCGGCTGCGGCACAAACTGCGCACAGAGGCGGCAGGGAGAGACAGGAGGCAAAGGGGGGAGCGCGGAGCTGCCCCTGACCCAAGGTGCCCCATGTTTTTCCAAGGAAGCCACCAGGGCCTCCAGAGGACCCCCCACTGACTACCTACCAGACCACCCCAACCCAACCCGAAGACCCGAATTTCGGGTTGGGGGGGGGTATGGGCTCCATATGTGTTTTTCCAGTGTTCCCGGACCCCCCCCCACTAGAAATCGAGGGTAAATCTGAGCCTTCGGGTTGGGTTGGGGTGGTTTGGTGGGTGGTGACCCACGAGGCCCAGAGGACCCCAGGGACTCCAGGCTGTAGCCAAAAACTCGGGGCACCCTGGTCCAGGGGCGACACGCTGTGGCCACCCCTCCGTCTGCGGGGGTGGCCCGAGGGCGCGGCCGTGCTGCGCGCGAGCTGGCGACCAGAGAGGCGGAGCGCACGGCACGGTCCGCACGATCGAGAAGCCGCCTGTGGTTCCGGAGGCTTCCACGGCCTCTCGGGAAGCGCGAGAGTCTCGGAGAAAAGGCCAAGGCGCCCGGCCTGCAGCTGGCCCACAGAGCTGGCAGAGGCCCCCGGCCCACCAGGAAGGGCTTCGTCCCTGCGAGGGTCGCCACTTTCGAAAGCCGGAGCGCCGGGCCCAGTGTCCCGCAGAGCTGGCAGAGCCCTCCAACCCGCTGGGAGGAGCGCCATCCTCGCGCGGGTCGCCATTTCGTCCTTCGAAGGCCAGAGCGCCAGGCCCACAGCTGGCCCGCAGAGCCGGCAGGGGCTTCTGGCCCACCAGGAGGGACGCCATCCCTGAGAGGGTCGTCACCCTTCGAGGGCCAAAGCGCCCAGCCCACAGCTGGCTCACAGGGCGGGCAGAGCCCCTCAGCCCGCTGGGAGGCCTGCCCCTCCTCCTCCTCCTCCTCTTCCTCCTCCTCCTCCTCCCTCTCTTCTTATTCGTAGTATTCGTACGAATCCTCTTAGTATTATCATTATGTTCTGCGAATATGATGTTTCTTCTTATTGCTAATATTAGCATACGTATTATTCGTATCATTTTTATTACTAGTCGTGTTATGCTTATTCTTCTTAATTTTCCTCTTCCTCTTCCTCCTCCTCCTTCTCCTCCTCCTAGTCCTCCATCCCTTTTCCTCATAAACGAGTATTCCCTGTCGCACCCCGAGGCGTCTCGGTTGGACGGGCCAGGCGTTTCGCCTGAGACTTCCGCACATTCATATAAGTTTGATATTTGCAGCACTTGCACGGATGGAGGGCGTGTCGACTTCAAAATGTGGTTCTCGCCTGGGCGCCGCGCACATTCGTCTTCAAAGTTTGCTAGAGCTTCACGGATGAAGGCGGGTCGTTCTCAATGTGGTTTTCGTCCGAGCGCCGTGCGCATTCGTCTTAAAGCTTGTACAACAAAACGGATGGAGGGCGATTCCTTTTCAATAACGCCGCGCATTTTCGTCGCAAGAGTTTATTCCGGTTTGACGTCCCAAAAACCGGGTTTTGGTACAACGTGCAACTATCAGAACGCAACAGTCACGTTGACTCGCGGCGGTGAAATAATCCCAAGAATGGCGTTCTGGCACGATTCGGGATCGTCGGGAAGCAACCGTAAGGTTGATTCGCGGCGTCGCCATCCTAGTAATGGTGTTTTGGCACGGTTCAGGATGTTCGGACGGTTGTCATCCAGCAAGGCATGTTCCTCAAAGAAAAGACACTATTGCATGGACCCATGAAGATGGAACTTGGAGGGAGGGTGGATTGCAACATCGTTCGTGAGTCTTGGGCTTACACTGGTCCTCCTCCTCTTCCTCCTCCTCCTCCTCCTCCTCCTCCTCCTCCTCCTCCTCCCCTCCTCTTCCTCCTCCCCCTCCTCCTCCCCCTCCTCCTCCTCCTCCTCAGCCTCATCCTCCCCCACAAAGCCCAGCGGTCCCGTGGGTTGAGATCCACATTCCTCTCGGGGTCGAACACGGGGATGCGGACTTTGCCGAGGACCTTCTCGCCCATCGTCTGCTGGTCAATCACCTCAAGGGGTTTGGCGGAAGCTCCTCCTCCTTCCTCCTCCTCCTCCTCCTCCTCCTCCTCCTCCTCCTCATCATCATCATCATCCTCATCCTCCTCCTACTCCTGCTCCTCCTGCTCCTCCTGCTCCTCTTGCTCCTCGTCCTCCTACTCCTCCTGCTCCTGCTCCTCCTCCTCCTGCTCCTCCTCCTCCTCCTCATCCTCCTCCTCCTCCTCCTCCTCCCTCCTCTTCCTCCTCCTCCTCCCCCTCCTCCTCCTGCCATAGCGCCACCAACATATCGGTGAAATGTGTTTGAGTAGGTGGTAATCGCCGCCTAATCGTCTCCTCCTGCTCCTCCTGCTACTCGTCGTCCTCCTCCTGTCCCTCCTCCTGCTCCTACTCGTCCTCCTCTTCCTCCTCCTCCCCCCTGCCTTCTCCTACTCTTCATCCCCATCCCAGTCCTCATCACCCTACTCCTCCAACAGGTGCTCCTCCTCCTCCTCTTCCTCCTCCTCATGCTCCTGCTGGTCGTTCGTTCATACACCTCCTCCTCTTCCTCCGCCTCATCCTCCTGCTCAGCATCCTTTTCACTTCTGAGATTGTTACTCTCCTTTTACTAATATCCCACTCCTACTCTTCCAATTCCTCTTTCTCCTCCTCCTCCCCCTCCTCCTCCTCCTCCTCCTCCTCCTCCTCCTCCTCCTCCTCTTCCTCCTCCTCCACCGCACAAACACTGCTACAACTCTTCCCACGCAATCTCTTCCGGTTCCTCCGACTCCCCCTCCCGAGCGGCCCCGCGCCCGACACAACCGGATCGGACAAAAACGGGAAGCGCCGATGTTGCCCATTGAGCTTGTAGGGGGTAGAGAAGACAAGGACGATGGCAACGACAAGGCGGCGGATGACGAGAATGACAGCGTGGACGACGGGGGGGACAGCGAAGGGAGGAGGAGAAAAAGCAGGAAGATACGCACAAGGACGAGGGGGCCAGAGATGGAAGGCGAGCACGCAGAGGAACGAAGCGGAGGAGGAGGAGGAGGAGGAGGAGGAGGAGGAGGAGGAGGAAGGGACCGACGACGACGGAGGATGGTAAGGAACCCGAAGAGAAGGACGTCGAAGAGGGAGGAATCTTCGTGATTTTTTGAGGCTACCCTGGGGGTTGTTGGGGCCGTCAAAAGTTATTTCGGAGCACCCTGGGGGCCTCCTGGGGGCCTTCGGGGTCATCATGGGGGGCCTGCGGGGGTTAGTTTGGGTCGTCTCGACCTCTCCGAAACCGATTGTTCGAGGACGTCTCGGGCGAAACATCGGTTCATCAGGGCTCTGATCGGACAAAAACGGGAATCGCCGATGTTGCCCATTGGCTTCTTACGGAAAAACCTTGATAATGGCGACAACATGGCGGCGGATGAAGAGGATGACAAAATGGATGGGGAGCAGGAAAAAAAACGAGTACGAAGACAAGCACAAGGACGAGTGGGAATAGATGGAGGGAGGCCAATATTACGAGGTGGATCGAATCCGAGGAGGAGGGGCAGGAGCACGAGGAGGAAGAAGGAGAGGAAGAAAACGACGACGACGAAATTTGACGGCACGGGACCCCCCGAAGAAGAGGACGTCGAACAAAGCGGAAACATCGTGTTGTTTTACATACCACTTGACGTATCCAACCCGCCGGTCTTTCGGCATGCGTGATTCGTTGTCGTGGTTTTCACGGTCGTCGTCCTCGCCAATCCCAGATCAATTTAAACACGAACAACAACGACAACAGCAACGTCGTACAAAATCGGTTCCGCCCCGTTGCTTTCTGGCTGACGCAGGGGGTTCAAGGAGGGAGTAGGGGGGGGGCAAGGGACGGGCGCGGGGTCAAACGACCCCGCCCCCCCTGGGTCCTGGCGGAGATCCCGCGCGTGGTGGGGGAAGGTGGTCCCGGATCAGAATACTGCCCCCCTGTGGTCCAGGCGCGCCTGCTGGGGTCCCCAGGGAGGTCCCGCATTCGGGGTCGGCGGCACAGGCCGCAATGCCTCCCCACTACTCTGCGATGTACCCAACCCATCTACATCAAGTGACAAAATGAGTTGGCCCGAATTTGAATGGGAAACGGCATTGCAATCGCCGTCATTTGCAGCGCGAGCTGCGCGAGAAAAATGCACGCGTTAAAACAACTCGCTGAACAGCATCAGGAAGACGAGGACTGAAGCCCCAGGCTCGGAATGGAGACGGCGGTGGGAACGAGGGGGAAAAAGGTCGCGACGGGGGGCCGAAAAGTCTGCGCGGCAACAGCAGGGAGACGGCGAAAGAGGAACGCGACGACAACGAAAGAACGCGGGATGATGAACAGAAAGGGCGACGCTTCTTCCCAACGGCGCACTGGACACGCAGCGCGGCCCGCGCAATAGCTCGTGCACGTAGCGAACGAGGCCTTGCTCGCGCGCCAGCTTCGCCGCCTGTCTCCCGCACCTTTCACCGCGGGAGCTCAACGCCCGCAAGCGCGCCGCCAGATGCGCTGGCGGCCCGCGGGCAAAGAAATGAAGGCCGGGGCCGCGCACGATCAGCAGTTTGTGCATCATCGTCGCCCCGGACAGCATCACGTAGAGATGAATACAGAGGTGGTCCAGTCTCTTCGGGTCCTTGAACCCGGCGTCGACAATGACTCCGCGGCGCATGGTGTCCAGCCCTGGCAGGCCATGGACGGCAGGACCTGGCATGGGAGATTACCCGGCCAACGCGCGTGACCTTATGCTTGCAGACTTCGAATGAGTTTGGCCTCTGCGGTTCGATGACGACGAGGCACGCCGCGCGCGCGGCGTCGAAGATGCGATCGAGTTCCAGCATCATAATCGTCATCTTCATCATCATCATCATCATCATCATCATCATCATCATCATCATCATCATCAGCATCATCATCATCATCATCATCATCATCATCATCATCATCATCATCATCATCATCAGCAGCAGCAGCAGCAGCATCATCATCATCAGCATCATCATCATCATCATCATCATCATCATCATCATCAAACTCATCAGCATCATCATCAGCATCAACATCATCATCACCATCATCATCATCATCAGCAGCATCATCATCATCATCGTCATCATCATAAACATCAGCAGCAGCTTCATCATCATCAGCAGCAGCATCATCATCAGCATCATCAGCATCACCATCATGCTCCTCATCATCAGCAGCATCAGCAACAGTAGTCGCAGCATCGTAACCACCATCAGAAGCAACAGCGGCAGTAGCAGCATCACGACCACCACCATCACCACCACCATCATCATCATCATCATCATCATCATCATCATCACCAGCATCATCAATCATCATCATCATCATCATCATCATCATCATCATCATCATCATCATCAGCTTCATCATCGTCATCAGCGCAGCAGCAGCATCATCGCCATCATCATTACCACCAGCATCATCACCATCAGCATCATCGTCAGCAGCATCATCAACATCATCATCAACATCATCATCAGCGCCATCATCATTAGCCGCAGCATAGTCATGATCATCGTCGATGACATCCCATTAGCACCATCATCATAATCAGCATCACTAGCATCATCATCAGGAGCAGCAGCATCATCATCATCAGCACCCTACTCATCATCATCGTCATCAGCAGCATCATCAACATCAGCATCACCAGAAACAGCAACAGCAACAGCATCAGCATCATCATCAGCAGCATCAGCAGCATCATCATGGGCAGTGTGATTTTATCAGTGGTATCAGCTTCAGCATCAACAACGCATCATAAGCATTAGCAGCATGTTCACCATCACCATTATCAGCAGCAGCATCATCAGCAGCATCATCATCATCATCATCATCATCATCAGCATAATAATAATCACCATCAGCATCATCATCGTCATCAGCATCATCTCCATCAACTCCTTTATCATAACACTCATAATCATCATCACGGCTCTCCCAAGCCTGGAGACACGAGGTGTTACACGTGAAGGAATCCCGTGCCCACTCAAACAATCGCCACCCAGAATGCAGGGCTGGCACGGTGACGAGACCTGCCGTAGGCAACTGGATACACTTGATTGCACGGCAGGCGATCCCAGCATCGCGCAATACCTGGTACGGACACGACTGGAAGCGCTGCTGCTTGAGTATGTTTGTTGCTGATGCTGCCGTTCGCCGTCGTTCTCGGCCGTTTGATACTGTTCGGCGTCGTTTGCTGCTGAATGGTGCTGCGCAATGTGGCTTGCTGCTGCGTACTCTTGGTTCCTGCCACACAATTTCTCCTGCCTCACATCGTCTTCGCACCGCCTCCTCACTGCTCCTCCTCATTGCTCCTCGTTGCTTCTCGCCCATCCTTTTCCTCCTCCAACTCCGCGCTCCTCTTCCGCGCACCTATTTCTCGTCCTTCTCTTCTCCTCGTCTCCCTCCTCATTCCTCCTTATCCTCGTGGTTGCTTCTACAAAATCCTTTTGAAGACACATTGATTGCGCGGGCCCGCCATCATGGCAACCCGCCTGGAAATGTTGACCCGATAGTCCTGCCAATCCGCCTGGGCGTTTTAACCCGCCTGGCCGGTTCCACTCTCCTGACCAGGTTGAACCTGGCTCTGTGTTGAGTCTCCTGGAGCACTCGGGGCCACCTTAGCCTCTTGGAACCAAAGATGTAAGATGAACATAGCAACGTTGCCGAACAATCCTTTTTCGGGAGGATCCCTCTCGCCCCACGCCCGTTGGTGGGAACAAGTCTTGGCGCGGGTACCAGGAGCGCTTCTGCCCCTCAAACTCCTACGCGCTGCTTTCAGCCCATACGAGAATCGCTTGGCGCTTCCCAGCACACACTGGATCCCAGCGCCCCGCATAGCACACTGGATTGCACGGTAAGCGCGCCCCGCCAATTGCACGGGAATTCGCGGCAAGTGGGCCCCGCGCCCTGCCCCACGAAATGCTCTTGATCGTATGGCATGGGGGGCCTGTACCACACAAGATGCGCGCGATTATTCGGCAGGTGGGCCCAGCGCGCCACAACACAACGACCCCTCGTCCGCGACAATCCTCCGCCTCATTTTCTCCTCCTCATCATCATCGAACCGTTGTATTATACCTGTCTTCTTTCCCTCCATCATCGCCAACGCCGAAATGACGCAGAAGAGCAAGTCAAAAGTTACGTGTCTCCCAAGCCTCAGGACATGAGGTGTCACGCGTGACGGCTTCCTGTCTATCGCCTCCCAGGGCGCTGGGCTGGCACAATGGCGGGACTTGACGCAGGCAGCTGGATATATGCCTGGCCAGTCAAGAATGGGCACGATCATTCTGCTGCGGGGCCCTGGCCCCGGCGGAACCAACTGGCTGCTGGAGCACGCCAGCTATCATCCGAAACGGACGGGCCGACTCGCGCACCGACATAGAGAATTGCGGGGACGATCTCGAATTCGGCTCACTGGGGCAGGAGGCTGTGAAGCCAGGTCTGCACGGCTGCTCGGAAGGAACCCGAAAACATCGCCTGACCTCCTCTGCACATCGTCCTCCTCCTCCGCCTCCTGCCCCTCCTCCTCCTCCTCCACCCCTTCCCATCGCAGTCCCTCTCCGTCGCCTGCCCCACCCCACTCCACCCCGTCCCTTCCCCCTCCTTCCGTGCGTCCCTCCCTCCCCCTGCCTCGCTTCACTCCCTCCGTCTCTCTCGCTCCTTCGCCCTCCTCTTCCACCGCGTCCTCCTCCGCCGCAGCCACCTCTGCCGTTTCTGCCTCCCGCCTCCCGCCTGCGTCTCCGCCCCCCGCGTCCGACCCCCCCTTCTCCGCCTCGAGCTCGAAGACCAGATGCTTGTTCTTGCCCTCGGGCATGGGGTCCATGTCCTCGGGGCGCTCGGCGCGCGCTGGGGGCACTTGGAGAGCTGCAGGCAGGCAGGGCAGGACGGGGAAATCGAGGAGAGCCTGTGCACGTTGTGTGCGGGCGTGTGCGGAGCGCCCTCGCTGGGCCTCCTGGTGGTGCTCTGCCTCGCCCTGCCGCTCGCTCACTGTCGCCCTGGCCGATCGGGGCATCCCGATTCGGCTCTCCCCCCCCGCCCACGCTGCCCGTGCCCCCGGCGTGCGCATGGCACGGTCGACCCCCTCGCGTGGATCCCCGCCCCATCTCCTGAGAGGCCTGGCCGCGCGAGCTTGTTGCTCCTCCCGAGGTGCCACGCATCGACGCGGCGCGCGAGCGCCGCGGCGCCGACAAGTGTGTGGAGCGCGCCACGGTGGCGAGCTGGCACCTCGAACGCGCGAATGGAAGAGATCGGCTCGAAGCGAGACACCGCCACTGCACGGCAGGGACGTGGTAGGCCCTTCATTCGGAAGGAGGTGCACTCCCCGTCCGTGCTGTGCTGTGGTGGTGTCTCGGCTCAGGAACGAGGTATACACTCCCCTGACTTGGCGAAGTGGGCATACGCACCGCTCCTGAGCCTGGGATGGGCCTGGCCGGTGGCGGTGGTTGCGTATACTCGCCGTCCGATCTCAGAACGTGGCCTCGTCATGTGGAAGTCATGAGTCATACCAGCCCTCTGGGTGGGGGTGGACGCCCCCCTCCCCTCCTCACGAGCTGGCAGAGGGACCATGTGGGCCCAACGTGGCTCCAATGTGGCACCAGGCATGCCAAGATGACCTACAAGATGACGCAAGATAGGCCAAGTTGAATCAACGTTTCAAGCCTCCAAGCGGTCCAGCGGTATTCCCAAGACGGCTCCAGGTGGGCACAGGGCCCCCCATGAGATCAGAATCTGTCAAAAGCATCAAATGCCTCTACGAGTGATGCACGGACTGGCCGTGTCGCTTCCGATGGGCTTCTGAGGCTCAGGACAGCTCCAGGATCCCCCCGAGAGTGCCACGAGGGCGCAGAAGGGACCCGAGACCCTCCCAGGCCCCAGGGGGCACCCCGAGAGAGCCCCGAGGTGGGCCCCAAGAGACCCTTGCTCGGGCTCCCGCGGGCGGCCTTGATCCATGACCCTTCTTTGGTGGGCGGTCTCCGGGATCGGCCCCAGGGGGGGCCCAAGTGGCCCCTGGGCGAGCCCCACCGAAGCGTCAGCACAGAACGCCCCACGTCATCGTCCTGCCGGAAGGAACGCCAAAGAAGGAACGCAGGGGCTTTGCTGGCCACGGCCAGCCTCGGCTTCGACCAGGTTCCCCGACCTGGATCTTAAGGACAGACAGACAGACAGAGAAGCCAGGCGCCCGGACGGCGCATCGGCAACAGAGCATTCACTAAGGATTGACCGGCCCCCGCGCGCACCGAGCAAACGTGCGTCGTGCGAGCGAGCGGCGGGCGACAAATCGACGTCGTGAGTTCAAAACACAATTCGTCGGGACGTCGGCGCGTCGACAAGAGGAGGGGGGAGAGAGGGGGGGGAGGAGGAAGGCCCAACAACCCGAATCTAAAAAACGGCCCAACAACCCGAACCCCGCCTGCTTCCGAATCGGTCCTCATTGCAGCGTCTTGACTGTGTGGTTGGCTCAGGGTTTCTCCGCGCTCCTCCGCTGCCTCAGAAGGGCTCGGCCGGTCGACCGGCCCTCCGCGGCGCCCCCGCGAGGGGTCCCCCCCAGCCTGCCGAAGGCGATGCGAGGGCGGCACGTGCAGGTCCTCCTCCTCCTCCTCCTCCTCCTCCTCCTCCTCCTCCTCCTCCTGAAAAAAAAACGAAACCCTTTGTTGGCACTGAAAGCGCCTGGGTGCACGAGGAGGGCGAGAGGAGCTTCCGAACCCAGAGCGGTCCTCACTTCAGCGCCTTGACTGTAGGGCGGCGGCCCACCCTGTGTGCCACTGCTTCTACCCCCCTGCCTGGGCAGGGCACATCGCGCCTGAAAGCGTTGCTGGATGGGCTGCTGTGGATGTGCAAAGCGTCAGGCTTTGCTTGGATGTGTCGGGGCCATCTGTGATGGGCTTGCCAGCTGGTGGGTTACTGGGCTCGTCTCCACTCGTGAAGAGGCTTAAACTTGACAAGCCTGACAGGCACACTTCACCTGACGGTCAAAAACACACCAGCACCCACCAATATCCAGCTGGTGTCTTGCATGTCGGACTCCACCTCCCTGTCCTCCTCCTCCTCCTCCTCCTCCTCCTCCTCCTCCTCCTCCTCCTCATCGTCATCATCATCAGCAGCAGCAGCAGCATCAGCATCATCATCAGCAACATTATCAACATCAGCATCATCAATGGCTCCCGCTGTGGCGCCGGGTACACTCGGCTCAAGAAGCTTGTCACAATTACGAGGATGGAGCGGTGGTAGTTTTCGAAATGAGGCTCTCGCCTCAACGCCGCACACGTGTGTGCTGAAAGTTCGCAGCATCGTAACAGCAACAAAAATGGAGAGAGGGTCGTTACCAAATTGCTAATATCGCTTTGGCACCGCGCACTTTCGTCACCGCATGTTGCATCAGAACAGGAAAGTCGCTTTGAACATGCGGCTCTCACCTTTGCCCCGCCAACACGAGGATGGAGGGCGGTTCCTGTCCGAAATGGGACCACCACTTGTGAGTGTTGCAACGTTCAACACCAGAAACGTGAACTTGTGCAAGAGCCACACAGGTAGGGCCGACTTCCTCTAGTTTCAAAACGGGGAGCTCGCTGGACACCTCGCTGACCTGTATTAGGGGGAAAACAAACCTACCTCGCTTTTGACCACCCTCGCTTCCAAGAGATACCAAACGATGCCAAATTGCAGCCTGTACTGGTCAGGCCGCTTCACGGAGAGGCGCGTGGTATGGCTTGGTTTTGCCTGGGAGCGAAAGCGGGGTAGGTAATTCACGCTCTGATGTATAGTCTTACCCTGTCACATCCCTCACTGCTTGCTGAAGGATGCAGTCGGCTCCGTGCCAAAACGGGTCCCTCGCCTGAACGGCAGGCCCATAGGGTGATGAGATCTCAGGAGGACGGCTTACAGGGGCTTCTGAGGAAGGGATTCGAGACAGGAGGACGCAATACATGGGGGGCAAACACAAACCTGCCTCGCGTTTGACCACCCTCGCCTCCAAGAGATACCAAGCGATACCAAACTACGGCATGTACTGGTCAGGCCGCATGACGAGGAGGCGTATGGTATGACTTGGTTTTGCCTGGAAGCGAAAGCGGGGTAGGTAATTCACGCTCTGAATACAGCATCGTTGATGCATCGTGGCTTTACTCTGGTCATCCTCCTCCCCCTCGTCATCATCATCATTGAACTGTTCTGCCTCCCCTCATCCCTCCATAGTTCCCCCCGACCACCGACCAGAACTCACTGTGAAAAAACTGTCCCTGGAACTCTCCCAAGAGTCTATCCTGGCTGGAGTTCGTCCCCGATCGGTTTGAAGGTCCCGAGGCCCGAGGCCCCAAGACCGCCCCAAGATCGCCCCACGCAGCCTCCCGAAGACCCCCCGAGAGGCAGTACGCCCAACACCTGAAGAACTCAATGTGTTCTGCCTGCCGCCGTTTCGCTTACAAAGGCTCCAAAACGGGCCAAGGGAGCCCCAAGAGTGACCGCTGTCAAAAGAACACCCACTCACATCGGGCTAGAAGTTTCGCAGCGGCCTCGGGGAGACGCCTAATGATTCGAAGGCAGCGCAACGCCGGTCGGCGAACACCTTGCGTTGCCAAAACACCATCCCTCGAAACGAAGCTAGACGCCCTTAGTGAAGGTCTAGAAATTCCCCAACGGCGTCATATAACCGGCAAAACGACAGCTCTGGGCCACTGTGATAACCTAGAACGTGTCTAGACCACCTCCACCCGAAAGCCTGGACGGGCTGTCGGAGTTACTCGGCGCGGGGGTCTGCGTCGCAGCCTGGTGCCATCTTCGCGCCTGCCGAGCAGCCCGCGGCAACAGACACAAACAACACCACCAAAAACAAATCCTCTGGGGAAACCAACCGTGCCGAACCCGCTACCGCGCGGACCTCTCCTGAAGGAAAACGAGGGACGGGTAGAGTTTTGGGTACCTTTTCCTCCTCTCACCCTCTGGCACTGGGATGGAAGTGGCAGCCCTGCATGAGGCAACGGAACGGAACGCAAGCCGACGCAGGGCTCCGCGGGGGAGCGGGCGGGAGGGCTGAGGCCCGCTCACATGCTGATGCCATCGCCCTGCAGATGGCCCCGGGCCTTTGCCTTCGCAGCTTGGTGCCCAGTCGTCGCAACCAGCGGTTGCGTCCCATTGCCGCACATCGTGCCTCAAAGATGGGCCCAAGGGGAGCACGAGGCGGCCAGGCGACCCAGAGAGCGCCCAGGACCGATCCGAGAGCGCCCCGCAAAAGGGCCCCGAGAGGCGATGTTCGGGGCTCCATCGGGGGGGGTGCTGATGCGTGCCGTCCGCGTCTTTGCCGGTGGCCTCCAAGATGGCCCCAGGAGGTCCTCCAGGGACCCCCCAAGAGCCCCGAGAGCCTCACGGGAGTCCCAGAAGGCCTCCAAGATGGGCCTCAGAGGCGGCCCCAAGATGGCCCGGTTCAGCTGGACCCAAAGGCTCGCACTTCGAAAGACCCACGAAGCCATTCATGGTTCACTCCTGGGCCTGCTGGGGCTGATCCCGATCTTCTGTTTGAAGGCTGGTCCCACACTTTTTTAAACTGCATGTTCCTACAGTTCCTTCATCAACGCAATTCGCCTGGGCATCGTTGCTGCAAAGACTGGTGGGAATACGAAAAGCGTCAATAACTTCTGTTGTTGCAGTGGCTTGGTATCCAACTTTAGATGCGTCATGGCCTGCCTGACTTATAGTGTAATTGCACGTATCTGCGCATATGGGTATGTATTAAGCGTTGGTATTGACGTGGAGTCTTACTGGTCATAGTAAAACGAGTCCGTGCTATAGCTCTGGACTAAGCCGTAACTGTAGATTAAATGTCTCATAGGTTAAGCATTTGCTCTTACTAGATGTATGTTAATGCGCCGTACCTACGCGTACGCGCTGTGCTAGATTTATGTGAACGATAAGCGAAGTGTCGATTGCCTTCAGTGAATCAGACTGGGTTGCTTGTCACCATTCAGCTGTAGCGTTAGCGTCAACTGCCACTTGCTTCCGCGAGTGATCAATTAGATGCTCACGTCCAGCGTTCACTCTCACTGCGGTTTCAGATACACACATGTACCTGTAGCACTCGATGTCATTTGAGATTACACACATGCTTTAGGTATACCGCAGCTTGATATTGAGCTTGATATTGAGCCCTGTATGTAGCTCCGACCAGAGTTTAAGTGTCGCCGTCGCATGCAGCTTCAGCGGCAGCTCAAACCACGCAGTGGCTGTACAGTCTTGCTGTTGCCTTCGCACTGCAAGAAAATGAGGGCACTGTCTCTCAAAGCGCCCTGCTACCCTCGCCCAAATGAACATCAAATCTGATTGACTCTCCCCTCGATGCTCGCCCCCCTTCGCCCCTTCAATGTCGCTCTCCGTCAATGGTTTAGCATGGCGAATTGCAATCTGGGCGGGTGCGGTTCGGACGTTCCACGATGACCCGCACTGGACAAAGAGCGCCCACAAGTTCTTCACACGCAATGCCACCCAAACCCGGACGATCAAATAAGCTGCACAACGCACTTTTCATTCCGAGGGTAGCCCGAGGTCTGCGCATGTGCGCACAGCTTTGCAAGTACGCCACGCACGATGCGAGACTCCACACTACGACCAGAAGCTACGATTTCCAGGGTGCGGTGGCCTCACAGAGGCTCTCGCAAATCAGATCTTCAACAGAGGATGTCCGTTTCAAATAGCGAAACCCTTCAAAACCTTCCTGGCTGCCGCCAATAGAGCAACTATAGATAGACGGCGCAGGGACATAGACGTTCATCTGATCCCAAGCCTGGCCCCCTCCCAAGAAGAGAGCACGCCGTCCGGCAGCTTGAAGACCCAACCGCCGCTGCTCTCAAGGTTTGGTATGGCTGCCCAATTCGGAGAGCTGCCAGTAATCGGGACCGTTGACTGCACCTGGCGCGCGAGGTCACATCAAGCGCAGTGAGCCAGAGAGGCTGCAACCCCCAGGGCCTCTCCAGGTCTCGTCAATGCATCCTGGACGCGCGCTGCATAAGATGCACATGCAGGAGTACTTATGCCAAAACTTGACCCTGACTCCCAAGCAGACTCACAACGAAGCATGCCGCACGTCAAGCCGCCCCACGCTGAGCGGGGTAGAAGAGCTAGCACCCTCCGACAAACCCCACTGGGAAGAATCACCGGGGGGAGGAGGAGGAGGAGGAGGAGGAGGAGGAGGAGGAGGAGGAGGAGGAGGAGGAGGACGACGACGACAACGACGACGACGACGACGACGACGGGGACAATAACATGGAAGACGAGTTCGAGAGTCGGAGGGTCAGGCCCACTCTGAGACCATCAGCGGTGTATACGCCACGCCCTCCTGTCCTGGAGAGGAGGGCATATACACACAGCTCCTGGGCCCAAGAAGGGCCCGGCCAGGGAGAAGTGGATACAGTCAACCCGTATAGTAAGGATGCGCGGTAAGGATGCAAGGGCCCTGGACGCCCATGCCGAGGCTCTTCGAGCCAGACTGGCCATCGAAAGTGGTTGAGGATGGACCCAAGATCTACCGAAGAGGCAAGGATGCAAGGGTACCCCCGGGAAGTCCATCATCCTTACTATGCGGGTCGACTGTATGTGTAGATGTCGCCGCCCGGTGTGCTCCTCCTCTGAGCCTCCAGGCCCACCCTGAAACCATCAGCGGTGTATGCGCCACGCCCTCCTGGCCTGGCCTGGCCAGGAGGCCCGATACACACGGCTCCCGGGACCAGGGAGGGGAAACCAGGGAGGGCCCGGCCAGGGCGCGGTGGACACGTGTAGACTTCGTCGCCCGATGTGAACCTCCTCTGAGTCTTCCTGCGCTCCACGCGCTGGAGAGTCCGGGAGCTCCGCCCGCGACGCCGCTCGGCCCGCCGCCGCCGCGGCGCCTCCCGCCGCCGCGGCGCCAGGAGCGCCCCCACGGGGCCTCGGCGGGGGGCGCCCCCGGGGGCCGTGCGGCGACCCGGCACGGCCGAGGGCGGGAGGCGGAGGAGCGAGGGCGAAGGAGGGGCCAGAGGCGAAGGGGGGGGGGGGAGGAGGGGGGAGGGAGGGGGGAGGGAGGGGAGGAGGGAGGGAGACCGAGAGGAGGGGGGGGAGAGGAGGCCTTGTTGCCCTTGACGGCCAAATCCCCCATGACCTGGGGAGCCCCGAACTGCACGGCCTCGAGCGTGCCGACCGAAGAGTCCTGCGGAGGGCACGAGGGCAACAACCTGCTCTGAGCTCCACTCGCCTCAACTCCTTCCTCCTCCTCCTCCTCCTCCTCCTCCTCCTCCTCCTCCTCTCCTCCTCCTCCTCCTGCTCCTCCTCCTCCTCTTCGTCCTCCTCCTGCTCCTCCTGCTCCTGCTCCTCCTCCTCCTCCTCCTCCTCCTCCTCCTCCTCCTCCTCCTCCTCCTCCTCCTCCTCCTCCTCCTCGGGGGAAGCGCTGGGCGGCACCCGCTCCCCTTTCCAAGCACCAAACCCTGCTGGTCGAAACTGTTCACGACAGGCCTTTCGAGAGAGATTGTTACGTGTCCGATCTCCAGGACCCTTTGGGACATTTCTCACCGCGCAACACTGCGCAACACCGCGCAACGCCGCGCAACGCCGCGCAACGCCACCGACTGACGAGCACCCGAGCTGCACGGACGAGAGCCCGCCCCGACTCGAACCAGCGCGCCGCGACTCCAATCTGCTGGTCGGCCTCAGTGGCATGGGCAAGAAACAAGCATATGAATGCAGCTCCCGTCCTCAAATGGCCGACTTTGGATTGCACGGGGTAGGTCGAACGGGCACGGGGCATTTCAGCAAAAGCTGATGATTACGACGCTGATGATTACGACGGTGCACGACAGCATTTCAGCAATATGATTGGCAGAAGCATCGAGTGAGAAGGCGGTCAAAACGGATCGGGTTTCGGCCTGGCCCAGTAGGCGGTTCTGGCAGGAAGCCACGAAATCTTGAGGAATGGAGGCGTTTGAAGTAGACTGTGCTTCGGGTTTCAAATTACCCTGGCGATGGACACAACCATATGCAGTTGTGAGTTCCGCAATGGAGCGCATCCTCTTCGGTGGAGCTCCCTATGGGGCCACGAAACGTATCAGGGCTGTGCCGACGTGGGTGGCGAGGACGTATGTGGTCACAGCCGCATGTGGTCACAGCAACCGGGGCCTCGGTGGAGCTTCTTATGGGGCAACAATACATGTGAGGGGTGTGCCGAAATAGGTGGCGGGGACGCATGTGGTCACAGCCACTGGGGCCTCGGTGGAGCTCCCTATGGGGTCACGAAACGTCTGAGGTTGTGCCGAAATGGGTGGCGAGAGCGCATGTGGTCACAGCCACTGGGGCCTTCGGTGCAGTTCCCTATGGGGTCACGAAACGTGTGAGGTTGTACCGAAATGGGTGGCGGGGACGCATGTGATTTCAGCCACTGGTGCCTTCGGTGGAGCTCCCATATGCGACCACGAAACATGTGCGGAGTGTGCCGAAATAAATGGACATGCGGAAGGCAGAGGCAAGGGTGTGAGGAGGGTGAGTCGGCGGACGAGGAGGAGAAGGAGGATAATGAGAAAGAGAAGCGCGGGGCGCTGTCTCTTCAAAACTAGGACCGAACACCACAGGAGGCTTGGGAGAAAAACAACATCACATTCTTATCCCTGCCCAAACTTCGATGCAACAACAAAGCAACACACAAGCGATGTACTCCGCATTCCCCACATACTCAGTCCGCACTGGCGGGATCTCGCCGAAGCGGACCCAGGAGAGGGCGAGGACAAATCAAGAATAGCCCAGAATCGAACCGTTAACATCGCATCGGTGACCAAAATAAATCGATCGGCGGAAATCTGCAGCCGAGTCGGGAGACATCGAATCGGCGGTTATCGGCAGGCCAGTAAGGCCTCAGTTGAGAAACCGAAATCTAAAGGGGGTCCGAAGTCGAATCGAATCGGAATCGGAATCAAGGGAAATCGAATCGAGACGGAGTCAAACTGAGCCCTGCAAACCCGCAGTGCCCTCGACTCTGACTGGGAGGAGGCGAAGTGGGGGGGCAGCGGACCTCGGCGACAACCCTGTGGGACCCCCGACAGGCGCCGTGTTTTTGTTGTGCGGGATGTATGTTGAAGGCGAATATGAAGGCAAAATCTGAAGAAATCGTGATGAGCCTGTGGAGGCACAGGTGAGAAAACCGTTGCAAATAGAAAGCGGCTGTATGAGCAAGCGGTTGCAAGGCGCGGTGGGTCCTTGATCCGAGGTACCATCCTGATGCGCTTGGTAAGTTCCGTGTTCAGGACCTCGGCCTGCGTGACCAGGGTCTTGGAGACCTCTGGGGGCAGAGCACCCTGCCACGCACCAGAACCCCCTCCTTCCCTCCTCCCTCCGCCTCCTCCTCCCCCTTCCCCTTCCACCTCCACCTCCCCCCTCCCTCCACCTCCTCCCCCTCCTCCTCTCCTGGGGAGTGAAGGGGAGGCAACGTCGAGAGGGGGAAGCTGCTAAGAAACGTCGACTCCAGCAGCACGATGCTCGCCCGCATCGATGGGATGAGAACAACGATGACGACGACGACGACGACGACGACGACGACGACGACGACGACGACAAACGTCGATTCCAGAGGCACGATGCTCGCCTGCACCGATGGGATGAGAACGACGACGACGACGACGACGACGACGACGACGACGACGACGACGACGACGACGACGACGGCGACAGAGACGGGGATGGGGCAAGGGAGGAGAGAGGGAGGCACCCATGCGAGCGGAAAACCGACTCAGGTGACTTGACCCGAAGATGTTTCGAGGCGCATCACAGCCGAAGCCGAAGCCAAAGCTGAAGTGCACAGAGAAGGAAACGATACACCCTGCAGGCTCGGGGAACACAGCAAGACATCTCGAGTTTGCAACCAGCTTGTCGAGGGCGACGAGGGCCCTGATCGCTACTGCACGCCATCCCTCCTCTCCTCCATTGAGCGAGTTGGGAAAGTCGCGCGATGGGCCGGCTCGGAACCTGACCGCGACCCCGCCATCATGCCTTTCCCCCCGTCCCTCTGTCCCCGTCTCCCCCCCCTCCTCCCTCTGACCATCTGCATCCCTGCTACTCTCTCCCTTCCCCGCCTCGTCAAACTTCTCTCGCTCCTCCTCCTCCTCCTCCTCCTCCTCCTCCTCCTCCTCCTCCTCCTCCTCCTCCTCCTCCTCCTCCTCCTCCTCCTCCTCCTCCTCCTCCTCCTCCTCCTCCTCCTCCTCCTCCTCCTCCTCTCCTCCTCCTCCTCCTCCTCCTCCTCCTCCTCCTCCTCCTCCTCCTCCTCCTCCTCCTCCTCCTCCTCCTCCTCCTCCTCCTCCTCCTCCTCCTCCTCCTCCTCCTCCTCCTCCTCCTCCTCCTCCTCCTCCTCCTCCTCCTCCTCCTCCTCCTCCTCCTCCTCCTCCTCCTCCTCCTCCTCCTCCTCCTCCTCCTCCTCCTCCTCCTCCTCCTCCTCCCCCCCTCCTCCTCCTCCTCCTCCTCCTCCTCCTTATCCTCCTCATCCTCCTCCTCCTCCTCCTCTTCCTCCTCCTCCTCCTCCTCCTCCCTAAAAAATTGAGGCCCCTCCCACCCTTCCCGTGCTCCTGCTGGAGGAGGGGGGAGGAAGATATAAGAAAGGACGAACAAAAATCATAGCCTACCCCTGCTCCTGCCGCCCCCCCTGCCCCGGTCTCCCCCCACCCATCCCGCGCGCCTCGTTCGCGTTGGCGCCAGTGGGCAGGAAGATGGAGACCTGGGCGGGGCCCCGAAGCTGGCTGACAGCCCAGGACTGCCAAACAGGGAGTGGCGGCGGTGGTTCGTCGTAAGAGCCTTCGATACCTATTCGACGCGAACATCCCCATACGCGTACCTCGTTGTCTTGCACGTTGGCCGGGTAACACTATGGTCGGCACCATTGTGGGTGCCCAAATGCAATGCCTGCTGCATCGCAATGCTCATATGGCTACAACAAAATGAACGTCGACCCCCCAGAACGAACGAGCGTCCAGAGCCGCAAGCAGGCGTGTCGACCGAGATATCCCCACAGCTTTCCCACAAATAGTATACATGCTACATCGCGGTGGCAATGTGTCTCGGCCTTATCACCACTTCGATGTAGCAGGCATGACATGTGGACCACCCAGGCGGGAGCCAGCCGGGGGGTGCCGCACGGGCCCGTCCGCGCCCAGATGGTGGGGATGTCTACAGCGAAGCGCCCGTGTGCGGCCGTGGGCCCGTGTCTGTCCGTCGCCCCCATGACCACCACGACAAGACGGGCATGCCGCTTGAGCACCCCACTGGGGAGGGCGACTGGGAGAGGTGCGCGGTCCCGTTGTGGCGCTCGGTTTGTGCGACTGTCCGCAGCGAAGCGCAATGTCGCGGCTGTGGACGCGTTTCTTTTAGAGCCTTGTGCCCATCGCGATGTAACAGACATGGCACGTGGACCACTCGGGAGGAGCCGACTAGGGGTGTTGCACGGGCCCGTTCGCGCCCGGCTTGTTGGGATGTCCAGAGCAAATTACCCGTTCGCGACTTCGCACTCGCATTCTTTCAGAGCGTCCATGGCCGCAAACTGGCGGTTCGCTCGAGACATCTCCACACTCGAGGCACCACCGGGCCCGTGCAACACCCCCAGTCGGCTCCAGGCTGGGAGATCCGAATGCTATGCCTGCTACATCGCGGTGACTGTGGGGTGCTGAAGAAGAAACGAGTGCGGAGGCGCAAACGGGAGTTTCGACTTAGACGTTCCTTCCATCTGGGCGCGGATGTGCCTCTGGAGCTCCCTTGGTCGGCCCCGCTTGGGTAGTCCGAATGCCGTGCCTGCTACATCGCAGTGGCCATGAACGTCTGAGCATGAATTGATACGTGCATGCGGCTCTGAGTATGAGTTAGTCTGAGCACGAGTGGGTATGGGTATGAGCGGCTGTGTGTGTGTGGGTGAGCCTGAATGTGAGTGCACCTGAGTTTGAACGAGTCTGAGAATAACTCCGCTGAGTGTGACCGCTCTGTGTATTTGACCATGGGTGTGAATATGCTGAATTTGGATGAGTGTGACAGCTCTGCGTATGAGCATGAATACGACTAGGCTGAGCGTGCGTGTGCGCGTAAGTATGAGTGCGGATGCGTGCGTGCGTGACCTGAGCGAGGGTGAGTTAGAACGAGTCAGAGCGTGTACAAGTGAGTCGGAATAAGAGTGAGTCTGAGTTTGAGTGAATACGAATGCATGGTGAGTCTGGGATGAGCCTCGGTAAGAGTAGGCCGCGTATGAGTGGATCTGAGCGTGAGTGGCCCGAGTGTGTCTTGGGTCTGGTTGGGTACGTCTGAGTGTGGGTGCTTCTGAGTGTGAGTGGCTCCAGGAGGGGGGAGAGTCGAGACGGGAGTGAGGCGGAGAGGCCCCACTAATAGCTTCTGGACTCAGAGATCCCTACATGTGCACCGTGTTCTGGCGTATTTATTGCTTACGAGTGCGAGGATATGAACGGGTCTGAGAGACCGGGTGGGCCGAGACATCCCCGCAATCTGGGCACGGATGGGCCCGTGAAATACACCCCAGCGACTCTCCCTTGGGACCCCAAAGCGCCATGCCCGATACGTCGATCTGATCATGCGGCACTGCACATCCGCCACTGGCAATTCCTTTGCCTCATCCTCTAAGCCTCAATCATCACTACTCAGGAATTCGCCGGGGGAAGCCACCAGACCACTCCAGGGGAGGGTATTTTTCGACACCCCTCACGAGGATCGTGGCATCCGAGGGGGGAGCCGCAATCGACTACCCCCAAGAGCCCCCCAAGAGGCCCTGGGGGCCTCCAAAACGCCGCCAAGGAGCCCCAAGAGACTCCCAAGAGGTCCCCAAGAGGCCCCCAAGAGGCCCTAAAGAGGGCTCCAGGGCCGGCGGCATGAGCGAAGCGATTAAATAGTAAGAGGTTCGGACCTCGAGTTCACAACTCTCCTTGGCCTTCCCACGGCTCCCCCGGGCTCCCACGCGGCTCCCCGCATGACTTGTTCGGACCCGGCCCTAAGACCCCGAGATGCCCCAAGATCGCACCAATGAAGGGGAACTGGAACACACAAATAAATACACACAAATAAAAATATCCCCCATATTTTCCCATATTTTCTGGGTTTCTGTCTTCCCCCCCACTTCCCATATTTTCCCATATTTTCTGGGAATCGCCGATTAATTGTGTCTGTGTGTTTTTTCCCCTCCTGAACCAAGACGCCCAAGATGGCGCCAAGACTGCCCAAGAGGCTTCCGAGACGCCCAAGAAGAACCCCAGGAGCCTTCACAACAGGTCCTCGAGAGGCCAAACTCGTTGATGTCCCATAGGTGTTTCAATGATGTTAGGGGTCCGCGCGTTTCCAGCTCCCGACACTCCAAGACGGCCCAAGAGGCCCCAGGACCGCTCCGACACTGCCCCAGAGGCCCCCATGATGACCCAGCACAGCCCAAGAGAGCTCCAACACGGCCCCGGAGGCGCCCAAGACGGCCCCAGAGGGCCCAACTGACAGCCACAAGAAAGGGCAGAGACGGTGAACACGAACGGGCAATTCGAGCCTTCCGCCCCAAGAGGCACCCAGGAGGCCCCAAGGAAGCCCCAAGAGGCCCCCAAGAGGCTCCCAAAAAGCCCCGAAGAGACCTCCAAGAGGACCCGAAGACGCCACAAGGGGCCCCCAACTGGTCATCCCCACAGAGGCCCCCGAGTGGCCGCCCGCGACATCCCAACGAACACCCGAGAGGCACATGACCCACAACCCAGGCACGGTGGCCTGAAGGGTCGAAGGCCATGCGATTAACATGCCGACCACCCAGAACACCTCGTCTCAAACCATCCCCACACTGTGACCGCGAACGGGCCCGTGATATACCCCCTGGCGGCGCCCCGCTGAATGATAAACGCCATGCCTGCTACGCCGCGGTGGCTAGAAAACTCCGAAGAAAGACGTGGTGACAGCCGCGAACGGATGTGTCGCTCGAGAGATCCCCAGTCTGGGCGCAAACGAGCAGTGATATGCCACCTGGCGGCTTCTCTCCTCGGGCGATCCAGGTCTCATGCCTCCCCTGGCGGCTCCCCCATTGGTGTGCCCGAGCGCTGTGCCTGCTACATCGCGGTGGCCACGTGGCTCTGAAAGGACACGCGTCCGCCGCCGCGAACAAGCGTTTCGCTCGAAACACCCACCCCTTGGCGTCTCCCCCTTGGGACGCTTAGATGACAGGCCTGTTGCACGGCGGTGATCATGGGCGAGCGAGAATTGTGACCTTGGGAGGCGTGCGTCGCGAATGCACTGATCATGGGTGATCAGTGCATTCGCGACGCACGCCTCCAGTGCGCGGCGCAATTCCAAAGGTAAGTATCGATTTGACGTCGTGGTCCAAGTGGATCTGTGATTACGAGAAACATGTTCTCCTAGAACGTCACCTTTGCCTCCATGTTGCTCCAATAATCGTTCATTGAAGTCGCCAAGTATAAATGTCGGCACATGGGGCCAACACCAACATGCAAATGCAGCCGAAGTTGTATAGTAGTCGCTACGTACATCGCACAGCTTGCGCGCCTAGCCCAAGTTGACGCCCTCGACATTCCACGGGGCAATCCTGCTGCAAGATACGGGCCAACATGGATAATTTACCCATTTGCCCAGTCGAGCTGCGATGGTAGTGCCAGTGCGACGTGCGAGTCCCTACTCAGGCTGACCTCCCTTTTTGCCCTTCCCATTCCCCTTGGCAGCACGGTTCAAAGCATCATTAGCTCGACTGGTGGGGCGCTGCATTTCCCGACTGCTGGCTGGCTCCTCCCAATTTGCTCAAGGCCCTTTCCAAGACATCGGGATAGCATTGTTCACGGTCTTGACTGTCACCACCGGGTCCTTCGCTGTCGTGAGCTTGCACTCCGTCGCGCCCGCGCGTACTTCTCCTTTCGAATACCCCCATTCCAAGAAGTGTTTGCGCAAGCCGAACAAGAAGCTCTCGGGCGCACGCTTGTCGATGGGCTGGTCGGTTTGCGCCCATGCAATATCGCCGTCACGATTGCTCTGCGACCTGCCAAAAGTATTCACGAACTTGCCCGGGCATCCACGGCGCCGAACTTGGCGAAGAGAATCGCGCTGAACCCACCTTTCGCGAAATAATCGGCGGGCTCCAGGAATGTGCAATGATTCACTTGTTGTTTGATGAATTGCACCGCCGCGTCCAAATCCCCGAAGTCACCCAAACCACCAACCACCGCATTGCATTCCCGAGCGTTCCCCATCATGCTCACGAGCATTGTTTCTCCAGCTCCAGGATCTTGCGCTCGATCGACCGCAGCTGAGCGACCAGGACCTTCCGCGGGGCCCCCTGCGGGGCCACGAAACGTGCAAGGGGCGCGCCGAGACAGAGACGCGCGGAGAGCAGAGGCACGGAATGGCGATGGGCACAGGCTTGAACGCAGCTGCGCATGCCGAGGGCCAGACCGCGACGCGCCCCTGCGTCGAGGCAAAAACGCCCTCAACTTATGAAGGGGCCCCCAAAGTTAGAAGTTGAACCAGACAGTGGACTGAGCGAGCCACGGGGCCCCTTTGACGCGCCCCCACCGGATCGCTTCGTCTCGGCCCCTCGCAAGTCGCTCTCGCTGCTGCTCGGCCAGGGGAGAGGGGGGGGCAGGGGGAGGGGGCGGCGGCAAGGAGACACGGGACAATGAAGACTCGAGGCCTACAACGGCAGCGAAGGCGCCGTCTTGAGCGAGGCCCCCCGAGGGGCCAGGGGGTCGGACAGGGGCCCCTGCTGCAGGGCCCCCTGGCGAAAGGCACGGGCTGGCAGCGGCGCGGACCTCGGGCCGACGGAACCGATGACGCTCGGGATCCCGACAGAAATCCGGGGCCAACTCCTGGCCCTCCCCCTTCCTCCGGAACCGAACCCACAACAAAATCCCTGAGACCGTTCACCTCTGCGCACCCTTCTCCTTCCGGCTCTGTAGAGCCGAGCTCGGAGGACGCGAACTCTGACGCCGCGTCGATCATGGCATTGGCCAAGGCCTTGCAGAGGCCAGCAGGGTAGACCTTCTTGGCCGCCGCGCGGAAAACGCCCTCCTCTTTTTTCCCCGAGGAGGGTGGCGCGCGCTCCTTGCCCGTGCGAGCAGCACCCTCGTCCAGGCGTCGCCGTGAAGCGCGTGCGCAGGACCCTCACTCGGAACCAACGACGCGCGTCGGCGCGCGCCCGAACTCGCCCCCGTGCTCGCACCAGTCGAAGTCGGTGGTGGTCACGACCGGGCAGCTCCGGAGCGCTAGGAGTGGTTCCCATGTCCAGCTCGTGACCGCCTCTCGCCGCCAGCGCGCTGGGATGGGGTGCTCCATCCACGCAGGGGGCCCCGGGCGTAGGCGCGCGCCCATCAGCAGCACCATCGCCTGCAGCAGGGAGCTGCCAACCATGAGCTGCAGCCACTGGCGGTTCGCGGCTGTCTTGATGCCCCCGTACTCGCCACCATGGGCATTGAGCGGCGGCGGGCCAGGCATCCGACCATCGAGCCGCACTCCACGTCTCGCAGGGTGTCCCGCCGCCACTCTGGATGACCTGCTTCGAATAGATCGCGCCGTTGAATGTGCCCAGGCTCTTCGACTTCACCAGGTCGCAGCGCTCCGCGTCGATCGCCATGTCGATGCTCAGCACTGTGACCGCCACGACTGCATTGACATCCTCGCATGCCGCGGCACTGAAGAGGCAGCCCTAAATATCTTCTCGCCGTCTTACTCCACAGTGCAGGTTCAGGATGAAAACTTCCGCCCTCCTGATCCGCCAGGGCACGGCAACGGCGGTGATGCCCTTGTAGTCGTTCGCCCTGAACTGGCCCAGCGCGCAGCGCTCCGACGGGGGCTCTGGGCCCTTCTCGATGTCCTGCTGCCCGTGGAGGGTGGGGGCCTGCAGCGCGGTCCTGGCCTCGTCGCCCAGGGCATAATCGCACTTCAAGAGGATCTGCTTGGCTTGCCAGTCGTGGAACCTGGACCTCCATTTGTCCGTCTCCTCTGTGGCTGGGCCTGCTGCTCGCCCTACTGGGATGCCCACTCTCTTGCGGAAGCCCCCTTTGGGCAAAGGTGGGTCGGTCACCTTGTCGTCGTCGGCTGCCAGCATGCTGCCCTTGATGGTGAGCAGAAGGCGGGTGGACGATGCGACTGCTAAGTGTTCCAGCAGATGGCGCGGACGATGGAATTGCATCATGCATACCTGGCACTGGCTGGCTCCTCGCACCCATGTTTGGGCTAAGGCCGTCATTGTCCAGCGATTGCGTGCAATGTGCACTCGAAGCCCTCTCTGTCGTGCGGAGCTGGTCGCGCACCATGGGCACGGCCACTTGCCGTCGCCCTGGAGCTGCTGCGCTGGCTGTGGCGGCCCACGTGAGCTGCCTGGCCTGCTCGACCACGGCACACCTGCCGCTTGCGCCAGTGCGAAGAAGCGCTTGGCCGCCGCCGCTGCCATGGCGCGCCTGCCGAGGCCCTTCGCTGCTGCCTGGGGGACGTCGCCCAACTGGTACTTCCAGTTGGTGCTTAAGGCGCTGGTGCGTTGTTCCCATGGACGGATGTCCTCGCATGGGTCCGAGAGTCCCTTGACGAAGTGGGTGTACTGCTGCGACCAGACCAGGTCGTCGATAAGCTTATTGGGCCAGTTGCTGCGCTGCGGTGGCGCTGACCGCAACAGTAGCTTGGCCATCAGCGCCAAGACTGGCACGGGGCCCGACTGCAACAGTTCGCCGAAGAGGCGCAGCCTCGCTACTCCGAAAAGGTCGGCTGGTCGTGCTCGCCCTGCTTTCTCGAGCACATAACCGTCCTCGGCGTCCGGAACTTTCCCTAGCTCCGCATCCTCCTCTTGGCTGCGCTTGACTAGGGAGCTGCGAATGGCCGCCTCGTACACGGACATCACCATTCGGTGCGCGTAGTTGTGCTCTGCTGCCGAGAGCGGGCCCCAGCTGCCCGCTGAGTAGCATCTGGAGCCCATGATGAGGGAGTCCGCGAAGATCATGCGGACCTTGAGTGGTAGTTGGTCTCCTGCACAAGCCTTGCGTCGAAACCGCTGTAGTTGGTGCGCCGTAGTCTGCGCCCTTCGGTAGAGCTCTGGGCACATGGCCCCGCGATCGTCCACAACCGTGCCGAGCTGCACGCGCGCGGCGACGACGCTCACGATGGGGCGCTCGAAGTATCTGGAGACGGGCTGGAGCTGACCTCGCTGGTCGCGTCACAGCTTGCGCTTGGATTCCTTAGAGCCTCCGGCTGCGAAGGCCAGGAGGGCCTCTGACTTGCCTGTGCCCAGTTTGAGCTGGAAGCCGCACTCTGCGAACGCGTCGAGGATGACCCCTCCAACCAGCACGAGCACGGCCGCGCCCTCCGCTCTGCCCACGTAGAAGTAGGCGCCGTCGTCTGCGAACGCGACGCTGTGGGCCGGGATGTCGGTCCAGGAATCGCCGTCCTCGAACTGGCTGGCGATCAAGCGCGCCACGGCCCCTGGAATGCAGACTTCTTGCCCATGTTGGGAGAGCCTGGCCTCGGCGACGCGCATGATCTTCCCCGCGGCTACCTCGTAGACCTGGTCCGCCAGCGGCTGGCCTTGAATGGGCGACTTCGCGCCTAGGCCGACGCGGTCCGAGCCCTCGCAGACAAACCAGGAGGCGCGAGGCGCGGCACTGCTCAGCGATCAGCGCTCGCAGGTGCCCTGTGATGCCACGTCGAGCAAGTACCCCTTGGCCCCGTAGCTGCTGCTTGAGCGGCTGCATAGCTGCAGCTGGCACCCCTCGTGGAGTCGGCGATCGCGCTGACGCTGCCGTGCGACATGTTGGTGTCCAGGATGATCTCACGCACCAGCGAGTAGCATGCGTTCCTGACGTCTAAGAAGAAGGCCCCGAACGTGAGACTCTGCTGCTTGGCTGAGGCCTGCAGTAGCCGCAGCAAGATGATGGCGCGCTGCGTGCCTCTGCACCTGATGCCGCCGAACTGCCGTGGCCCCACTGGCGCTGGCATCGCCGGGGCAAGCCTTGTTCCCATGCAGTGCCGCACGCGCTTGTCCGTGGCTGCCGTGACTGCGAAGCACCTGCGGTTCGCGCAATTGGCGATATCGTGCTTCTTGTGGTGGTGCCTGTAGTAGCCCCTCTTCCATTGTACTGGCTCGATGCCCGCGGCTGCGTACTTGACCACCAACGGCATGTATGCCTTGGCCAGCGGGCCTGCGAATCTTCTGCAGCGCAGGCCAGGGATACTTTCTACCCCTGCCGCTGAGTCTTTCGTGAGTCGAAGGGCCCCCCCCATCTCGTTGAGCGAGGGGGCGCAATCCTCGAGAAGATCGTAGTCCCGGGGAAGCGGGCTGAAGAAGTCGCCGCACCGATCGAGCGTCTGCAACGGCACGCCCGCGGCGAACTCGACTAGGGCGAAGTGCTGCAGGCACCTCTCGCCCACCTCTCGGCGATCAACCGCCACGCTGCCGTCGAGCTTCCTGCATTGCGGCGGCGTGGCCATCATCAGCTCCTTGGGCGATCGCACGCCCATGCCTCGGAGCCTCGCGAAGGTCTTCTCGGCGTGCATCTGGCCCCATGCGTCGCTGACCTCCGCGGCGATGCGCTGGTAGTGGTCGCTGGCGTCGCTTCTGAGCGCGGTCTGCATGGTCTTCAGCATCAGCTTTCATCCCCAGTTGCTTAACGCCGTGGCGACATGCTGCAACAATGCGGCGACGTCGAACATGGCCAGAAGCAGGGTGGCCCAATCGCCGTCGCACTCGCTGAGCACGTGCAAAATGGCCTCCTCGGGCTTGAAAGCCACCGCCCGCTTGAAAAGCTGGCCTCCCAAGCCGTACGAGGCTGGCTGTAGTGAGCACGCGCGTCTTCTCCGCTGGATTATACTTGGCGCGGCGACGCATGTGCCCTCGCACGGCTCGGGGGGCACCTTGGACGGCGAGCTTGGACTCGGCGGGGCTGCGCTCTGGCCTGCCAGGGAGTCGGCCGCTGCCTGCCTGGTACTGGCCGCGCGTTATGACCCAGCGACCGCCTGTCTGCTGGCGCCGTCTGTGCCAGCACACGGCTCGAGGAGCACCGTGGCTGGCGCTCCTGACCTCGGCAATACCTTGCTGGCCGAGTCCTGGCAATCGTGGCCAAGGTCTTCGAACGGCTCGTGGTCAGGGTCGTCGAGGTAGCATTGTGCTCCTCTGGCCCTGTCAGGGCTTGGTCCAACTCTTTCGGCGACGTCCCGCTGGTCGTCGCCCTGGCTGGCGTCGTAGAGGATCCACTCCTGGTCTGCGACCTGCTCAGTCCATCCGTTGTCGAAGCATGCCCAGCCGCCCAGCTATCCTGCGACATTCTGGTCGTGCACTTCGCGCGCGGGATGTCGTGCCTCAAGCTGGTCAACTGGGGCCGTGGCGTCATGCCCCCTCCTGCTCCTTCCATATTATTCCCCTCCTGGGTGGGGTCCGCTCTCCAGCCCCCGTCGCAGCCCAGCTCCTTCTGGTGGGGCTTGGCTGCTCAAGAGGGGCCTGAAGTGGTCCTTCACCTGGTCGAGGTCGCGCCAGTGTTCGGCCACTAGCCTGTCTCGACTAGCGCGCTCACCTTGTCGATCCAGCGCAGGCGCCCTTCCCGCCTGTCTCTTGACTGGTCCCGCGTTTCGTCGCAGATGTCCTCGGCGATGCGCTGGGTGGTCCTCTCGAATCCGACGTTTCGTCCTCTCTGGTCGCTGAGTAGGAGCTCATTGTCCTGCCTCAGGCGTTGCATGATACAGGGCACGCACCATGCCTTCCAAGAGTGCGCGCTAGCATGGGCATCCATGGGGTCGTGGATCCAGATGCTGGCCCGGCCCTCTGTCTCGTCGGCATGCCCCCTGCATATTCGTGAGATCGCCTCGGGCAGCTCGCGCGGCGCGACGCACATGTCGATCGCCTGGCTCTTGCTCCAGCAGGCTGCTGCGCTCCACGCGCGGGTTGGCGCCCTCTTCTCGGCGGCGGGCTGCGGGGGCGGCCGGGGCGGGCGGGGCGCTCGAACCTCCGGCCGCCGCCTGGGCGACGAGGGCATCGGCCACCCCCTGGAGTGGGGCCACACCTAGAGACGGGCTCGCAGAGTGTCGAGCGTCCGCCAGGCGTACTGAGTCGCCTCCGTCGACGCAGTCAAGGATACCACAGTCGCCGTTGCGGTCGTAGCAGTGGGTGTGGGAGCTGCTCGTCACTGCCCTCCGCTCCTCCAGCACGTTGATCCTCGCCGGGGTCCACCTCTTTGAGCGGTCGCTTGGTTGCCCCTGGCTTGGGGGAGGGACCACGGGGTGCTCCGCGAGCCGCCCCCAACCCCACCCCTGGCCAACACGCCGCCCCTCCTGTCATTCGCAGCCCTGCCCACGTTGCTCCGCCAGCAACGGCGCGCCCCCTCGCGCCGTCTGCGGCCCCAAAGTCGATCGCGGCCAGCGGCGCTCGGAGGGCCCGCAGACACTGCCTGCGACTTCCCAGCCTTCGCACCTGTCGCTGGCGGAATGTACTGCGCATCCTCGAAGATGTCGCCGAAGGTCCCCGACCTCCTGGTCCAGCCGGCAGTGCGCGGCCACCGCAGATGGCTCACCTGCAGGCGCTCCAGCAGCGGCCGCATCCGCCCCTGCCTGCCTCGTCGAGGCGGGCCTGCCCCACACGCTGTTTACCCCGTGGGTGCACCTGGGGGCAGACTCCAGCAAAACGCTCGGCGACTGAGCCCAGCCCCTCTCGCTGTTCACTTCGGGGGTGCTCCTGGGAGCTGGGACTTGCGTTCCAGCGCCAGGTGGCTTCCCGCTCCGCGTCAGCGCGGCGCTTTGGCGAAAGCCGCCTTGGGATCAGCGGTTCGCGCGAGGTTGGGCCGATCTCCCGCGCGGATCGACCCGCAGCGCCCACGCCTCCACGTAGCGCAGCAGCGTCCAGCGACACCTCGGCCAGGGCGTCCTCGTCAACAGTCAGGTCGTACTCGACAGGGCCCTCCGCCGCGTCGCCGTACATGCCATAGGCGACCTCCGCCCCCTCGCGGCACTCGAAGGCGTTCGGAGGGCCCACAGATACTGCATGTGATGTTCCAGCCATCGCACCTGACGCGTCTGGAGTGAACTGCGCATCCTCGAAGATGTCGCCGAAGAGGTCCTCTACCTCGTGGTCCAGCAGGAAGTGCTCGTCTATTGCCTCCAAGTATTACTGCTGGCGTGGTCCACTTGGCTGCGCCACTGTAGCCAAGGGTGGCACCGGGCTGTCGCGGCCCTTCACGTTGTCTTGTCATCGGGGGCCTTCGCTTGGAGTCTCGCCAAAGCGGGCGGGCCCCCCATCGCAGGTGCAGCTGATTTGGCCGCCTGCTTGGCGGCACGTCGGTGACGTAGTGGCCGCGGGAACTGAGCTTTGAGCACCTTAGCCACGGTGTCTAGAAGCCCCTGGAAGCTTCTCAGCATCTCGAGCAGCGGGGGCATGGCATCCACGACCTTGGTCGCCTCTCTGATGTTGATGCTGTCCTGGTCGGTCCGACGGCTGCGCCACGGCTCGCACTTCGGCGCGTGGTCCCAGGCGGCGAACAGCGCCCACATCAACATGTGCCTGGATTTGGACTGGGTGCGACGCGCTCGCCGTTGATGATATCGCCTAAGCTGGCACGGGTCCCTCGAGGCAGCTGACGTCCACGAGCTGCGTGGCGGCATCGGCTCCATCAGCTCCCTGGGGGAAACCTGCGCCGCTGCCGCTCGTGCTGCGTCGTCCAGCGCCTCTGCGTGGTCGTTAGGGCGCAGGTGGAGTGACGCGTCTGGTAGCTGCTGCAGCAGCTGCTTGAAGTGCTCGCAGCACGCTGGCAGGTTGAGCTTCGCCCCGTCAATCCCCGTGCCGCGCCACCGTGGCCCTGGCTGCTCAGCGCCCGGCTCCAGCGCGACGGCGAGGCCCACAAGCGCATGGCCATGGTGGGATAAGGCCAGCTCGATGTCGCGGCTGATCCCGCGGTCTTTACTCCAGTGAGCATATGCGGCGAGATGGCGACGCAGTCCGGCCTGCGCCCCCCGCGCTTGCCGCCCTTGGCCGCGCAGCTTCACGCGGCGCACTCGCCGCCACTGGAGATGGGAGGAGTGCGCTGGGGAGGCAGACACCAACCGCGGAGGTGAAGCCTCGTGGGCATACTCCTGCGCGTCTCGTTGGCTGCGCCACAGAGCCCGATGGCCTCCGCGCCGACGCCGCCAACCCTCGCGCCAGCGTCCATGAGACACGCCAGTCTCGTGGAGGGCGATGGCCTCGTCTTCAGCAATTTCTCTGCAGCCTGCCACTATTCTCCACACACGGCACGCCGCGCTGCCTTGAGGTTGACCCAGGGGGGGGGGCCCGAGCTGCCCCTCGGCCGCGGCGGCAGCATGGTAGATGCGGTCGTCGCCAAATCTGATCAGGGAGTCCTCCGGGGCCCTCGTCTCCTGGGCGCCGACGAAGCGGCGCCCGAAGAGGCCGAACGGGCCTGCCAGCATGCGCGCCCTGCCTGCCCAGGAGCATCACCCCAGCGAAGGCATTGGATTCGCCCCCTCGCGCCTCCGCGGGGCCTTGCGCGAGGACATTGGCCACGGCGAGCTTGAGCACTAGACTAGCTGACGGCTACCCCCTCCCCCCCTGCATGGGGCCCTGGACATTCGGCTTTCCAGAAACTGCCTGGGCCCGTGGACAGACGGCCCCAACATGGGGGCCTCGCCCCCGGGGGGGGGGAACTGGCGGCGGGCGTCACGGGGGGCGGCCGCTAGCCATAGCCACGGGACCTCCTGGAGGTGGGCGAATAACTGGTCTCAGACCAGGTCGTTGCACTGGGCAACTGCGATGCCGCCCCTGCGCGACGGCGCCCGCGAGCTCGTTCCACACGTCGGCCACGCGGCCCCGCACGCGCTGCCAGTCGTTGACGGCGATGTGCCCCAGGACCTTCGCGAGACCGTCGAGGGCGATGGAGCGCGGCCTGTAGGTGGCCAGGGGGGCCCTCCTTGCGCGATGCCCAAAACGCACTGGCAGTCGGCGTGAACGACGATCTGCGGGAAGCCCACCCACCCCCTCCACGCCGAGGGCGCGGCGCAGCTGCACCAACCAAAGCACCGCAGGTATCCCCGCGCAGAGCTCGGCCGCTACTGAGGGCTGGCGAAAGCGATCGGCAAGCCCTGGCATGGCTTGCCCGAGATGCCCGAGCACGGAACGCTCCCCCTGCACGCCCGTGGCGATGACAACAAAAGGCCCAGGACGGGGGCCCAAGGACGTCTCCTTTTGCGGCGCCCCCTGGGCCACCTGCGTAGATGTCGAGGCGCGCGTGCCGTAGCGGCATCTGCGGAGACTGGTTGGCGCTGCAGTCTGCGATCAGCAGCCGCGCGGCCGAGTGCAAATACTGCTCTTGGCTGGATCCGCCTACGAGCTTGGCGAGCTGGAACGGCCGCGCCGCTCGTAGCGCTTGCAGCGCCTGGCGGCCGCCTGGCAGCGGCACTGCTCGAACAGGCCACCCTCGGTGCGGAAGAGCTGGCATCGGTACTGCCGGCGGCGCAGGGGCCCCGCCCCCCCCGTCGCAGCCCACGCGGGCTGCGGCGGGGCCCCGCAACCTTCAAAGCTGCGCATCATCCTCGGCCTCCGCGGCCGTGCCTGAGGCCGCCGCCTCTCCTGCCGATGACGTGGTCCAACCTCATCCGATCTGGCTCTGGCGGTCCTCTTGTCGCTCTGACTCAGCCCTCTGCCGCGAGCAGCGCATTGCGCAGGGACCCTCGAAACTGTGTGAGCCCAGCGGCGAGCGGGGGCGGCTGCACCCACGCCTTGTGCTTCTTGGCCTCCGTGGGAAGCAGCGGCAGGATGCCCATGGGGCCCTTGTCCGCTGCCTGCTGCGACATCCATGGCGGCTCCCTCTGGCTCCATGGAGTTTGGCTGCGTTCGTCTCCTCCCCGCTGGCGGCTACTTTGCCCCGGGGTGCCGTCTGCC